>CAUIVZ010000013.1:10278283-10698283 GCA_961763995.1 Juglans cinerea | reverse complement strand
GATTTTTTGGGAATTGTATATGGGGTTATTGTCAAGCAAGAGCTTAACTAGATCAAGTTAGTTGCAGAAATGCTGCTTAATTATTCTACTCTCTTTTTGATGACGTGGAAACTGTACAAGGCAAGCCCTTCGAACCCACCCCTGGGAAGTAAACCCCATATACACAACCCCACTTGCCAGAATTGTGTATCAGATAATCCAAGTGAACTCTTAGGGGATGCTTGGGGAATGAGACGAGATGAGAAATCTGTGAATAATAGTGAAATGGTTTGTGAATAGTAGTGAAATGGTATGAGTTATGATGTTTTATTGGGTTTTTGGAAAAGGGAGAGAGAGAGAGAGAGAGAGTTGAATAAAAATATCAAGTTAAACTATTGTTCGAATATAATTTTTTTAATATTATATTTGTTTTGGGATTTGAAAAAGTTGAATTGTTTTTTGTGTTTTGTTTGGAAGTTTGGGAAAGTTGTAATGATTAGGTAATCATGATTAGAAGAAAATTGAAAAAGTGTTTGTGTTTGAGTGATGTTTGGGAATGAGATGAGATGAGATGAAACCTCTTCCAAACAACCCCTTAGTGTGGAATCAAACAAGATGTCTGAATCTGCAGCTCATCTTAAGCCCTTCCTTTCACCACTAGTCTACACTCTAAACAGGTAGTTATTCCACTCTCTTAAACCAAATTTCTTTACAAAACACCAGCTGAAGACATTTTTCTTTCCCTCTCTTTCTCATCCCCCCCCCCCCCCCCCCAAAAAAAAAATAAATAAAATTGTTAAATTGGAAAAAGGTGCTGGTTTTCATAGTGCATGACTTGCTATCCAGCTGAAGTCTCATTTATTGGCAACACCGAAGTTCCAGTCTTATTCTATCCATTCTAGGGCCTTAAAACATAAATTCTTACCTCTCAGTGAACTCAGAAAGTGATGCTGGACGCCAAACAAGGATCCTGCCACTCATCTGAACATAGACGGAATAACAATCTCCGGTTAACCTCAGTGATGCTGTGAAGTGAAAGAATGAAAAGGGAAAGACTCAAATGATAACCCATACTTTCTGGGCCATTCCTTTCATGAGAAATATTTCTGGGAAACTTTTCGCTCCAATTTCTATCAACCTGAGAAAAGAAAATTTCCTGAATTGAAAATATTGCTTTACTTATTGAAAAATTAGATGTAAGGAACACACACCCCACATAAGTGATACCATAGATGCACTTCAGTACCTTCTTGAACTAAATTTGGATTCTACATCAATATATATTACATGGCCGTCCAAGCCTCCATAACTTGAAGGTAGCGACGCCAATAAAGAGAGCTTTAAGCAAAACTGCAATTTAATCAAGCAAAGCAAACTACAGCTAAAAACTCAACCAACCAAACTAGATAGCTTCGAAATATTATAGAGAATACCTTGTCATACTTGACTGCAAGTTCAAGTTGTATCCCTTAAAAAACAACTCACTCATCAAAATGAATAAAAGAAGACATGGCTTTTTCTAAAGACGTGTTTGCCCACAACATAACCAACAAAAGTGTGTGTTGTGTCTATAATATTTCGAAGATTATAATAGACAGGTTGATTTTCACAGTAGATAGGTCTAAAAAAAGGGAAACTGAAAGATAATAAAGGCTACAATTTTCTATCATTATTTTCACCAAATAATAAATTGCCTCAGCTCGTTGCCTATACATAGATGCAGCATTGACTTGTCAAAGAGACCAATTTCCTTTATACACCGGGATGTGCAATGAAATGTCTATCTAAGTAGCATAAAACATCCTTTCAACACGTCTACAAAGCAATGATCATTTTAAAATTTTCATCTTTGCTAAACACACCTTCCAAGTGCAGTGAACATAATTAGCTCCTGTTAAGTAAAAAGAAGTTGTCCAATTTGAAGCTGCTGTAAGGAAGAACGAAAATAATTTGGATTATGTTTTGATAAAGTACATTGTGGCCTTTAATTTCCCAAGCATCCCGTACAACAGTTAATTGAAAAAAAGGAGCTGCATATTGCCTCTGTAGTTGGGATTTAATGCTATCTTTATTTTCGGTGAACTGCAGATGCCAGTGGTTGATCCCTTCTAGCTTAAACTGAAACATAAAAACTCAAGAATCAGACACCCAGACCCTACGTGCACTGGAGTCCCTGGAAAGCTCATGATGTGTGGCTTTCACCTAACAGCCATTTAATAAAGGTTTTCTTTGCAACTATCCATGATGCAAAACTAAAACTCCTTCCAAATGTACAGAATGTATGAATTCATTATTCATTTGATGGTGACATTGAGTGAAAATGGTCAGATAAAATTATCAATTTGAGGGGAAGAAGATACACCCATCAGGACAAAATCCTCAAGTAAACACATATTAATGGTGAATAAGGTACTTATGAAAGAGTTGTACTTGTGTTTTGCCAATTCCAGCTGGACCAACCAACTCTGTCAAAACACCAAATGGTATCCCACCACATAAGGCTTCATCTAATCCTTTCAGGCCTGTAGGAAGATGGCCAGCCAAGTGCTCATTTTTAACCCGCTGCTCCATTAGTGATAATGCCTGAAAAGAACTAGAACTAACAACTTTGGGGAACTCAAAATCAAAGAAGGAAAATATATAATCCAGTGCATAGTTGAGCCAACTAACTACATTAATTGATAAAACTAAGCTGCAAGCTTACACTTTGATATGGTGGACACACAATTGCACTGATGTGTGCTACTGCAGACGTTACTTCTGCCCACCCCACATCTAACAACTCCATCAACTGAAATTCAGTCAAAGATAAGGCATCCTGAAGCAAACAAATCAAATTTCATTTTTCCAAATAGCCATAAAAGGGGGTCCAAAAGCCATATTTTTTTAATTGAGTTATTCTTCTGATGAAGTTGGTCAAAATTTAGAATTATAATCAACGATAACATTTTTTAGGACACATGACCTAACTTGCTGCATCTAGCTTGAAGATAAATACACAAACATATATCAATTAGGTTCAATTTACACATATTATAACTCTTCTATAATATTAGAAAAATTCTAGACATAAGCCTCACACCCTGCACACCCATTTAAAAACATGTCATTTTACCTTTTTACCCTCATTTTACTTAAAAACATGTTCCAGATTCCGTCCCCTTCTTCTCACCCCCCCGTCCCCCCCCCCCCCCCCCTCCAAGTCCCCTGCTTCCTGGTCCTTAACACCGGTCAATCACAAGATCGCAATTGAGTACAACAATTTTTGCTGCAATTTTCAGATTAAGAATGGCCATGATGACTCCGATAGGCAACATGTCATCAACCATTCGGTAATTCCAGAAAAATCTTAATATATCAACTTCATATGTTGGTGTAAATCAGATTCAAAGCCATCCTTCAAATGCATGGAGAGAATAAACTTCCGCCAACATACTTGCATGATCATCTCTAGCAATTTGTCATGCTGCAGAAGAAAACTGGGCCAAAATTTCAACTGTTTAAAACTTTTCTCGATCTTTTAATTTTGATTTCATCATGTATACATCAAGTTATATGGTGTACAGTGACATTACAAAAATGAGAGAGAGAGAGAGAGAGAGAGGGGCTACAGTTACCTTATAACTCCTTCCTATGTTGCCGATCGGAATATGACCAAGTCCAAGTTCTTAGTGCAGTGAAGAGGAAATGCCCTAAGAAATCCTTGGGGTGGGGTGGGGGGGGGGAAGAAGAAGGGGATGGAATCTGAAACGACATGTTTTAAAGTAAAATGACATGTTTTTAAGTGGTGTGCAGGGTGTTTGGCTTATGGTAGCACGGCTCATAATATATCAATATATTGCTGAAACCCACCATCCGATTCTAATCTTTATATGCCTATCATGCTTGTCAAATATCAACAGACCGAAATTTAATTACTAAAATATGTTGAAAATAATGAATTTTACGTTTTTACAAGATATTCTTAAAAAATGAGTTCTGGATTGGTAAAAATCAATGTATTAACATACATGATAAGTAAATGGAGCACATGGATTCGAACTATGTGCTTGAAAAGATTTTAATCTAATTGAGAAGGAGAAATACGTGAGTTTGGGGAAAATTTGGTTCCCAAAATCCAAACAAGACAGTAGTTGCAATTGGAGCTAAATACGAAACGCAATCGAAATCATTACAATTTACACTTATTTAGGTACCTTGGCAGTGACGATGTTACGAGCTGCGAAGACATTGGCGATCGACTTGGGCAAACCAATCTCGCTGATTAGCTTGTTCGCCATTCTCCCTCCCTCTCTCTCTCTGTTCTCGTGGTTTCCCGCCAAATGTGGAAACCTAACCCGTATTTTTCCGAGCAGTAAGGCCCATTCTTCCTCTCTCAAAGCCTAAATGTTAACAGGCCGAACGGCTAGTTTATGTCATTTTACATTATTAATGGGCTTGGCCCATTTATCAAATTCAATTTCTCTATTTTCTACTTAATAAAAAAGATAAGTTCAAGATATTTTGTTTCTAGACCACAATAATAAAGATTCCCATAATAAGTCTGCCCAAATATATTGAATTACATTCATACACCTTATATTTAGTAGCATCCTCAGGCAAAGAGCCCCCAATATATACATAAGTATATTTAACAGCCTGCACAAATTTCTAAGAGATAGTGGAGGGTAGTTATAAATCTGGAGTACGTGCACCATTGAACAAAACCAGATTCGTCTATGAATAACCCATTTTAGATGGAGGGTGGTTATAAATCTGGCCGCAAGAATCATGATGCATGTGGTTTTAATGAAGAGGAAATTGTGGAAAACGGATGGCAAAACCTGTAAGAGCATTAGCATTGGTCTATGCATATGCATATGCAAAATCACCTCTTTTGCATAACCACTTTGTCATTCAAGCAAAATTCTCACATTGGCTTATGCATATTTGAGAATTATTTTATTATTATTAATTTTTTACTAAAATCAATTTTTTTATATATATTTTACAATTAGCATCCACTACATACATTTAACATTAATAATATAAATGCAATAATAAAAAATATAATTTTTTTATATATTATATTAAAAATATAATAAAATGAAAAAATATATATATAATATATTATAATAATAAAATGAATATGCAAGTGAAGGTTTGTTGTGTTGTTGAAGGAGGAAGAAAATAAAATGAGTGTGAGAGAGAGTGGGAGGAGAGAGAAATAATGATTAAAATATGATTTGTAGGGTGAATAGTGGTTATCCAAATTTGGATAAGCACTGTTCATAGGTAGCTAAATATTTGGATATGCATAAGCTAATGTGGAGGAATTTTAGGGTCATATTATCCAAATATGACTTTGCATATGCATATGCATAAACCAATGCTAATGCTCTAATAGGATTGGACACAGGGAACATAAGTCAAAGAAGGAAGTGTCAAACAAAGATACTGTTCATTCATGTTCATATGCCTATAGCAGCTTTTAAGATGGGAGATATGCATATATATATATATATATATATATATATATATGAGAAATGATACTATGCCTTTTGATGTTCCCGCAATTTGACTGCTCATCTGTTTTATTTTATTTTTTAATTTTTTTTACTTAATGATTAAGGATGTGACTATTGTTGTATTGATTCTTTTTATTTTCTAAAAATGTTTAAACATGTTTAAAAATATTTGAAATAAAAGTTAAAAAAGAAAAGAAAAGTACAATTTACATTAGGGGCACACCTAGTGGACAAAATTGGGTAGTATAGTAACACTACCCTATACACACATACGCGCACACACACATAATGTAGCTCGATTAACCAAACAATTTTCTATACTAGTCTAACATGTGTTTTTTAACGCGTGAAATGATCATGTCTTAAAAGTTTAAGTCGATAAAAAAAAAAGATAAATAAAATCAAGTCATAATTTGAATTTAGAAGTACTCCCACTTTAATATTACGTAAAATCATCAATTATTTCAAAAGTTTAAATTAATAATAAAGTGTATGGGACAAAATCATGTATTTGTATTTGTCTTAACATAATGCGCACTCTCGCGAACACAACTATGATCGCTTTTAAAAAGATAAATGTGTCGTTTGGATAATGAGTTGAGATGAAAGTTAAAAGTTGAATAAAATATTATTTGAATATTATTTTTTAATATTATTATTGTTTTAGAATTTGAAAAAGTTGAATTTTTTATTATATTTTGTATAAAAATTTGAAAAACTGTAATGATAAAATGAGCAATACTTTTTATATCCAAAGAGGCCAAAGTCTAAAGGAAGAAAAAAGATTGTGGAATATTTAGGTTACATCTGAAAACGATCAATATAATAATGTCGCTTTTGTGGTTCTATATATAATTCAATTTTCGTTACAATCAAACTGCTTAATATTCTTAGGTTATTTCTCCTTTGATATCTCTTTTGCCGTCAAAAAGTACATCACTGAGTTTGTCTGGTGTTTATAACCCCAACTTGAGGGCGTGGACTTTACCTCGCAATACGGCGGAAGCTGCTGCGTAGGTGTTGAGTCTTTTTGACTATCACGTACGTACGTAGCAGCCTATCCCAGCTTGATGAAATTGTTTTTTTCTAAGCAGCTTGATGAAATTTACGTACACGACATGTACTGTGAACAGCCTGAAGATTTTAATCCAAACCGAAAAAATAAATAAATCATAAAATTTGTTTTAGATGATATTCAGATCAATTTATCATTAATCTATTCAATCAAGGTTCGCATCTATACCTTCTAGGAAGCTAAGATCACTTGAGCATGACAACGCAGTCATAGTTGTCCAGTCTTCCAGATGCATGACCAATCTTTTCCTTGCCTGTGCGAGGAACCTGCGCACGACGTTGTCACTGTGGACATTTGCATATTTGCATGACGTGAGGCAACGTCAAGACTGTACTTTCAAGTCTCAAACACGCACATGTATTGTATGCTGTTTTTCCCAATGAGTATCGCACATCAACGTCAAGAGTTTCCTACTTCTTTCTCAAGTGTGATCGCACCATGAGCACGAGATCTAGTAAAGGGAAAATAATCATTTTGTTCCTATCCTATCATATATTCAGACAAAAGTTTCACAGTTGAGTTTGAAAATTATGGCAGATGATCTTTACGTGCTCGCAGGCTTAGAGCTCGTTTGGTTACATGGCATAAGATATGAGATAAAAGCATAAATTTATTATTAATAATAATGAAATGATTTGAATTAACATATATTTTACGGAGTTTTAAAAAATTAAAGAGAAAAAATTGAATAAAAAAAATTATAAAGTTAAAAAATGATTAGAATATAAATTTTTTAATATTTTTGTTTTGAAATTTAAAAATAATGAATTGTTTTTCGTGTTTTATTTTAAAGTTTGGAAAAGTTGTAATGATTAGTTAAAAATTAAAAGTTAAAAATTATTATGTTTATAATATTTGAATACTATGATGAAATGATATGGTTTAAAAGTTTAACGAGGCTCGGGTAAACTTGGTAAGTAGAAAGAACAGTATCATTCAAAAAGGCCATTTTTTATAGCCTTAAAAATTCATAAAAATTGATAGAACTCATGGGGGTTCATTCAGAATTAGAACGGAGGCTGTTTTACACTATGAAAGTTCAGGAGAGTTGGAGGGATTTTGACGAGGGAATGCTTTTATACAAGTTGTTAGAAGCTACCCCTTGCGTAATTTGACGCGCACATCTATTTTGGGTTTGATAAATTTCTTTTGTTGTCCAGCTTTGGCAAGACTGCAACAAAAAACTTGTGTCCAGTGCTATTGACTGCATACTCCCGTCAGCAGCAGCATCAGTTTGATGTTTATCCATCCTAAGCAAACTAAGAAACGAGAAAAATGACATACAAAGCAAGAGGAAAGAGGGAGGCAAGGTATGGGGTAGGACCGTAGGTGATTAAGGAGAGGTTAGATAGAAAGGTCTAAAGATAAGAGCCAGAGAGTCTTGAAGCTTGAAGGAATATTCTTGTGTAGTGGAAAATCCCTTTGCTGCGAGTGTGAAGAAAAATGCAACTCCGATGTGTGTGAATGCATGTGACCAAAGTAATCTTTCAAGTGGTTCCCATCCCCATTGCAATCACCAAAAGCCCCCTAAGAAAAACCAGGTAAAATCTGATAACCTCATCTTGACGTAGACACATCCAAACATCAAGAATGTCCCTTGATTAGAAATCAAAGAACAGTGTTTAGAAGAAAAACTTTAAATTTCTAGGAAATGGGGTGCCTCCATCCCGAGCATTTCTTCCTCGACCTCTACTTCACAGCCTTCATAAAGATAGTGAGATCTCCTCAACTCAATACTCAAATCCCCCCAACAAACCATTCTCCTCCTCCTCCATATCTTCATCTCCATCTCCTCCTTTCTCTTCTGTAATCAAAACTTTGTTCTTTCATTTTTCCTTCCTCTGCTTTTGCCCTGCTTCTCTGCAGAGGGTGTAACATAAGCTTATGGCGTTCGCTTCGGCCAATACTAAGAAGAAGAAAAACACGAGATTTCCCCCTAAGAGAGGCCAGATCAAAAGGCAGATTTTGAAGATCTTGGCTGAGATGCTAGCCTTTTGGTGTGGAAGGCGGGAGAGGTGCTTGGAAGGATCAGAGGGGACAGGGGAGGACAGTAGAAGTGACGGAAACTCCGCCTCTCCAACCCCACACCCTGTGGCTAACTACAACTCCGATGGAAAAACAATAACACAATAACATTTGTCTCTCAATTCTTCGAATTGAGCTCGTCCATGCCTTTGCAGCCTTTTAACTTGGGAGTTGGGACATCTTGGAGAGGGCTTTTTTCTGTGCCCAAGCCTGAGAAGCTTCCCATTTCTGTTGCTTAAGATTCAAAATAAACTTCTGACATGTTTAGATATATGTCGATTGTCGTTAGTTGTGGGTTAAAGATGTAGGCCGTAGGGATACGATTATGTTGTGATTTAATAAGGCATGACCTGCAGCCAGGACTAGGAGTCATAATTTTAGGGAATTGCTGTTCGCTCATGATTCATCTATTAAAATTAAAAATTAAAAAAAAAAAGCCAGAAAAATCCTCTTCCGTTCGTTGGTCTTACAGGGTTTAGAGAGAAGATGATGTAATTGGAGGAGGCTGTTATGTTTGTGTTTTAGGCATTCTGGGTCGTCTCCTTTCTTGTAATTGCTGTTGGATCCGATGCATCTGCTGCTGGTTTTTCATTCCATGCTTCTTATAGTTTGTTCGTCGTTTAAACATCGGGAAATCCAAGTTTGGAATATTCTTGTGTTTGTTGGTTGGTTCATGTGGCCTTCAATTGATCAAATTTTTAGGCCAATTGCTTTTAACGTTTTTTAGTTTCTGATTCCGAATGTCTTAATTCAGAAAACTCATTCCTTTCATCAATTTCTGGAATTGAAAACCAGACCTCAGAGCATATTCGTGTGATAAATTTATGTCTTTCCTAATACACGCTCCAGGCAAACAATTCTAGAAATGTGGTTGAAAGTTGCTAATTACCTAAGTTTCTTGCTTGTTAATCGGAAGAGGTGCGACCTCAAGGTTTTATTTGTGGTGTTATTTTGGTTCTTATTTGTTACTTAGAATGCAAGTTATTTATATAAAATAATAAATAAATTCCATGCTTACGTCAAATAATATGCGAGAAAAAAAAAAAGGGAAAAATTAATTGCATCCTATCACAATCTAAGCCCATCTGTCGGCTCTTAGTCAAATAGTACACGTAGCCGCCATGAAATTATGAGCATTGATAAAAAGCTGACACCCTACACATAGAATGCTCCACAGAGCCCTTCTGAAACAAACAATTCAGTGCAGACAAAACCTCGACTTGAGTCTTTGTTTTTATATTCCTCCGAAAATCAACCTAAAAGCTGGGACCAAAACTTTCTCAGTGTGGTCATCTTTTCTTCCTAGATTTTTTTTTTTTTTTTCCACGACTCAAACAAAGAATAGGAAAACCGAAGTTTTCAGATCAAGAATTTGGATTTTCTTTCTTTTCGGATTGTGTAAAGAGATAAAAAAATGCACAGGAGAGGAGAGGGAAAAAATAGTGAAATGAGCTTGTGGTGTGTGAACACTGAACATAATTTATTTAGCTATTTTGTAAAATGCTGAGGCTGTGAGAGACTTGAGAGTTGATCTCCAGCAAATTAAACATGTGCATCTTTTTCTTTTTATTATTTTTTTTTCAAAGTTTCTTTCTCCCAATCTTTGGAAAAGGTGCATGTTCCAATCATTCATTTGTGGGCGGCTCGACCCCCATGAAGAGATAAGATTAGTACTATTTGGGTCATTCAAGACTCAACTCGATCACCCGGCGCCTTCCACCCTCTCCTTGGTCATTGAAAAGTAACCTTCTGGTCGCTTCTATGCATATATGCTTTCTTTTCTGAAAATATAATTATAATTTTCTCTAAAAATTGTTTTTTTGAATCGAAAAATAATAATAATAATAACCTGGATGCTTAGCTAGCTAATTCCAAATTTCGCCTGGTTTTTGTTTAGATGTTAATTTCATTCTTATGCAGCAACTAATAAATCTCATCTCCTCATATTTAATTTCTTCACAATATATATATATATATATATATATATATATATAAGACCTTCCAGTACTACTCTAATCTTTTTCCTTATTTTATCTTCAGTGTTATAGCAATAATTAGCTTAATCGACATGCACCAAGAATATTCTTCACATGAAGTTTACATAAACTTTATCAGACGTTTATTTTTGCAGATGAAATGAGATGACACTGAATTTTGGCATATCGACCATATATACAAGTGACAATATTACAATCTCCCTTTGTTAAATTTTCTTCTAGACACCAACAAAAATAATATAGAATACAATTTATTGTGGGTATCATACAACTCATGTTCTAATTATCATAAAGTTTTATTATTTATAATTAAATCGATAAGAAAATACATAACTTACTGTGAAATTACTTACTATAGCGCGCGCTTTTTTAAAGACCTTACCGAACATGATTTTAAATCATTTGTGTATTTTTAATTAAAGTAAAAAATCTTCTAGAGATCAGGCGTACGCACCGTCTGGCCGATAAGTAGTTTTTCTTGGTGGGAGGCAGAGTGGATCGAAACCTGAATGCATGCGGTGGCTTACGTGGACTACGAACAGAAAGACTTGTTGACGTTAGATACATCAGTATATAGTTTGAGATTCGGGTACGTAATAGGTAATTTGTATCTCTAATTTTGATCAGAGCTTTTTTAAATAAATAAGTAAATTTGTCCTGGTCCGTGGGGACATTCAAATGCCAAGCTCGGCTGCAGGACGGTTTGAATAATTCATTTGCTTATCTCCACCACCTAATCTTCTTGTCTTGTTTTATGGAATCTGACAGCTATACACCACTATACGTACACGTTAATTTGCACATGCATGCTTGCTTGCGTACCACTATCCGATGTAAGATCATATATATGTAACATATGCATATCATGTGTTGCATATCTATAGACAATAATAGTTACAAGTTCTAAATATATAAATTTTGTACAAGGTTTTTATAAAATTGTAGATCCTATTAAGAAAAAATGATTTTTTTTTTATACTTTTTCACGATGAAATCCAATTTTTTTATAAAGAATTTACACAAGACCTGCACATTTGGAACTTGTATATTATATGAGAAATGATACTTACAGTTGTGAGTGTGCAAGTGCCGTGCAGTCGTTTTGAAAAAAGTGAATAAATATGAGACTCACATAAAAAGAAATTAATTTTTTAATAGTGGACCCCACTATTTTTCAAAGCGACTGCACAACATTTACGCATTTCACGACTATATGTAGCATTACTAAATTAGGTAGTTGAGGATCTCCTAAAACGATATTTTATTTGGTCTTTTCATGAAAAATATATAGGAAACATGTCTGTACGAATCCCCGACAGCTTAATATAATATGTTGTGAGAGATCACAAAATATGTGCTTCACATGAATTATATGATCTACTTGCGAAAATTATGATTTTAGTCGGGTGCATCGCTTGACTTATTTTTCTTTTTCACAGAATAAAATTGGCTTGAAACCATAAAACTTCATGCACTATTTTCAACCAAAGAGCCATGTAACGCGCGCTTGTCGCTCAAGCGGGCAAGCCATTAATTAATTAATGCTTGTCTCTCATTGCGCAATTGATCATCACCGCTAGTAAATATAAATTTTATTGAACTCGAAATAAAATGAATGATCATTAAAACATGGACGTACGTTCATTTCTCCTGCGGACGTAAGAGTCATTAGTGCAATGAGTTGTTATTTTAAGCGGGTGTGATCACCAAATGGTGTATCTTTTAGAATGACACATTTTAATATGGTGATGGTTTCTATGAGAGATAATATTTAAGGAAGTGTCAAAAGACATAATCTTTTGATTTAGTCAAAATGTTGTGTCACTTTTTAAAATTGTGATATTTGCCAACTAATATATGATAACCTATAAATAAAAGTCATTGATACACAAATGAATACACTCAATTTTATTTGTTCGTCACTAATTTATGTCACTAATTTATGAGATAAATATCGAGAGTGTAACCATATTACTAAATTACACTTCTTTTTGTTCTTAATTATTCTACATGAGTTGGCGTGCCAGGCATAAATTAGGACCAGGTGAGTACGGATGATCAGTTGGGTACATATTGGGACGGTGCTAAATGCGTCCACTGTAGGCCATCATCATCTCCGGTCTTTCTATTTCTACGTTTCCCACTCACCTGAGTCACCCAGTACTGTGATGCTGGTCCATGAGAATGATGCCAATGCCAGGTGCCTATAAGATGTGCCTATCAAACGTGTCTATTAAATGTGTACGTATATTAGTACAAATTAGTTATTTTTATTTTCGTTTTCTTTAAACATTTTTTAAATCTCCTTGACCATTAAAAATAAATATAAATTCATTAATAATTATTTCCTTAACCATTAATAAAATATAAAATGTTAGTCTTCGGTTCTTCAACTGAAAGTTACCGTTGGGATTTATTTTTTTATTTTTTTTATTTTTTTTCTTAATGATTAAGTAAGCATTTTTTAATAATATTGTATTTTTTTTTAATTTTTTAAAGATATTTAAAAGTGTTAAAAAATACATGTAAAAAAAAACCAGAAAACAATTGGCGAGAGTCCCTAGCGGGAGCTTCCAGGGATGGGAGTAGCACCACTTATGAGTGGGCATATTTAATAGCAGAAACGCTTTGGAACGATCCGGCTGTTTTTAAGAGAATACCAGCCACCAATTATAAGCCGCCACATCAGCAATTCCACACAATTAACATGAGATCATCCGAACGCCCTGCCAAAAAACTCAACCTAGTCGAAGGAATTCACGCCCTTCAAAAACTGCAGATTCGTCGAACGCCCCAGTTCATTGCCGTTAGCCAGTCACCGTCGAACGCCCCAGTCCAGTGCCCTTAGTCGAATGCCCCTGTGCCGTCGAACGCCTCAACAGTTCCGTCAGACACCAATTTGGGCGCCACCATCTCTATCGCACCCACCATCTCCTTCGCTCACCATCCGCCCACCATCTCTGTCGCTCACAACTACTCTATTCAGTGGTTTCCCAATGTATGATAACAGAGAATTTCATAGATTCCCCTCCCCTTAGTTATTTTGCAGATACCCAAATCCAGCTTGAGGAAGTTTATCATGGCTGTAGAAATATATAAATTTTTATTTTTCTATTGGGATTTTGAGTTTTGAGTTTTTTCATCGTCAGATAAATCTTTTGGTCTTGTGGTCTTTCAAGTATTTGAGTAGATCTACTTTAGAACTTGCATATAATTTTGTTTAGAATTGAAGTTCAATTATGAATTTTGTGGGATTGAATAAGTGGTGTTTCTGGTTCTTGTGAAATACAGAAATCAAAAGATTGGGACCAGAAGTGCATTCAAACTTGTCAAAGTTAAAGTTTTTATAGAACTTGTCATTTTGATAGCATTCCAACAGGGGGAGTTGTATTATGTCACTCAGTTTCGTGTTTATTGAACTTGTTTTACTTGTTTTCATGAATCCCGGTTGATATTGGGAACACGTATGTGGGAAGACGAAGGGAGGGAGAGTCATCCCTTCGTGGAAAGGCACGACTTTGTGGGAGGAATGAAGGTTTAGGGCATGCGAAGAAGAAGATGAGAAGAACCTATTTTCGTCTTCGTCTTCGTCTTCATCTGTTTGTGGAAGGAAGTAAGGGTTAGGTGCATGAATAAGGTTTAGGGTTTGAGCGAAGGAAATGGGTTTGAGCGAAGGAGGCTCCTACATGCAGTCCCATATGTTTTTCAAATGGACTACCTACGTGGCGATTACTTATTGGTGGGCTGTTTTTTATAATAGGACAGACAGACTGGTTCTAAATTATTCTCATTTGATAGTCATACCATCATCTTTCTTAGAGTGTAATGATACAAACATGTCACATTTTATAATATATTTTACAACAATATTTTAAAATGAGTGTATTTTTATAAAGTAATTATACTTTTATAAGTTATTGTATAAAAAGATCCCTTATTTAAAACATAATTATATTAAATATCATGAAAAACTGTTGTGCATAAATCATTTTTCTTCTAAAAAAACCTAAGATAAATAAAACCACCTCTGTCAAAGGACAATGATAACTTTACAATAATTTTACAACTTTTTTACAACTCTATATGAAATGGAAGGTAATTTTGCAATTTTAAACACTACAAGAAATTTGGCCTTTTCCAGCGCTCAAAATCGTCGCAAATACCTATCAGAATCACTGCATTTGATTATTTTCGGCGATTTATAAATCGCTGCAGGTTCGCTGAAATCTTAAAGCCATTTTTCATCAATTTTGGCGACAGGAAAAAATCGTCACAAAAAACTATTATTTCCGGCAATTTTATTCTGCCGGAAATGTTAAAAAAATCGACAAAAATGGCCTTCAGCTTTACCTTTAAAATCGTTGAGAACTACTATTTCCGGCGATATGTATCGTCACAAAAACTTAATAAATCGCCGAAAATAACTTATTATTTTTCTTAACGATTTAAAATTATCACCGTTATGAAGTATTTCCTGCGGGTAAGTATCGCCGCAAAAACTTATTTTTGGCGATTTCATGTCGCCGCAAATACATTTCTGCTATGAAAAATTATTTGCGGCGAGAAAAACTCGCCGGAAAAGATGTTTCAGAAAAAAAAAAATGCACAAAACAGTATAGAGAAAATATTATACACATCCAAGTTTTGCAGGCTTCACAATTTTACCTTACACTATGGATTGCCCTAATATTCTTTTTACATACTCAAAAAAGATCCAAAGATCTATAGTAACTATACTAAGACTATACTAAGAACTGCACCAAAACTAATCCCAAACTTATTGAAAGGGAAAAAACAGAGTTGAGCAGGATCATTGAACTTAACAACAAAGTACTTTAAAAAAATACATTTACAGGGAGCAGTACCATTGAAGAGTATCACAAGAATGCCAAATAAAATTTGCCAATTAACAACAAATTTAATGTAACTTAGTTAACTAGCTTTTTGTAGATTTTATTTTCTTGTCTTGCCAACAATCACATTGCAATAAATCAGTAGATTTAATTCTCTGTTCTCTTAACATTTCAACCTCTTATTTTTCATTTTCTATTCCTTTATTCCATCCCTCCATCTCAACCTCAAGAGGTGACATGAGAAGTACCAAGTGAACTCATTTCAACCAAAACTAGCTCTAAGCAACCAAAAACTTAATCCACAAAAAAGCAGTATGCACATCCAAATTGTATGTTCTTGCTCAAAAAAGATATTGCACAAGTGGGAAGCACAAACCCAAAAACAATACTGAATGTAGATCAAGATATGAACTAAATCTACTGAGGATATATCCTATTTGGAGATAAGGGACCCTGCAAATCTATAGTCTTGTCAACAAGACCTGCATGCACCTCTTTCACTTTGAATCATGCAGAAAAATGCACAAATACATAGTAGTTGTACAAATTGATATTCCCTGGAAGTATTAAGCCTTTTTTTTTATGAATAAACATAGTAGTAGCAGCTGGCCAAGGTTAGTACCATATCAAAAGTGATTACAGTGGCATCCTATCTACTATAATACTTGGTAGGAGGGTAGACTAGCCTATGACAGGGATTGCCACTAAGAGTAAACTCACATTACACATCCAACTGAGATATAATGTCTAAGGAACCTGGTAACAGAAAGGCGCGCCCCCATTTCCATCAGAGAAGGTACCATGTGTTTTGCGTTGCTCAAAAGAGCACAACTTTTTCCAAGCATACTATGGGCAGCAGCCATGCCAGCCTGCCAAGAAGATACACTGTAAGATGCATTCAACCAACCATATAGTTCTTGGAAAGAAAAATACTGCATAGAAAGCTACAGGTTTGGCCACCATCATTCCCAAAGGCTTGGGTGTTCTATGTAGGAAGTACATCCTAGAAGAGGAACAATCTTTGGTCACCTTGTTACATCATATATCATTATAACTCAGAAATTATTGACCACTAGTCGCTACCTTTAATCCATCCTCATGGAAACCATAACCTGACAAAATGCAGAACAAAAACGAAAACAAATTTATAGGCCTGATTTCTTGTAGTGAGGGGAAAAACAAAAACGAAAAAAAAAAAAAAAAACCAACCTCAGCCAGGCCTGAAGAAGATGACTCCAGTTGAAGAGATGAGCTGTCACCATAAACAGAAAAAATGTCCTTTCAAACAATTGTCATGGATACTGGCACAAATTTATATATAACTTTTGCACAACTAGCGATCCAATTCAAAGTTAATTTACAGACCTAATATTAATTTTTCATATACAGCAGTTTAGAAAAAAAAAAAATTCCCCTAGCATTTGTGGAAGAATGCATTCCTACACTCATCCAGGTTGGCACAAATTTTATAAATAACTTTTGCAAAGTAGCAGTCAAATTCAAAGTTAATTCACAAAAACCTAACATAAATTATAATAGACAGCAGTTTAGACATGAATATTCCCTGTGCATTTGTGGAAGAATGCATTCCTCCACCCATCTAGTTTAATCAAACTCCAATGTTAAGTGATGCAAATAAAAGAGAAGATTTTCTAAAGATTTTCTTGGTAAGTTATAACCAATCAGCAGTCATTAATGTCAAAGAATTTAAATTAATAACAGTATAGTAATTAAACAAAGTAAACTATTGATCCAAAGTTACAAATTCAGTACCCCTTCATCCATTACCAACTGGGATCAGATGTTCATTCCTTTCTTCACCATAAACGTAGTCATTGTAACAAGCAGTTAGTAACTTTCCACTAGGTGAAATGCTAAGCCTAGGTTCAGTTCTGAATTGTTGATATCATAGTCTTTAGATCCATCAATTTATAGATAACTGCAGACTAAAAAGGAGTTGCCATATGCTTAAAGACGCATTCCCCACTACAAGAAAACTGCTTATTTACAACCAGTTAATTCCAACGAAATGATTATTTACAGCTAAAATGAGTATGTTTTGGTCACAAATAGTCTTTTCGTCGCAAACAAATGGCTACAAACATCTGTTTTTCTTGTAGTGCCCGCTCATAAATGAACTTACTTCTGAGAGCCAGCAGCCCGGTATTTGTGAACTGGTAATGAACTTACTTCTGAGAGCCGCAAAAGATATAAATGTCGCCGCAAAAGTAAATTATACATTTTTTCTCCGTGATTTCCCAATTTCGCAACGAAAATCAAGCGGCGACTTGAAAATCGCCGGAAATAACCTTTATTTGCAGCGAATTCTTTTGTGACGATTTTAAAATCGCTGGAAAATACCTGATTTCTTGTAGTGAAAAAATTTTTTTTAGGTAAATGCTTATTAAACTGATGAATTGGACTATTGATTTGTACCCCTTTTTTTAAAAAATCTTTTTTAATGGTTAAAGAAGTTAATATTATTGAATTTATGTATTTTTTTAAATATTTAAAAATATTTAAAAGAAAAAGACTACAATTATGGTGATCGGTACAGATTATCGCCTGTAATACTCGATTCAATAATAATATCCGATATAATTGATTAAAAATGAATAGTAAAATAATTACAAAAAAATTATAAAAGAGTTGAGGTGGATCAAAAATTCCAAATAAAATGATTATTTTGTATACAATATTTTTTTACAGTACTTTACACAATTATATTTTAAATAAGATGTATTTTTATAAAAAAATCTTATAAAAATAATATCATTTTATAAAAATATTTTTATTTCGTAACATTATTATAAAATATATAGTAAAAATGTGGTATGATTATATTACTCAACTTGAAATACCGATTACATTAAAGTTGGACACATGATTGTCCCAATCTTTTGAAAAGATTTCAATGTTCTTGTCAATCAATCATGCATTGCATGCGGTTCTACAAGTCCTAGGTGGCTGAAACGGTAAAGAATTAAAAATTGAAGATTCCAATGACTAGTGCATGAGTGATGAGTGGTCAAATACAAGATGTTTACGTAGTATAGGTTTGGTGAAAGAGCTTTTTTTCAGAATCTCTACCACATTCCATATTTCATAATTTTTTAAATTTTTAAATTTTTTAAAATTATTTTTTGAATTTATTCTTTTTAAATTATTTTAAATTTTTTATTCATTATTCATATAATAAATATTTAATAAAAAAATATAAAATGTGGAGTGTTAAGAAGTTGTGAAAATTTTTTATTGATGAAATAGATAAGATTGGACCTTTTGGAAGTGCCGTCTTACGATTTAAGTATCATTACTCTTTAAGGCCTTGTTTGAATTCGAGATTCACTTTAATTAATTTCAATTTAATTTAATTTATTATTATAATTTTTTTAAATTTTTATATAAAATATAATAAATAATTTAATTTTTTCAATTTTTAAATAATAATAATATTTTAATAATATAATTTAAAATTATGTCAACTTATTTCTAAATCCAAACGATTACTACATTTGCTTTACATTTCTTTACTAATTGGAACTTTTCGTACATTAGCTTTCAGCTTAGATGCTATAAATAGTATCCAACTTAATTAAAAGCGTAGTGGTTAGTTAGAATTTGCATGCATGCATGCATACTTATATAACATATGGAAAGAGAAAAAGTTACTAATTGATATTTTATTTTCTTTTATTTATATGCTTTTTACTTAATTGTTAAATAAATATTTTAAAATGAGTTTATGAATTTTTTTTTAAATGTTTAAAGAGATTTAAAGAAATGTTTAAAAAAAATACAAAAAAAGTTTATTTTACACTTTTCGGAAGGAATTATCAGGATTCACTTTCAATGGCCCTAGCGTGACCCTATCACAATATTATATGTTAAAAGTTCCATTTTGTTAGTGCTTTTATAATTTAAGTTTTGAATTTTAAAATTTGTATAATTCCTAATAGTTTATACATCAGCACGTATAATTATGTAAGTAAAATTGTAAATATAAATAGTATTTTCCATGTATAATCTATTCAAATCTTATATATTTTCATAAAATCATATCAATAATTAGTAAATTAATTTTGTTAAATTCTATATCATTTTAATTAGTTATTATGCATACGAATTTAAGAAAGCTATATGGAAAAAAAAAAAATACTTGTATTTGTATTAAAGCATATCACTTTGATTGACATCTACAAAGTTAGATAAACTGAATCGGTATCTTTATATTCTGTTGCATATACCAAAAGGGAAAACCTAAACTTAAACCCAGAAGCAGTTTGAAGAGCACCAAGTCCAATTGTTCACACTGCTTTTTCTTGCTGCGTCTTGAGAGTCTCTTGACAGAATTTTCCATGATCCATCCTTAGTTGTTGGTCCCAAGTCTTCCACTAATATTATCTCGACACACGTAAGAGCTTTCATTTTATAATTTTTTTAAATTTTTATATAAAATATAATAAATAATTCAACATTTTTAAATTTTAAAACAATAAAGAAAATGCTAAGCGTCCGGCTTCAAACTCCTGCTAGGAGCTACTGCTAACATTTTTTTTGTTTTTATTTCATAATTAAAGAAATATTTTTTTTTATTGATATTATGATTTTTTTAAAAAATATATATATATTTAAAAGTGTTAAAAAAACATGTAAAAAAAGTAAAAAAAAAAAATCAAAATAACTAGCAAGAACAAGGAAAATGATACTCTCACCACTGATTTTTACAGCTTGGTGTTACTGTTGAAATTATTTATTTATTTTTAAATTTTTATTTTTACTGAGTAATTAAGAAAATAATTTTTAATAAAATTGTGTTTTTTTTATTTTTTTTAAAAATATTTAAAATTATAAAAAAAAATACATGTAAAAAAAGATAAAAAAAAAATTAAGACTCAAAGTGACTGCTTTTCTTTTTATTTATTTTTTTTAAATTTATATTTTTTATCATTTTAAAATATACTTGTCGAAAGTAAAATGATTGATATTCTTATAGTTAGTTTTTACCGTTCGTTCTTATTGTTGGAATTTTTTTATTTTATTTTTAAATTTTCTTTTTACTTAGTGGTTAAGAAAATATTTTTTAATAATATTATAATTTTTTTAAAAAATATTTAAAAGTATTAAAAAATATATATAAAAGAAAAACAAAAAAAAAACACCAATTAAGCGATGGCTCTGATATACGTATGTCTAAATAATAATAATATTAAAAATTAATATTTTTTTAAATTTTATTTAAAATCATCTCAAAATTTTTTATAATTTCACCGGGAGAGAGTGGTGCTCTCTGTTGTCGACTTGGTCCCGACGCCCTATAAATACCGGTTTTTTCCTTCCCATCTCTTCACATCCTTCGTAAGAAAAAAAAAAAAAGAAGGGCTCCTGCCAAACCCCAAGCCGGGCAACCACCAGCCCCAGGCCCCCAGCCCCGAGCCCCAACTCCACTCTCTCTGTCTCTCTCTCTCTCTCTCTATCTCTTCCCCAACATCTCCTTCTCACCATCTTCCTTATCTCAAGCTTCTTCTTTCCATCCTGTAATCAGAACTCCTCTTCTTTTCTTTTTCTTCTTCTTTCCTTGCTCCGCTCGTCCCCTGATCTGTTTTTGCAGACCATCCGCGTCTTTAAGCCCATGGCAAACGGTTCTTCCAACACCGAGAAGAAGAAAAGCCCAAGCCTTCCCCCCAGGAGAGGCCAGGTTAAAGCTCAGATTTTTGAGAGCTTGGCCAAGAAGGTTGTCTCCACGGTCTCAAAGGTGGGAGAAGCATTGGGAATGAACAGAGGAGATGACGGCAATGGTGGAAACTCTGCATCTGCAACTCCACCTCCAAGTGCCTACAACTCCGATGTTAATTCTGACATCTCCTAGAGATGATGATCATGTCAAGCTAGTGGATAAACACCATCGTGGTAAAACTATCTTATCTCAATTCTCTGGTGAATTGAGCTTGTCCACGCTTTTTCTGTCCTTTCTAACTTAGTATATCGTGTAAGGCTTTGTGTTTCTGTGATTTTAGATACAGAACAAAGCTTCTATGGTGTTTTAAGGCACATCTTTAGATCGTCTTCTATGGGGTTTTGAAGATTGTGGGAATAAGATCATGTTGGGTATAACCTGCAGGAATCGTATTTTAGGGAGTTTCTGTCTGGCCATAGTTTATCAAGCTTTATTTGTAATTAAGTTCGTTGTGGGTAAGATCTCAGATCTCAGTTCTTATATATGTTTGAGAAAAAGAAAAGCAAAAAAAAAAAAAAAAAGGGACAGCCCCCCTCTTCCGTTCGTCAGTCTTTCAGGTTTTAGAGCAAAGATGATGAAATTGGAAGAGGTAGTTTGCGTTTGAGGCGTTTTGCCTTTGTGTCTAGGTTTGTAATAGTTATTATTTGGTGACAATATATATTTATGTTTGTGTGTATTTTTTTGTTGGGATTTGATGCATTTTTTTAGATCATGATTCGCAGGTTGTCTAATTTCCAACGTTTTCGTATGTTTCCATCGTTAAATATTGGAAAATCCAAGTTTGGAAACTTTGGCAATATCTTGGTTCATGCAGCTTTTTTAATTGCTTAGTTTAATGTGTTGGTCCATATTGAGATTTGGAATTATTTTAGTTTAAAAATCAATTGATTAGTAAATAATTCTATTTAATTAAGAATATACTTTTACTATTTATAAAGATAAATTTTAAATTTTAAATTTTATAAATTAAATTATATGTAAAAATTTTAAAATAGAAATACTTTTTAATTAAATGCTAGGAAAAATGTTAAAGAAGACAGTAACAAGGAAATTTAAGGCACGGTCCCACATTCCATGCTTTGGCTTTGGCTTTGGCTTTGGCTTTGGCTAAGTTTGCAACACCCGAGACGGCCAATCCTGATGATGGTCGTTAGTGTCACTCGCGGAGAAAAGTGGTTTGTTTTTTCTTGGTTGACTTGGGCGGCTAAGCCGACAAATCCAAACTACCTGCCTTTCAAATGATAACTCTTATTGAATTTCTGGAACGAGGGTTAGGGTAGGCAGGGATGGTTTGAGTTTCTATATATAAAGAAAAGTATGAGAAAAGCTATTTTGCCGTTTTGATAAATTTTTTTTATTATTATTTAGTGATTAACGAAATGATTTTAAATGTTTTGATATATTTAAATATATTAAAAAATGTGAATAGAAAAATAAATAAATAAATAAAAGTTGCAAAAGCAACTGGTGGTAAGAATAAAAAAAATAATTTTTTTTTTCAAAATTTTTAAAAGAATTTAGGATGCATCATTTTCCTTTTGACAATAAGATAGTTGGAAATCTTCAATCTTATTTAATGAGTCCTGATAAAATTAATTAAGATAACGATTGATATGGTTGCAAAACAAAAATAGATAACCGTTTTTTAATTATAAATGTAACAAGTATATATCTTACTTTTTGCCAACTGTCACGTCTTTATTCTTATATACCTATATGGTGTGTGCAGTGACCATGACTCTGCACAAAGTTTAATGTTTCGATGACCAATGACCATTCTTATTAGATTTTGGGCCGATTTGAATAAATAGATAAAACACAAGCCATCTTTACATTGTACATTAATTTAAGACAAACTTTTGATCTTTCTAACAACCCATTGCTTCACACATCTCTTCCCTGCCAACTACAAAATTTTTAAAAACTCAAAGTCTACTTATTTTTAATATATTTTTCATATTTTAAAAATCTCAAAAAATCTAAAATTATTTCATCTTACTATCTAAACATACATTTTTTTTTACAAACCATCTCATCTCATTTTAATTCAAAAATTTTACTACTATTCAAAATATCAAATTTCATCTCATCTAAACTGTGTAACCAAACGAGGCCTTAGAGTTTTCTTACATACAGTCACTTTTATATATTCTTTACGCATTCTATTGATGTGATCGGCTAAAATAATTATTTCATATTAAAAAAAATGATTGCAATCAATTATATTAGTTGAATGCGTAAAAAAAAAAAAAAAAAAAAAAAGCAAAACTTTCTGCACATAAATTTTTTGTTAGATTTAATGCCTCTTCAACTATATATATCATCCTTGTTTAGTTTGTGCACCGGCCAGCCGCGATATCTACGACGTTCATTTGTTAAATCCGAGCCTCGAGATAAGTGTGAGCTTTATGAAAAATAAGGTAATTTGTACGAGAAAGTATTGTATAAACTGACATATTTTTACCTATAATATCAGATTATAAAATTATATATATTTTAAAATAAATACGATGTATGAAATTAAATTACGTGCAATTTGGATAGGAAGATGAGGTGAGATGATTTTAAATAAGTTGAATAAAATATTGTTAGAATTTTATTTTATAATATTATTATTATTTTAAAATTTAAAAAAACTGAATTGTTTATTATATTTTGTGTAGAAATTTAAAAAAATTATAATAATGAAATGAGTTGTGAGCATGCTTCTCAATCTAAACGGGGCCTTAACTTCAAACTTCATTTTATAAGTCTTTATATAAATACTAATTCCAAGTATCCAGTTGTAACTACGATTTCTCAATATCATAAGTTAGGACAATCAATAAAATTGGAGTATCATTCCGTTCTTATAAAAAATAAAAAAATATATATAACAAGACTTTGTCAAAGCACAAATGCAGAAATTATATACACAGTAACACAGGATCTCCCAAAAAGGAAGAAATATGTAAATCTTTGAGGTTTGCATGGCCATTTCAAAAGGGGAATTTTTTTTTTAATTTTTTTTTTAAAGAGTTTTCAATTTTCCTCCAAGGAGACACTCCACTCGCTTGTCTCATCGACGGGGGGAAGTGGAATGGATAGCTGGGCGGTGGTTTGACCATTTTAACCTTATCTCCACCTACCATCCAGCTAAGCTTTATCTCCACTCTTTTAAAGTCCGTGGCTTAGTGCGCGATGGTCCTACTGTGTGTCATATGGGTGTGTTCAATGCATGTAATCCCCATGTAAATAGTATTTCATGCATACATTGCATCCACCCTTAATTATGCACATAACTTACATAATTATTTCCTTTTTGTTGATCGAAAGAGTTTTGCTTCTTTGAGATTGTGGTGGGATTTATAACTTGTAACTTTAAGATTTATTACTTATAACTTAATTAATAAGTTTTATCATTAAAAAATTATTTACTGTTTGGTGACTATATGTTTAAAACGCTTTCAACCATGTTACGTTTATTATTTAAACACTTTTTGAAACTCATACCGCAATCCCCAGCCCTAAGTGTATTACCACTACCATGCCATGTAGCACAGGATTCATTGCAAATTTAAAAAGGAGAAGTTCTATATATATAAAAAAATTACATTTCGTTTCATTTGATCGATTAGATATACTTTCTAATAAAAGTAAATTTACTATCTGATGTATAGCGTTAAATCACATCAATTTATGGTTTTATTTTTGTATCTAAAATATTTCTCTTTAAAAAAAATTAAAAAATTATTAATTTTTACATCAATTTTTTTTTCTTGTGAAAAATGCGACTGCTGCGAGTAGCTAGGCCGAACGCTTACGACCAAAGAATCTTGAATCCAAACCGTTGATCTTATCCGCTTAGCCAAATACCAAACACACGCTTAGAATTTTGATAACGGGGGACAAAACAAAGCCTACAAATTGAACCAGAGACATTTTGTATGTTATATAACTTGTATGTAAATCGGACGGCATGAGTAAAGAGTGAAATTTTTGTGGCTATTTTCACCAAGAGCGGTGCCTCCATAGTCAACTTTGTGGCTATAAATCGAAGTTGTGTGCCTCGGCTTCTACTTCACACCCAAGAAAAGAACTCCTAAAAATCGACAGCGAAGCCCCATCTCCCAACCCCACCCTCCTTCTCACTCTGTCGCTCATAACTACAGTGTAGTTTCGTGGACAGACCCTGCTTCTCGCTTATAAGTACTCTGCAAAAGCTCCAACCACTCCTCATCAACCTCTGCTCCAGCTTCTTCTTTGGTTTTTCTGTTTGTGCCCTGCATCTTTGCAGAGATCAATCTACTTTTTAAGCCTATATATGGCATCAGCTTCTACCAACCCCGAGAAGAAGAAAAACGCAAGCTTTCCCCCAAAGAGAGGCCAGATCAAAGCTCAGATTTTTGAGAGCTTAGCTGAAACAGTTGCGTCCGTGGTTTCAAGGGTAGGAGAGGTACTGGGAAGGATTAGAGGATCAGAGGACAGTAGTGGCGGAAGCTCTGTTATGTCCTCAACTCCAAATCCAAGTGCCTCTTCAACTCCACACCTAAGTGCTTCTTCGACTCCAAACCCAAGTGCCTATAACTCCGATGGGAATTCCGATATCTCTTAGAGCTGATCATCAAGGAAAGGTTTATAAACACCAGCCAGAGAAGCAGTATCTTTTCTCAATTCGCTGAATCGAGTCTGTAGTACACGTCGTTCTACGTACAGTACGTGTTTAGATATGTTCAGATAGTGTTGTTTAAAGTTTGGAGATGTATGTAGTAATAAAAGATTACGTTGTGAACTGATTAGCTAGGTAATGACATGCAGGACTCGTATTTTAAGAAGTTTCTGTTGGGCATTGGATCTAGCTTTTTCCTTATTTGAAACTCAGTAGTACTGTAATTTATATTATATTTGGGTTTGCGTGAGTTCTCAGTTTTCGTGTCTTAGAAAATTAAGGAGGACGATGTAATAATGTAATTTGTATGTTTCTTCATTAGTCAAAATATAGGAAAATCCAAGGTTTGGAAAATTATTGTCTTTTTATAAGCTTTTCATTATTGTTGAACTTTTGGGCATGCAATATCCATTCTACTTTAACAAGATGCGTTTTTTATTTGTTCCCTTTCCAAGTCATAAACAGAAGAATAAAACATATATATATATATATATATATATATATGTGTGTATATATATATATATTTAATATTAGTAGGCCAACCTTAACCTTATCAAGAACTAGAAGCAACCCATTTTAAAAAAAAACTACTATATATAAGGCCGGTAGATCGATTTCTAATTTTGCAAAGAAATCAATTTTTTCCAATAAAAATAATTCCATTTTTGTTAATTAAGATGGATTGTTGACTTTGAGAATTCATAAACCAATTATCTCATCTTATCATGTGTTTGTCTTATATCATGTTAAAACTTGATTGAATGCATTCTGCAGGAAAATATATGGATAAGATTGAAAGATTGATGGAAATATTTTATTATTTCATTGTTATTATCTGAATAATTGTATGCAAAAACCTCTAAAATTCAATGTATATTGACAATGTATATGATTGGCCTATTTATAACGTAATTAATTATAAGATCTGTGTAATAATTAACTAATAAATTAAGGAAATATAATGAATACCTAAAATATGCTAAATACAAAATATTCTAACCTAGAATATTTACAAAACATTATCATAATATTATTATAATAACATGACCAATTGTATGAAGTTCTGAGTTCTCTCTCAAGATAATAGCTGAGTTATCATATTAATTAATTCCTTCGTGTCATTGTCGTTGTTATGTTCTTTGCTTGGCATAAAAGTCTTAATTGGTCACACAAACATTAGCGTGCACTTTCTTTTTTGCTTTGATTTAATTTTCTGACTAATTTCATTGTCTTGTTTTTTTTAAAAGATTTACTCCAGCCAATGAATCACGTGCCTACAGACGTCTCTAAACCGGTAAAGAACTATATATAATAAGAGTAATTCTACATACAGTCGTGGAATGCGCAAACGCCGTGCAGTCACTTTGAAAAAGAGTGGGGGTCCACTATTAAAAAATTAATTTCTTGTCATGTGGATCCCATATTTATTTATTTTTTTCAAAGCGACTGCACAACGCTTGTACACTCACGACTGCAAGTATTATTTCTCATATAATACTTATAAGAGTCAAAGGATTGATGCATGAGGGGTCAAAATGCATGCCATGGAAGGTTTCGATGGATCTAGTTGACGATAAGGTTACATATAAACTATTAAAGTACTGTACATTGGATCCATATTGCCTAGCTCAGTTGTTACCGATTTTCAATAAGGGTTTATCTACTAATTAATTGGAACTTTTTATATATTAAATCTCATGATCAGGTCAAATGATCGATAGAAAGGTATTTAGATGCATCAAATAATTAATCTCACAAATATAAATTAATTCACAAAGTACTGGTGTAGGATCTTGGTATGGTACGTCAAATCTATTACATTAAAAAGGACTTTAGAAGTACTACATTATAATGTATGTACCACATGATCAGTTAATGTCATGCATATAATTACTTTATAGATGAAGAATTTGTATAATAAATACTAATAGATCAGTATCAAACTTGGAAGCCCTAGCTAGATTGGTTTGGTGGTCACTTTAATATAGTTATTTTAAATAATCATTTGATCTCTTGTATTTTAATTCATATACAATTTATATGATATATATCTTTGTTAATATATAGTTTTCGGATGATCTAATATTCGAGGACGTTATGGTTTGGGATATATAATAGGATGCATCGTACGTACCGATTGGCCAGATCATGGACAAGATCTAGAAGCTGTTTAATTAAGAGCCCCCAGAAGTCCAATTGTTCACACTATGGTTTTCACATCTAGAAGCTAATTGATTAGTCTTCCGTGGCTACGTTAAACTAGCTAGCTGCCACTGGGGCCATCCTGAAATAGAAAAATAAATAAGGAGTGCTGTAAGTTAGCTGTTACCAGCTGCTAGCATGCGCGCATTTGGATGATCTTCATGGTCTTCCACGCTTTCTTGACTCATTTGCATCAGCTTTGATGTTTAAGCTCTGCGCCTTTTCTTCTTCTTCTTCTACTACTTATTAAAAGAAGCGACGTACGTATACGTACGTACGCTGTACATTTACTTTTAATTATTTGTTTCGTAAATGTCTGCGTATTATTTATATATATATACACACGAGTAATGCTACATACAGTTGTGAAATGTGTAAACGTCGTGCAGTCGTTTTGAAAATGAGTGGAGTCTATTATTAAAAAATTAATTTATTTTCATGTGAATCTCATATTTATTCACTTTTTTTAAAGCGACTGCATGACACTTGCACACTCACGACTATAAGTAATATATATATATATATACACACTCACACACACGAAGGCCATGCAGTCATGCACTTCTTGATGCGCGCTGCATGTGGTGAAGGCTTAAAAATGGTATTTTTATGATCTTGTCTGAAAATATGGCCGTACACACACACATATAGCCGACACAACGTAAGTGATCATCAAAGTGCTGGGGCCTAGCTGCAATGGCACCGCCCGTCATAAACTGATCACGAGGAAATTCTTTTTCTTTGGATAGAGAGAGAACGTACTGGTAAATGACTAACTTTGTCCCTTTCAAACGAAGATTAGCGTAATTGGAGGCATTTAAAAAAAAAAAAAAGTAAAAAAAAAAGTCAAGACTCATGCTATATATACATGACATATATATATATATGACTAGGTAGCTGTTCTTTTTCTTCCTAGCTTCTTTAATTTACAGAAATATTGATAAAATTAAGTACAGGACTATATTATATATATGACAGTCCAGCCATTATTTGTTTATAAATAAATGTTCTTCGTTGGAATATATATCATATATAGTCATGTACGTACGTTTCGAAAAGTAAACACTAGCACCAATTAAAGTGAGGCCGGGTAAAGTTATCTTTTGGAAATAGATCACATATATGCAGCTAGCAAGCAATTAAAGTCTTTGTGGGTTTATATATCCAGTACTTGACGCGTTAACTTTATTAAATTATATGGAATTTAGCCATTAATGGGTAACGTCATTTTCATTTGTACGTGTTTTCCTTCAAGCTAGCTATATATATATATATATATATATATACATAATTAATATTATAGATAAGAGGCCGGATATTGCATGGACCATCAAGAAAAGCTAGGCGGCCCAGTAATTCTACTGTATATACACCACTAATTCTGTGTGTTCAATTAGAGTGGCTAGCTTCTTTGGGTATAGATGAATATTCTAAAAACAAGAGGCCCGATTAGAATGGCCTCTACAGTACTACTATTTCAAGCCTTTCTCAAAATTCTCACACAAGCTTAATTAAATACTGCAGAGCTTGAATATTATAATATGTTGTATGTATCTCTATTCAAATTGGATCATCAAATATCTCTTTTCATTTTAATCTGTATTTTCTTTTTTCTTTCATCAATGCTTTACTTCTTCATGGGAACCTAAAGTTGACGTACAAAATTCTTTTTCATATTTATTTTGAAATTATTATTATTATTATTATTATTATACTTTACAAATGATGCATTTGTATGAAATACTTGAAGATTTCCGTTGTAATTCAACTTTCGAAAATATAACTCTTTATATATATATATATATATATATATATATATTCGGATATATAATGTGGGTCTGTTTTGATACAAGTCATGAGTTTTTTTAGACATGAAGGTGAGTTTGGATATTAGGGCAGGTTTGGGTACAAGATAAAACACAAAATTCTCATCTCATTTCATCTCATTATTACACTTTTTTCAAATCTCCATACAAAATATAATAAACAATTCAACTTTTTTAAATCCCAATACACATTTTTCAAATCTCAAAACAACAATAATATTAAAATATAATATTTTAAACTTCAAAACAAAACATAAAATTTGCATCTCACCCCCAAACCTGTCCTTGAGTTGAGTTGAGTTGAGTTGAGATGATAAAATATTGTTAGAATATTATTGTTTATTATTATTATTATTTTGAAATTTGAAAAAATTGAATTGTTTATTATATTTTATGTTAAAATTTAAAAAAATTATAATGATGAGTTGAAATAAGTTGAGAAGTGTTTAGTTTCCGCACACACCCTCGTCTCACTGTTTTGGAATGGCGTCGCCGCATTTCCCCATTGGGCGGCTTGACATCACATGGACTAAAGATTCATCATTGGTTCTGGAGATCAGCATGTGCAGGGCCAACCATATTAACCGGCAACAACAGACACCTAGGAGAATGTGACTGCTTTTCTTTCTACGAAATTTATTATTTATTTAAGAAAAATGATAGACCAAATATTTTCAGCTCCTGAAATATTACTTTTTTTTTTAGGAACGATTTTACATTTTTTTTCTTTTTTTTACTTAGGGATGGAAGCAATTTTAAATGTATTGAAATATTTTTTTTATTTTTTAAAATATTTAAATATATTTAAAAAAATGAAAAAAATATTGTAACATTTGTTTCGAAGCATGATTCTATCGTTAATGGTGCCTTCTAGTACGAGTATCCGGTCCCGTTCGGACATATTTTGGGGAATATTGGTTTTAGAAAGATTCAATTAGTGGTGATTTCGGGTCAAGTATGATTAAGGACTGGTTTGAGAATTGAGATAGATATGATAATTTTGTGAATAGTTATAAGATAGTTTGTGAATAGTAATGAGATAGTTTGAGATGAATATTTTTTAGATTTTGAGAAAAGAGAGAGAAAAAATTAAAATATTATAAAAATATAGTTTTATAATATTATTTTTATTTAGAGATTTGAAAAAATTAAAATTATTTTTTATTTCAAATTTTGAAAAAATTATAATGATTATGTAAGAGAGTTTTTCCCCGCCCATAGAATGTTCTAGCCTTCTAGGCCCAACCAGTGGGGGGCTTCACTAGAAGATTAAATAATAGAGAAGAGTGATGGATAATAAATGAGAAGTATAGAAATGTAAGCGGAGAATGAGAAAAAAGTAATGTCAGGAGAGAAAAATGAGTGATTTGACATAAAGCAGGAAAATATAAGATGTAAGGTGTCAGGAGAGAAAAAAATATGGAAATGACTCAAAGCAAGTAAGGGATAGGCAATAGAGGGTAATGGAAACCAACAGATGGGGGACTTCTTGACGATGGATTCTTCTGATCTTTCGACTTCTTCCAATTGGGGCAACTTCTTCTTCATCCAGAGAGCTTCAAAGAGAACTTCTTCTCCAGTAAATAGCTCTATAGCTTCCATTATACAGAGAGAAATGAGAGGTTACAAGAGACTGTAAACAAGTTTATTATAATGGAATCTCTCATTCCCAAACTCTCGTGGACATAGACCTAATGCCGAACCACGTAAAATCTGTGTGTTCATCTCTTTTTTTTCTGCATTTAAATATTGTTTATCGCCAAGGATGTACAAACCGACACCGTACAACCACACCGGTCCATTGCCGGGGCTCACACACAGAATCGTCCGAGGCCCAGCTCTAAAGACTTGAGTTTCCGGGGCCTAGCCCAAGGGCGTGTGAAATACGACATCAACAGATTAGTTTAAAAATTTTGTATTTGAATTATGTTTGGGAATAAAATGAGATGAGATGAAATGAGATCATATGAGAATTTTGTATCTCATCTTAGGCCTCAAACCTACCCTAAGGGCTCGTTTGGTTCTTTGACTGCACTCAAGTCAACTGAGTTTGGTTCAGATTTAGATCTCTTCTAATATCCAAACACTCAATTCTCATGTCACTAAATTCATTTCAACTCAAAATTTCTTTACACGTGGGACTCACAACCTTTTTCAAGTCAACACCTCTTTACACGTAGGATCCAAAACCTTGTTCAACTTCCTATAAATGTATTTATACTCATCTTAACATCTAAACACATCTAAATTTATCTTAGGTGGACGTCACAGAACTCGCTTTACTATCTCAACTCACTACTATTCACAAAAAACTCAATTCAGCTCAACATTCAAACGCAATCTAAGTGTTCCATCCTCAACTATATACAGTGTATTTTATTAAGTTTATTCTTTAGTCATCTTATCCGGTGTGGATCCCCTTATTATCCTCTCCTTGCTAGCTATGCATCCGAGTTTTCTCATTAAACGCATGCCGCTCTTTCCTTGGCCATACATAACGTATCACATGAGCCGTATCAATTTATACATTTATTTTTATAAAATTATCTTTTGATTATAGCACTTCTTTTGGAAAAAAAAAAAAACTCTCACTCGACGAACCGTGACCTCAACTTATAATAGGCGACACGGTTTTCCAACAACCAGTACTCCTTTCGACGTTGAAATTTTTGTTTGCCGTTATAATTAATTAGTGTAAGTAACTTTGTCTGAAATCTTAATCCAATGACGTGTTGGATGACGTTAACTCTTAAATTCCTTGGTGCAAAACTAATTGTTATTGAGCTTTGCATCGATGCATGTATGGTACGTGTTATTTATTGATTTATTTTATGCCGCAAAACACAATATTTAACAATTATTTAAAAAATATATTTGTTTTGATAATATTTTATTGAAGAGTTATATAATAGAGATTATAAAACAGGTGTGTTATATATTTTTCTAAGAAAATAATCCGTACAAGGTTAGGGTGTGCAACAGTGCAAGTTTAATGTATTTTATTTTTTAAAAAAATTGAATAAATATATTTATCTATATGAAAAATCTTCATTATAATGCTCAAATTGCGTATGTAAGGTTTACAAATCGTAAAATTGTATCTAGTATTATTTTTTTTAATAAAAAAATATATAGGTAAGTATTTTTTAAAATGAAATGTGAACTCAAGATCTTATCTTCTAACTTAATTCGTACGTTGAAATGAATTGCCATTAGAACTAAAGCTATGTTGGGCATTTTATTATACTTTGGGATTTGACTTATTTATTCATCACTGCCTTTAAGGAATAATTATACCGTTTGAAGTTTAAAGAATGTACGGAGTGAATTGATAATTTAATAATGTCGTTTGTCCCAGACAGCATTGTCGACTAGTAATGTCAGCTTTCGGGGACCACTACTGTTCATTACGCGTTTCGTTTCAGATGGAGTATTGGCACTGTAATTATCCTTTGAAACTAGTTTTTTTTTACAAAGTAATATTAATCAATTTAGTGTTGTTTATTTACGATTAGAGAAAGGAAAATGATAGTACGACTTTAAATTTATTCATCAAATATGTCTACTCATATATTTGTATGTTTTTAATAGTTAAAGAAGCGTGCTAAAAAACGGCATATAACAGTGTCGCCGTTAGTTCAGATGCAATAAAAAACTCAGCTCTCCACAGTGTCGCCGTTATAAGTCTGCTCGTGGAAATCTTGCCCTCCAAGTTTCCGAAAACAGATAAATAAGTGCTCGCGAGAAAGACACAGAGTATCGCTCTCTCGCATTCTTCAGTACTGCAGATAAACGGCAGGGTTCTCACTACTCTGCTTCACCTCTCTCTCTCTCTCTCTCTCTCTCTCTCTCTCTCTCTTTCTCTCTAGCTAGCTTCGACGCTATTGATACAGACTTGAAGAAAATGATGATCGCAGAGCCGAAAGCAAAGAACGCAGATAATCAGAGACTACCTCCGAGGCGAGGTGAGGTCAGGCGCCGAATATTCAAAGGAATCGCGGTAGCAATTGGTGTCGTGGTGGTGGGTGGGATCCCAAAAAAGCACGCCGAGGAGAGCTTTCTCAGCTCGGATTCCACAACCCCAGCTCCAAATCCAACTGGGTATAATTCAGATGCTCTGTCTGAAACATGATTACTCAGGTGGTTGATGCAGACAAGATCAATAACTTCAAAAGCTGTGATTGATTTAGGGACTATTGCTGTCTAATCTTACCGTTGTATCTGTAGTTGTTACAGAATTTCTTCATTTTTTATATTCTTTTTTTTTCCCCTTTTGGAAGTGATTAAAAATAAGAGTGGAGGAAGGGGTTTGGGTTGAAAGGGCTCAGGATATATATGGGAATATTGTGAAGGAGGTTGAAGATCCTGTCCTGGCATGGCTCATATTTGTAATTAGTTTGTAGTAGTTTATGTTCAGCTGTTTCCCTATCAATATAATTCGTTGATTGTGAGATTACTGTTCATAGTTCTAAACAGTCCAACAGTTTCTGCAAATGTGAGGTGGTTCTTTTTGGGTTTTCTTCTTCATTAAGGCAAACCTCCAAATATTTCGATTTTTTTTATTTATTCTAATTTTAGATTCCTCAAGCACCGGAATATAATCCGTGCAAGGGAGCGACAAAAAAAAAAAAAAAGGAGAAATAGTCCGTTGAATTTAAAGGAAAATGGCTTTGGTGCATTTAAGGTTAGACTAATTCAAGGTTACATTTTGCATGTTTAAAAAGGGAAGAATTTTATTTACAAGCTTTTTTTTTTTTTTAACACATCTAATATATTATTTATGTGAAAGCATTCTATATTAATTATGTTAAAAATTTATTACTATCTGTGCTTTTTAATAAAAAAATTATATTGAGGTTGTGATATATTAACTCACCGAATTATATATTACAAAATTCTTAAAATGGACATTCCATAAATTATTATTTAAAGTATCGCCACGAATAGAAATGTAACACCCCCAATTCTTCTTAATAATACAGAAAGCACCTTTAGAGCATCCACGTCGCGATATTTTCGCTAAAAGGCATATTTTTCTAATTTTCTTTTTTAAATTTTACTCATTTTTCTAAAACTACCTATATTCTACTCCCTATTTTTTATATTATATTAAAATAATTTCTCCCTATCAAAATAATAATAATAATAATAATTTCTCTCTATTTTTTTTTTATTTTTTTCTCACTTTCTTTTACAATATTAACTACTCATTTTTTTTTTTATCTTTTTCCTTCTTTTTAAACTATTACTCTAACGAATACTTTAAACAAAAATTTCAATTATTTTTTTGCAAATACGTTCAGAATTATTATGTTTTCAAGAATAATATAATTTTTTGTCAAAATTTGCTTTTTCCAACTATATTATTTTATAACGTTAAATTTTAAAAATTAGTAGCGAATTGAAATAGTACATTAGCACTGTCGAATTGTGTGTTTGTTAATAAAAATTAGTTAAATATTAGTAAAAATGATTTTATTTAATATTAATAAAAGATATAAAAATATATTCAGTCTCACGTTAACAAATCCTAAAATCAAAAGTTACTTTTATATATGGAATCGGATGTAGCCCACTTTTCGTCCCTTTTCATATGTTTTCCCTATAATTGAGCTAAGGACGACTTATAAGAAAGCGGATGTCAGTGTTGTCCCTCTCTCCCTACGGATCAAAAGTTACATTTTAAATGTATTATCTTACATTGAAATCTCAACGAATGGCTTATAGATTACATAAGACTAAATATAGTATGATCTTTGTTTTTTCAACTTTTTATGTTTTTCACATCTTAGGTCTACTCTAAAGGTAATTTACATCATGTTGTGTGCTTATTATAAGCCAAATTAATGATGGATGCTTTTACTTTCAATCAATTTCTTTTGCATTTGATCTACTACTACAAATTGAGAAGTTTCAACGCGGATGAGATTCTTGGGTTGGAATTCTAGGCCAAAATCTCGGAGAGAGATAAACACTATGTGACATCAATAATTATTTTTCAGAAACGAGTTCACAGTTCATGCGCACTGTTCATGTAATTAGACAATATTCCGTGTGAACCCATCCGGTGTAAAGGTCCCACGATTGTATAGTAATTCAGAAAAATCAATATTCAAAAATTCTATCTCCGTCACTCTTGCGTACTCTTTGTATACTCTACTAATGTGATTGGTTACATAACTTGTTTTTTAATAGAAAATAGCTGTTTTGAACTTTTGACTAATCACATCAGTGTGGTGCGTAAAGAATATGCAAAATTGATTGTATGTAGCAAAACTCAATAATATTTGCACAGTTAGAGTTGTGTTTGAGAGTTTAGACCATCTCGAACTACTTCACTATTGTTCACAAACAATTTACTTATATTTATAAATTATTCACTACTATTCATAAAGTATTTTACATCCAAATATACCCTTAGGGTGTGCAACTCTCGAGCACTCATTTAAAAAAAAAAAAGTAAGTAAATCTCAGATACACATAAATTTTTTTTTTTTTTATTGACGGACCCCTCTTCTTTTTAAAGGGAATCTACACGACTTGCAGATCCTAAAACTGTATTAACATTAGATCTTTCCAACATCATTATAAAATATTTAAAAAATTAATATATTTGTATCTATCCTTTTCTTAAAATTGGAAAAGGAATCTCACGCTCCACATTAGCACAAACCATATATTCTCTTTCATAATGTATATTTGCTTTCCATTGTGTCACTGAACAAATCACACCCCAGGATTTCTTGTAATAGTTGAATCGCGTTCATTGATGTTAACACTACTTGGTGCAATTCTTTTTTCTAAAACGCGTTCTGTTATTTAGTAACTCTCATCCTATTGCGTTGCGTCATATTATGCTTAAAAGAACATTTATAAGAATATATATATATATATATATATATATATATATATATATACTCTTATATTATCATATTCTACTCTGTGTTTTAAAAAAAATAGCAAATAAAACACTTGTCTAGTTATGGTGTTACGATTAATGAAATAAAGGTGGGTTTGGATCATCTAAAGTTCTTGATTGAATTGGAGAGATAGTACATGAAGTGAATCTTATGTCATTTGTATGAATGAGTCTTTCGAAGAACATTATATACTCAATCAATGTTGTGTAATTCTCTTCTTGTGTATATGTATCTCCCACTCTAAACGCTAGAATTTGTTCAAGAGATTTAAGTCAAATAAAGATGGTCATGTCTTACAATCTTTATGATGAGATCTTAATAGATAGTGCATATAACTAATAGTAATTTAAGAAGGGTAATATGCTTATTTTGTCATTTTGATCGTTTGGAAAACAAAACGCGAAAATCTTAACAACTTGAAGATGAAAAATGTATTTTTTTTTTAGAAATTCTATGCATCAGCCATTGTTCATTTTCACATCTTACACCTTATTAGGAAAGTTGACACAGCATGATTAATGGCTAATATCTCTGTGAATATTCTGTGTAAATTGAAGCCCAACCAAAGATCATGCCAAGCAGAAATCATGCCATATACTTCTGTAAATTGATACTCTGTAACTGATAAATATCCTAGGCATAATGGTTGTATATTTCTTTAGATAGAACCATTGACTTATCATTGTCTTGTATATAATACCTTAGACAAATCAATAAAATGAGTGTTAAAGTTTCCATTAAATCTCTTGCAATAATCCTTTCTCTATATGGTATCAGGAGACCATTCCTCTAACGAGTTTTCGATCCCAAAAATGTCTTCCGCAAACCCAAACACTCAGCGACCCTCTTCCACCGAAAACCCACCTTCTTGTTTTCAACATTACAGCTCAAATCAATGAGAAGCTCACACTCTAACCTTTTCACAATGCTGTGCCCAATTTGAAGCACTTCTAGTTGGTTATGATCATCTATCGCAAAAAAAAAAATCACTAGGTTCGGCAAGATAAGCTAATTCTCAGAACTATCCTTGCCTCCACATCCACATCCACATCCATCACTCCACTCATTGCCACAACCAAGACCTCTCATGAGGCATGGTAAAAATTAACATATATGTATGCTAGTCGATCGCGTACAAGGGCAATGCAACTCAAGGAAGAACTGACATTGATCCAGCATGGGAATCAAATGGTTCCAGACTACCTCCATGCGGTTAAAGCCTTGGTTGATGAGATAGCTCTCATTGACCACCCGATCTCTGAAGATGACCTAACCATATATGTCCTCAATGGCTTGGGTCCTGACTTCTGAGAAATTGCCGCACCTATTCGGGCAAGAGAAAAATCCCTTGCCTTTGAATAGCTTCATGGCTTGCTTGTTGGGCACGAGAGCTGCTTGAGAAGGATGGAAGCTGCTACCCAACAACTTGTTGCTGTTGAGAATTTCACAACCAGAAAGTTTGGTTTCTTAGGCATTCAACACCTGAAAGGCTCTCATAAGGCCAATGGGCCTTCACGGCCTTAGGGCCAATCTCGCTCGCCAAATGGGCAACCCCGTGATCAGCGACGCATCAACACTAATTCAGGCCTTTCCAACTCTAATCAACGGCGCTACCAACCCATGTGCCAATTTTGTGATCAAATGGGCCACACAACTAAAAACTGTCCACAGTTGCAGCCCAATGAAATGACTGTGAACTGTGCTGCAACATCTCATGCTCAGGAAAATAAATGGCTTATTGATTCTGTAGCTTCTCATAATATTACTGGTGATCTTACAAATTTATCCATTCACTTTGAATATGATGGCACTGACGAATTTGTTCTTGTTGATTATATAGGTTTGGCTGTCTCACACATTGGTTCTTTGGCCTTATCTACACCAAATAAAAATTTTCATTTACATGAAACACTTTGTGTTCCCAATATTCACAAGAATTTAATTTCAGTTTATCATTTGACAAAGCAAAATAATGTTTTTGTTGAGTTTCATCCGTTTCATTTTCTTGTGAATGAATAGACAATGGGGACAATCCTACTAAGAGGTGCGTGTGAAAATGGCGTGTACATGTTTCGGCACTCAATGGTGGCTTCTTGTACTTATTTTTCAAAAATGGTTACTAATGTGCATGAGCAAACCTCAATTGATGGGTGGCACAAGCGTATTGGACATCCATCCATTAAATTTGTTCAAAATCTTGTCAATCTTTTTTCTATAGTTTTTTTTTTCATAGGGTGTGTGGGTGTTTTTCTTAAGGTATGGGATGTGTGGTAGTGAATAGTAGCTGATGAGAAGATTTTTTTTCTTTTTTTTTGGGACTTTCGTAAGTGTTCTTCACTTTTGAAAGTAGAAGCATGCAAGAGCATAATTTTTCAATGTCAACTTTTTTTTTTTATCACAAAAGATTTTATCAAAAAAATGGAAAAAGATTGTGTCAACCTTCAATATAAAATGTGGGCATTTAAAGAAGGTTGTCATCTATTGCTTTCTACGCATATTCTGTGTTTTCTTTGTTGGAATAACCTCATGTTCATATCTTTTTATGATGCTAAGAATTAAGTAAGAAGTCTCATTTAAGCACGAGTTTATTGTCCATTTATTAATAAAACACGAACACACCGAAAATGACAAGGTATTCGCTCGAATTTTGATCTGTATTTAAAGATATGCTATCAAGTTGTTGTCTAAAAACTCTATACAGATAACAATGAATATGGTATCTTTCATTTTATATATCTATTCATATTGATAAGATATTCATCCCTTAACAATGGAAAATATGTTTGAAAATCGTTATCATAAAAATACCGTGTTGATGTCATCTTTTGTGACCTCCAAATTCATTACATTTGTACCATCCGCGACGTTTAGATTGGGATTAAGTCCCCTACGGTCAACCCGCGTGCTTAAGAACGCGACAAATAGGATATAAATGGGCATTAAAACAAAAAAAGCTTGACATTTTTTAGTTAGTAAGACAGCTCTTTATGTGAGAATTTTGTAATCCTTATCTTCTAAAGGATTGTTATTTACGATTTGGATTTTCTAGAGTTTTAATTTTCTCAGACAATTATATATGTTCATTAAAAAATATTATGAAACATCTATCTTTCTCCAAAACTCTAAGCTTTAGAATTTGAAGCTTCCTCGTTTGTTTTTACAGATAAAATAAGATGATGTGAGATTAAAATTAAAAATTGAATAAAATATTGTTAGAATATATATTTTTAATATTATTTTTATTTTGAGATTTGAAAAAGTTGAATTGTTTATTTTATTTTATATAGGAATTTGAAAAAATTATAATAATTAGATGAAATGAGATGAGTTGAGTTGAGAAGTTTTCTAAAATCTGTTTAAAAAACTCTAAAAAACTCAAAATCCTTTTATTTAAGCGCAACAATTAACAAATACCTTTCTTTTGTTTGCCAGACATTCGTTGTAAATTTAGTGGAAATGTCTTTGTAAAAGAGAATACAAGTCACTCAAATTGAAAGTGAGGGCTCGTTTGGACACTTGGAGTATCTCAGGATTCTATAAATAGTAGTACTAATATTGTCTATGAAATTGTAAATAGTAGTAAAATGATTTGAGTTAAAATATTTTATTAGATTTTGATAAATGAAAGAGAAAAAGTTGATTAAAGATATTATAAAGTTATAAAATTGTTTGAATATAGTTTTTTAATGTCATTTTTATTTTGAAGTTTGAAAAAAGTTGTATTGATTTTTGTTTTTTGTTTTAAAATTTGTAAAAGACATAAATATTAGGTAATAATTAGATAAAAAAGTTGAATATTTGAAATTAAAAAACGTATAATATTTGAGTAATATTTTGAAAGAAATTACAAAAAATTTTGAAAATTTATCATCTCATCTCATCTCATCTCATTTACCATATGTATCCTAAATCTCTCTTACCTTTATTTTGAGGAGAGGAAGTATCACGCTAGGTGATAAGTGAAAAATTTCTCATCTCATCTCATTACAATTGTTTTATAAAACCATAAAGACAATCTTAAAATGATAAGAAATAGCATTTACAAAAAGATATATCAACTGGAAAAAAAAAAAAGAATAATAGAAAGAAATGGAGAATCTTTTAAAATATCGGATGACTGCTAAGATGTATTGACCTTGTTGATTTGCCCAACACAGCTAACTATAACATTGGAACCTTCTTTCTTCTTTCTTCTTTCTTCTTCTTCTTCTAAATAACAAAAAAGTCCCTTGCTAACCAAGCAATTGCATAAACACGCCTAGGTTGATACAAGTGTGCTTTCAGGGGAAAAAAAATTGTCTTATTTGGAGAAAAACTCCTCTCCTGTGGGGAGTGAATTTTGAAAATTTATTTTCTGAATATGATGTAATAAATTAAACCGCCTGTATCGGCGTGATTTTGGGGTAAAACCGACGCCGACCGATAGTTTATTTTTGGGGGAGGAAACCGGCCGAAACCGATCGATGGGGAGAAAAACACCGGCCGTCTCGACACCGGCAATTCTCTGGCGGTTCACGGTCAGTTCATCGGCGAGTTTCGTCTGAGAGAGTAGAGAGAGAGAGTGTGTCGCAGAGGAGAGAGAGGGGATGAAAAATGTGCTGCGTCACTGGGAAGAAGATGCCCGAGGAAGAAGACGACCTAATTTCAAAACGATGCCGTTTGGTCTAAACCAAACGGCGTCGTTCTACTTAATTTTTTTTTAATACGTTATGAATAAAACGACGCCGTTTGGTTTAATACCAAACGGCGTCGTTTCAGTTATGTTAAAACACAACTACAGACTTAAAACGACGCCGTTCCATAACATTTCTTTAATCGGCCGGTTCAGCGGTTTGAACCAGGTTCGAACCGACGCCGAACCGGTCGATATCGATTTATACTATTTTCTGCCGCACGCCGACCGGTTCTTCACCGGTTTCGGCCGGTTCCGAGCTCCGGCGGCCGGTCTGAGTCGGTCTAAGTCGATTTATCGATTTTTTGTAGAGCCCTAAATAAGATGCATGCAATTCAGATAAGATGCAGGTGCTATTCAGGAACGATGTGTACGTTCAATGAAAAGTAATGGCTTGACTCTCGAGTGCGGCAGAGGAGAAAGTCATAGTACAAACAAAAGTCCTTCCTTGCAGGCCATAACTGGGGGAGGTGCAAAGGATAAGGAATGTTCTATATTGTTCTTTCACACAACACATTTTCTATTTTCTTGGCTAAAAGAATGGTAAACATTATAGACTGTTATCCAATCATGTCAGAGAGTTTTACACATGCTCATGGCTGGCTTTTGAAAGTGGTTATTCTTCTCGATTCATACATATTGCTTGCCTAACAAGCTAACAAGATACTTACAAAGGAAATTGCTACACGAGATTGTAACCGAAATCTTCTACCCGAAAGGCAAAAGGCTTTTTTTTTTTTTTTTTTTCAATCATTTTTTTAAACACTTTAAAGATTTTTAAAAAATATAAAAAAATCACAAATTCATTTAAAAATATTTTCTTAATCATTAAGTAAAAAAAAAAATTAAAAAAAATAAAATACAATTCGGTAGAAGATTTCGGTAACAATTTTATGTGAAAATAGTATTTTCCTACTTACAAATTTATGATCACTTCAAAACAAAAAGAAAAAGTAAATACCATTGATATGTGATGAATATTTAAATCTAAATTTTAATATGATCTAAATTAAGTATTTTACTTTTAAAAACCCAAATTTTAATCATTCTCTCCAAATCTTCCCATTGAAACCCGCTATAAATGAAAATCTTGTGATAAATAAAAATTCATTACGCATAAAAATGAAAGCCCGATAATTTTTCCTTTTCTATGAAAATATAATTTTTTTTTTCTTTTGTTCTCTTCCCTTAAACCCCTCTTTCTTGTTATAGATGAGTAAGTGATGGGATGTTTAGAGGTGATATTTTCTTTTTTGAAAATCTATAAAACCTTTGAAATACTTATAAAGATGGGTCTTATGGAGTCTTGTGAAATAGTAGAAGGTATTAAAAATATATTACGATTAAGATGTTTTTTAAATATGTTTTTATTGGATTTTGAAAATGACAATGCTAGGGTGCCCACCAAATATGCATCCCAAATATGCAAACCACGCAAATAGCTTCTTCTTTTTTTTAAAAAATATTTTTTAAACATCTTTAACCATTAAAAAAATAAAAAAATATGAATAGAAACATTTAGGAGTCATATTAACATTTTCTTTTTGAGAAAGTGACAGAACTTATATTTGGAAGTTGGAAGAATATATTTGTACCAGTTTATATTTAGTATTGTAAAAGTTGTTTTAATTTTTATAGTGAAAAAATGGAGATAAAATATTTTGATTATTTTGATACAAAGATTCGAATAATAAGAAAAAAAAAAACTCTTGTTGCCAAACATATTCGGAAGGATATTTGGATGGGATAAGTGATTTACTAAACTCTTTTCAGCCCAAACCAAGCGGAAAATATCTTTAGCATATACAATGCTTGAAGAATAACGTTATATGAGAATTTTATAAATAGTGGTGGTATAAAACAAAAACCGGAAAACTAGACCAGACCGGCCTGAATCGATTCGAAACCAGTTTTCGTGATGGCAAAACCGGCCGAAACCAGTCCGGTTCCGGTTCTAGGCTTTTTAGGCTTGGATCGGACCAGTTTTATATAATATATATTTTAAATTATTTTTTTAATATTATATAATAATATAAATTAATCTAAAAATAAATTGAAATTGTAAAACTTTAAACTGAAATTGATAAATCACATCAATTGAAAAAAAAAATCCTAAATATCAAAATATTTGAATTTATATACAAAGTAATAAATAAGATTACTAAAATATTATTTACCAAAAAAGAAATAAAATCACTCAAATATTTTTACTAAATTTTTATGGCCTAAGAAATTCTCAATATATTCTTTTTGATAAGTACATAATACATTAGTAAATTAGTAATACTAATATACATTAGTATATAATGTATATTAATTATAATTTACATTTTATTAAAACTGGACTGGAACTGATAAAATTGGATGTACCGATTTATGGGGTAACCGGTGTGTAATTAGTTTTTGAAAATGTATAACTAGTACATACTGTTTCGGTCCTAAATTTTATCCAAAACCGGACCGGTTACACCCCTAATAGTCATAAGAAGATTTGTAAATAGTAGTGAGATAGTTTTAGTTAAATATTATAAAATTAATTGTTATAATATAATTTTTTAATATAATTTTTTTTTTGTTTGAAAAAACTGAATTATTTTTTGTGTTTTGTTTGAAAAATTGAGAAAGTTGTATTGATTAATTTCAAAAGGTTGTAATTGATAGTTTGAAAATGTTTGTATTTGAATGATGTTTTGGAATGAGATAAAATAAAATGAAATGAAAATTATTTCCTGATAAAGTATGAAAATAACATAGCACAGCAAGTGTATGAAGAAAGTCCTCAAAGGAGTATTGCTTCATTCATGGTAAAAGATAGCGTCCCCTTTTTTTATACCTTTATACTGGATGTTTACAATGTATTTTATAGAGCCTTTTTACATCACGGATATATATTCCACAGTTGGAATATTTTATATCTCAATTATACAATAACGGAATCTATTATGAGGAATATTTTCTAGAGTATTCCTTCTGACACCTAGCGTAGTATTTCTCCCTCAAATGGTGCAGCATTTTTCCTAAAGTCTTCTAGAGTCACCTCCATATTTTTGTTGGTGCTTCTCAGACTATCATGTTTAGCTCTAAAGAAATTCTATTTCTTAACAGACCCCCACGAATCAAGCGACACTGAGCAGATAGTGAGGCTTGAGCATAAGAGAATGAATCGAGCTGTGGAGAGTGGCTTAGTAAAAATGTCCGCAAGCTTATTTTTGCTAGTCACAAAAGAAACCTTGAGAGCTTTGGCTGCAACTCGATCACGAATAAAATGATAATCAAGGTCAAAATGTTTAATGCGAGAATGCATGACAAGATTTACACATGAATAAGTCGCACCCAAATTGTTACACCACAAAGTAGGTGGCTCAGGAAGAAAAATACCAAGTTCTTTCATCAATGATTGTAACCCCATAATTTCACATGTTGTATTAGCTACAACCTTATACTCAGAATCAATAGAGGATCGAGCAATAGTGCGTTGCTTCTTAGAATCCCAAGAGATGAGGTGTGATCCAAAGTAGATACAAAAACCACTAGTAGACTTGTAGTCATCAGGGCAACAAGGCCAATCAGCATCAGAGTATGTAGAAAGAGTGGAGGAAGAGGATGAAGAAAAATGAAGACCAACTATTGAGTAAGACGTAAGTAACAAAGAATTCGTTTGACTGCTTGTCAATGAGGCAAACGAGGACAGTGCATAAACTGACACACTTTGTTAACTGAAAAAGAGATATATGGCTGAGTAAATGCCAGATATTGCAGGCTACCCATCACACTTCGGTATAATTGAGGATCTTTAAACGAATGACCATCTAGGGCAGTGAGTTTGATGGAGGACATGGGGGTAGATATAGGTTTGGAATTATTCATATCGGTCCGATGTAATAGGTCACGAATATACTTGGATTGAGACATGAATAAGCCAAATGAATTATGAAAAACCTCAATGCTTAAGAAAAAATACAACAGACCTAGATCTTAAACAGGAAAATAAGACCGAAAAGCATCAATGAAATCTGAAATAAGAGAAACATTAGATCCAATAGCAATAATGTCATCAACGTAAATTAAAATATAAATTTAATGAGAATGAGAATGAAGAATAAATAATGAAGAATCATATTTAGAACTTTGAAACCTAAGATAGAGTAATCTATCACTCAGTTTAGAGAATCAGGCCTTGGGGGCTTGTTTGAGTCCATAAATGGACTTTTTCAACTTATAGACATGAGTGGGGAAATCTGGATTGACAAACCCAAAGGGTTGCTGCATGTATACAGCTTCCTCCAAATCACCATGAAGAAAGGCGTTTTGTATGTCCAACTAATGTAGTGGCCAATTGGAAGTCACAACCAGAGAAGTGAGAAGACGAATTGTGACTGGCTTCACAACAGGACTAAACATTTCAATATAGTCTATGCCGGATTGCTGATGAAATCCCTTGGCCACCAGACGTGCTTTGCGGCGTTCAAGGGTGCCATCAGCAAGTCATTTGGTTTTGATAACCCATTTAGAACATAAAGTATTAAGATTAGAAGAGAAGGGTACCAGATCCCAGGTTTGATTATGCAGGAGGGCTTGAAACTCGATATCCATGGCAGTGCGCCACTGGAGGTACTTGGAAGCCTCTGTATAGGAAGTGGGTTCTTCAAGAATGGAAGGAGACTAGGAGATCGTGAGTGTGTGAGAGAGAGAGAGAGAGGTTTAGGAGGAGGCCATGGGACTATGCCATCAGAACGTTGAAGGAGAAATAATTTGTTTACTTTAGAGCAAGTGAACATAGGATGAGAGGTGGGTGGCCTAGATTTTAAGTCAGGACACAGGAGTGGGGAAGAAGAGGGCGTAGAGGGAGAGACGCCTGAATCGTGTAATGAAGAGGTGGAAAGAGATGAAGAGGTATTGGGTAAGGATAAGTGAGGAAGAGAGGTAGATGCAAGCTCAAGATTGAGTGGGCTTGAGAAGGGAAGGCCCGTAGGGGAGGATAGAGGTCTGGGAGAAATTAGAGGCCCAGGGTCAGCAGATACCGAGGACGAGGGGGATGTATTGGGCTGGTTGATGGGCTGAGAGGCAAATGGAAAAATTAATTCATCAAATCTTACATCCCAAGAGACATATGTTCGGCCTATGCAAACAATTATAGCCTTTGTGATCAGGACTATAACCCACAAAAACACAGAGTTGAGACTGGAGGTCCATTTTATGTCGATTGAAGGTCCGCAAATTAGGCCAGCAGGCAGATCCAAAGGTACATAAAAACTTGTAATCAGGAGGATGATGAAAGAGTTTTTGAAAATGGGAAGTGTTATTAAGAACAGGAGTGGGCATTCAATTAATGAGAAATACAACAGTTTGAAAAGTCGCATACCAATATTTGGAAGGTACAGAAGCATGGGCTAAAACAACCTCTTATAATTCCATATGTTTTCTAGGTTCGGATGAGTTTGGCAAAGAGAACCTTATGATCTGTCCGATACTTTTACAATAATTATTTTCAAAATGTTAGTATAAAGTATGAAATATCATAATCATTTCCCTTATCAATCGTTTTTTCATTTAAAATGGAGAGAAATTCTTATCCTAAATTTAGATATGTTTGTCTTTGCGGCTTTATTTAAGAGTTATAAAAACCCACAATCTCAATAAAATAAAATGGTGCTTATCATGTAAAAAAAGAAATTCATCTTCACTTATACGACTCTAAATATTCAAATAACTGAATAAGCTAAGTCATTAAATTATTGTAAGCCCAAACCAAGCTAAATTCGTTTGAGAAAATATTTAGACTAGTTCGTCAAAGGGGGACTTGCTGAGATATGTGAATAGTAGTTGTTAGCGTCGTGTTTTGTACGCCTGAACAAAGTTCTGACAACTCGGGCCGAGATCTTCACCTGTAAACACAAGGGAGAAGGTGGGCTCGGGGTGGTCTGGAGAATCTCCGATGCCTCAGTTAGTCTCGAGTGTTTAGAGTCTTGTCTTTTTAATCATAGAGTTCAAAAAGAGTTCTTTGTACCTGGGATGTAGCTTTTATACGAAGTTACGAGGGAACATTTTGTTCCTTGTGCCAGGATAAGTCGTCTCGCCTAAGTCTATCTTAGTCTAGATATTTAATGCGACGTGGTATTTTGAGGCAAAGCTTTAAATACAGTGTGGCTCCTGAGATGACGTTTTTAATGTGGCGTGGCTTCTAGACCGTGTCTCGGTGGTGGGTGAACTACACGGTCACTTCTGGTCCCCTCTTTCAGATAATGGAGGGTTATCCACATCCTCCGTTTATCTGTTGACATAAGTCATTTAATGCTAGGTGCAACAGGGGACTTCTAAATCAGTGTGTCCCATCTATTCCCCCTTATATGGCTTCTCGCACTATGTATCCTCCTTCCTCTGATGCAACCTTAAGGGTTGGACCCCTTTAGCGACTCTTGGACCTGGGAAGTGTAAGCCCTAGCTGGAACGGGCCCAATGTTGGGGCCAGACCCAATTAGGATGGGCCAGGGGGAAATACCCCTCCCAGTAATGAAATGGTTTGTGAATAATAATGAAATGGTTTAACTTAAGATATTTTATTGGGTTTTGGGAAGAGAGAGAGAAAATTGAATAAAAATATTACAAAATTAAAATATTGTTATAATATAATTTTTTAATATAATTTTTATTTTAGAACTTGAAAAAGTTGAATTATTTTTTGTATATTATTTGAAAGTTTGAGAAATTTATAATGATTAGATGAAAAAATTAAAAATGTAAAATTGAAAAGTGTTTGGATTTTAGTGATGTTTGGGAAGGAGATAAGATAAAATATGAATTTATGGGTTCCCAAACGAGGCCTTAAGATGTTGGGTTGGTCTCCAAGCTTTGAACTTGGCTAAGGATCCATTTGGATATTGAGTTGTGAGTTGAGATAGTAGAATGAGTTTTGTAGGGCCCACCTAAGATGAGTTTAGATGTGTTTGAGTGTTAGGATAAGTTTAGATGTATTTATGGAAGTTGTGGGCCCCCCGTGTAAAAAGGTGTTAAATTGAAAAAGGTTGTGAGTCTCACGTGTAAAGGAGTTTTGAGTTTAGATAAGTTTAGTGATTTGAGAGTTGAATGTTTAGATATTAGATTCTGGTTAAAATTAGATTAAATCAACTCAGTCCATATTCCAAACGGGCGCTAAAAGGGTTTGGGGAGGGCTGTGTGATAGAAAAGGGAGAAAGGTGGGGCGCGAAATCAAAGAAAAGTTTCTCTTCCATCTGCCATGTTGTTGTAAAATGTCTTTTAATTGAACATTAATGAAAAGAGAGAAAAGAAATGAAAAAATGGAGATCACTTCATATGAAATGTATTGTGTACGTTTGGAATGACATTATGACCATATACTCTTTCATACAAAATTATTTATGATAATCTCATAATATATGTACATCCAAACAAGTCCTAAATGATTATCATTTCCTCCAGAATGGGAATTTTTGGCTCATTTACTCCCATTTTTGGCTCATTTAAGTGAGAGCTCGTGTTCAAATTTGAAACCTACAACCAATTGCCAACTGGCCGGCCCACTGTGTCCCTGCCTGGAAAACCACCCTCTTAGTTTTTTCCTCACTCCCTTATGAATACGATTATCTATCATTTTTGGCTACCAAGTATAATATAAATGTGTGTGTGTATATATATATATATATAAATGGTATATCTTTTTAGTTTTTGTTATTTTTTCATATTATATTTATCATCCTAACTTTGTCATTTCAATCATATTTACTGGTGTTAAGTATTTCAATCATATTTAGAAAAAAGGGTAGGAATGGATAATTGAAAGTGACTTTCCTATTTGGATTTGATAATAGTAGCACCATAGTCATTGAAAATTGGATAGGAGAGACCTAGATGGCGAGAAGCCACATACGCTCCCTCAAGTTAGGTTTGAATTGTGAGATGGCTAATAATAATAGTTCAGATGAATCCATATTTGGGTTATAATCCATAACCTTGTACATTAAAGTTTTGAATTCCGTTTTGGAGATCGTTTCGATTTGGACACTACAATGAAATATTTCGTTACCAATACGAACCAGCATACTGTTTTGAGATTGCAGAATTTTACTTGATATATATATATATATATATATATATCATACTTATAAAAAATTAATCATCAAATAAACATAATTTTATATGTCAAATAGTTTGATTAAATCTCATGTTTGGAATTTTACAAAATTTATGTTTTTACTTAATTTAAAAAGCTAGAATTCAATCCATTGTTAGCACCGTTAGATGCCAAAGAAATAAAAACGGGTATGATTCTAAACCTTTTAGAATCACTACTAAGATTATACACCATTACAACTCTGAGCTAGCAGTAGAATTAACATAAAGAAAGATTTCAAATCATAATGTGAGGCTGAGAGAGATGTGGAGACAAACATCTAAGAGCATTCACATCCCATTTCTTATAATTTTTTCTAAATTTTGTCTAAAAAACACATTTTCTAAAATTTTATCCTAAATTTTACTCATCTTTCAAAAACTTTCTACATCACATTCCATATCATTTCTCTATTATATTAAAATAATATTTCTCTATTATTTCTTTAATATTATTTTCTCACTTTTATTTACAATCTTAACTATTTATGGTTTTCACTTAGATCTAATGGTAATATTTTTTTATCATTTGTCTAATGGTAACATTTTTTGTCATTTATCTAACGGTAATATTTTGTCCTTTGTCCAACGGTAACACATCTTTCCAACTTGCAACGGTAATTTTTTTTATCATTTTCTTAATTGACATATTTTCAAACGGTAACATTTTTGTGTATAAATAAGAACACTTATGAGTCCATTCACATCTAGAGCAGTCTAACTTTCATTTCATTTTAAAAGAAAATTCTCATTCTAGCCTCATTTTCCACTCTCTTCTTAAATGGCTTGTTCTTTCTTTCGCAAAATTGTTGCTTTGCTAAGACTCTAAAGATGAGTTGGAACTTGTTCTTAATGACAATGGAGAATCAACATCTACTCATTGTGGTCCTCGCCAACATCTTAAGTACATTAGACTTGATCATATTGAAGGGAATGAACGACTATTTCACACCATTTTGTGGAAGCACCAATATATACCTCGAATCTATTTCGAATAAGATTTCGTATGGATCGTTCTCTATTTCTTCGTATTCAGCATGAGGTAGAGGCTTATGAGCCCTACTTCATCCAAAGAAAAGATAATTCTGAAAAACATTTGTAACCGCAGTTGTAAATATTTTTTTAATTAATATTTGAAGTTTTCAAATGTCAATGATATTGCTCGATTGCTTGCTGTTAGTGAACATCTTTTGTGACATTATTATCAATTGTTTTGTATTGGATTGTGTATTCTTACTAGTACAAGTTTGTTGATTTCTTCTGCACCTACTATGGATTTTTCGAGAGCTCTCTTTGGTAATGGGTTCCCAATTATAGTGGGTTAGAAAACTATGTAAGAATGGTGCATAATATAAACTTGAGGCCAAGTGTATAAGTTTTGGTTTTGTTAGACTGCAGCTTCTTTTAAGGATATTACATAGATTTTGTTGAAAACTTCATTTATCAAACAAAATATGAATTTTTCTTTTTGAAAGTAAGTGAACCACACCTTGCTTGCATATCAACTATAATTTGTGTTACTATTTTGATTATTTCTAGCTTTTTTTCGTATGTGCTTATTGGGAGCTTATTTTGTAGTCTTTTCTTGTGGTTTTTCCTTAGTTACCTACTCCACTAGTTGAATTGTGATTTGAATCATTAATTCTTTGTCCAAATCTTTTTTACCTATTTTACTTTTTGAGAAAAACTCATCCATTGACAGCAATGTGTTGCACCCCTTTCATGATATTCTTGTTTGACCATTCTATTGTTGTTTGTTCCACTTAGCATGCTGTTTAGTTACATTTAGAATGATGTTCTGTTCCAACATTGTTGGTTGGATTTGATTGTTGGTAGCTAAACTGTATAGCTTTAAGCTTTGATGATGGAAAATTTGAGTGGAGACAAAGGAAAATTTGGGGAAGTACTCAATGGCAGGGTAACCTGGATGACCAATTAATACTGGCAACCGATTGTTGCAACCATTGAGGAAATTGACACTTCCTATACGTCACCATTAATTTTCTGAGCCGGTTTGCAATATCTTATCCCCATTGCTTTTGAGTTTCTAACATGTTGCAATCCAATGTTCATTGTCTACAATCAGTATAATGCAATAGATTAACAAGACCATGGACATATATTCTTCAAGAACCTCCTCAATGAGGACCCTAAAACTAACCCATTTACTTGAGTCAAAGTCAACGCTCTCCAGTGATGGTGGAATACTGTCCACCCCCACCCCAATTAGAGATTCTTCCTGGGAAAAAAATCAATAAGGGGTGTGAATTTCACCCAAGGAGAAGACAAACTTCTTGTCTCAGCATGGTTGAATACTAGTATAGATGCCATCCAAGGAATTGATCCAAAACAAGCCCAACTTTGGAAGAAAATTAGTTTATATCTCAATCAGTATAAACAAAGCACAATAGACCAAACCGTTGGCTCCTTAATACATTGGTGGTCGGTGATTCAAAAATCGACCAACAAATCTTGAGTGAAGCTAGCAAGACAAAATATATTCAAGTGAAAGGGTTGAATCAAAGTAGTATAATTGAGCAAGACAAGGTATATCCATCAAGGTTTCAATCTCTTGTACTAGTTGTTTTATTTAATTTTTGGCCCAACTTTGCTAATTATTTTCTGTTTGGTTCTATTTTACAAGTTTGACAAAGCCATTATGTACCAATCACTAGAAAAAAGCTCATTTTCATTCAAGAATTGTTGGCACCTGTTGAATGATCAACGAAAATAGATTCAGTGTTGCTCAAAGGAAGGTCCAAAGCAAAAATCGACAATGTCGCTTGACGTCAATTCGTACCTCTTGTAACATGTTTGTAGATTCAGTAAATGATATCGAGGCAAAGCATGTTCTTAACAATGATGTTGTTAAGTTGGAGAGGCCAATGAGAATGAAAGCAGAGAAAGCAAAATGGAAGGCCACAACTAGGCTAGCTGAGAACATTGTCAAAATCTTCAGGATGAAATATACTCTTCTTGAGGAACCACGTGCTCAAGAAAAAGAGTTTTTCTATCTTAAGAAGGAGAATATGCAATATGATCGAGAAAATGAGGGTCATAAAATACGGCAAGAAGACGAGTAGCTTAGGTTGGAAGCCAAGAGACTGGAATTTTCCCGGTTTAAAGCAGAGGAGAGAGCGGCTACGAACCAGTTAGAGAGAGAGGAGTGGATCATATTGATGGATGTTACTTGCTTACCTGAAATACAACGCACGCATTTCTAGCAACATCAAAGGGAGATTATGGCGAAACGTAATGCAGAGAACCAGTGACAATTGTTTTAAAATATTTATTGGCTTTTTTTTATATTTTTTACTGCATTCACCAAAGTTAAATCATTGGTTAATTTGTAACACATTATTATTTTTCATGCGTGTGTGGTTTTGGAGAAAATTTGGGAATGGATATATGGTAAACTTGTGCATGGATGGAAAGATGGTAAATAGATCTTACAAATATTTCAAATATTACAGGTAGGGAAACTAGATATTTTGCCCAATGCTGTTATGCCAACACTTTTTAGGGAAAATAAATCATACAATTAGGAATATTTATATTGAACACATAAATTATAGTGGATTATAGTTTTTCTATTTTTGGGAATATAATTTCCATTGGTGCTCAATTATGTCTTATTGGAGATAATGATGGGCCAAAATATCTCTAATTTCATAGTAACGTTGAATGAACTCATGAGTTTAGTTGCAAGATTGCGTGACAGTTCAGGCAGATCCTCATCAAGTTGTTCATACTCGAACTCAGGAACCCCATTATCATCACACTCGTCTTCAATGATCATGTTATAAAGAATTATGCATTCTTTCATTATATTTGTTAGATCAATGATTTTGAACATTTGAGCAGGTCTACGAACGATTACAAAGCGTTGTTGAAGGACCCCAAATGCACGCTTTATATTCTTTCTTGCTGATTCATGTGCTGCAACAAAATATTTCTTTTTGTTCCCTTGTGGAGATGGGATTATCTTCATAAATTTTGACTATTTTGGATAGATACCATTGACAAGATAGTACCCTATAGTGTAGACATTGTCATTAATTGAGTAATTCACTGGAAGAGAACGCCCTTGGGCAAGTTCAGTGAAAATAAGAGAATGCCCTTAGACAAGTTTAGTGAAAATAAAATATGTTTCTAGCACATTAATATCGTTATGAGAACTGGGTAATCCAAAAATGGCATGTCATATCCAAAGATCATATGAAGCAACCGCTTCTAATATAAAAGTTTAATCACGACTGTGGCCAGAGTAGATACATTTCCACACAGATGGATAATTTTTTCACTTTCAATGCATGCAATCAATGCTTCCTAGCATCCTTGGGAATCCACGAAGGCACAACATTGAACATCAAATTTTCTTCTTCACTTCATCAACTAGAGCATCCACATTCGGCTCTCCAACCAAGTTTTATGTAGAAAACACACAGAATCTGAAAACAATGCACAAAGTTGCTGCTAGGGGTGTAAATTTAAACCGGAAAACCGGTCCGGTCCGGAACTAGTTCCTATTTTATGAAAACCGGCCGGTTTCGGTCCGGTTTCGATTCCGTAGTTTCCGGGACCGGACCGGACCAAACCGGACCGGTTGGAAAAAATATATATATAAAAATTAATTTTATATATTATACAAAATATTTATATATATAATATATAATTATATGTTAAATTTATATATATAATATATATAATTATATATCATATATGAAAAAATTTCATATTATAATTTATAAATAATAACATAAAATGTTAATCTTAAATATGAACACTTGTAATTTATTTAATCATATGTTATTAATATAATTATATATAAGATAATACTGTTATAATTTATAAAATAAAAGTTTAATCTTAAAGATGAAAATTTAATTGATCATATGCTTTAAGCATAATATATATATTGAATTATTAATAACATTTTATAATAAGAAGTAACACTTTATTATATGTTTTTTACATTTAAAAAAAACAGGAAAACCGGACCGGACCGGACCGGTTACATCCCTAGTTGCTGTCGAAACTAGTAACATCCGGCTAGCACATAAACCAACAAAGGCCAAGCCCCTTTGCAGTACAACCAACCAAGCATTGCCAAGAGATCATAAAATAAAACTCCAAAACAATAAAGCAGAAAACATGTGCCACATAAATCAACAAGGACTAAACCTTTATTCACACCCAACCAATTAAGCCAAGAAAGCACAAAATCAAATAACAAAACAACTTATATTTTTATATCACAGAGGCACAAGATATGATGGTTGTAAATCCCAATTACCTTTGTGAAAATTTCACAATAAGGATAGCCATCCAGGTTACCTTGCCAAACCGATCGATAAGCATTCACTACAGCTGTTGATATTACACTTCGGTACACCTAACAAGCATACCATCATCACAGCCCCTGCACTTACATATACAGCCCCAACAACAACCACAATCGAATGCCAACCACAGAATTTGAAAATCACACACAGCCCCAATCACAATCATGGAAATGCTAAGTCACAGCCCCAATGCTATAGAAAAGACTTTGGCGAAATTCACAGCTATAGTAACACGTAAATTAAAGACCTAAATGTAAATAGCAAGGAATAATCGAATCATCTACTTAAATAGAAACATGCAAATCCCCAATACTATAGAAACGAGAAGTTCCAAATTCACAGCTAGAGTAACATGTAAATCAGATACCCAATGTAAATCACAAGGAATAATCAAATCAGAGACCCAAATGAAAACATGTACATCTCCAATGCTGTAGAAATGACAAGTTCCAAATTTACAACTATCGTAACATGTAAATCAGAGACCCAAATGTAAGAAAATGTAAATCACAGCTTGGAAATCATGTCTATAGTAACAAAATCAAAGACCCAAATGTAAAACCCTAAAAAAATCGATTCAAAGACTCATTCGAGTAACATGTAAATCAGAGCTCCAATCTTGCAGAAATGACAAGTTCTAATTTCACAGCTACATCTCCAAAATCAAAGACCCAAATGTAAATCACAAGGAATAATCAAAGATCCATTCGAGTAAATCACAGAGTAATGTAAATCTCAAGGAATACCAAAACAATGAACCAATTTGGGTGAATAAATATATAATTGGTACAAAGCATTTGGATGTGTGTGAGAGAGAGAGAGTGTGTGTGTGTGTGTGTGTGTATGCACGCGCGCGTGTCAAAAGTGCAGACTTACCAAAGACGATGATCGTAGGGGCTGCCGGATGGGGACGTGAACAAGGGTTGGTAGCAAGTAGGACACGAAGAGAGAAGCTACACGGGAATGATGAACCGAAATGAGGATTGGGATGTACAGTGGCTCCTGATATATGGGGAGCCACTGTAGCATCCCAAACTCAAGGCCTATTTTAGGGAGACAGATAGAGCATGCATTTGGGGTTTTTTCCAAATGTAAACCCTAGAATTTAGAAAAAATTGAGGTTTAGGGAGCCGAATGTGGTGGGTGCTCTAAGGGAACAAAGTTGTAGCATGCAAGTGGAGTGGTTCTTAAAATTACAATGATTTGATCAAAATGTTCAGCAGTGAGAAAGTAACAAAACTCTTGTAGAGTGAATGACTATATAATTAAATGAGTAATAATACATATACAATTATTTTACCACTCAATTCACATTAAACTAAGGATAGTGTTAACAGGTCGCCCAGAGTTTACCACCAGGTGTACCACTAGAACAAAACTTTTCTTTTTCATTTTCTTTTGAACATTTTTTTAACATCCTTAATCATTAAGAAAAAAAAATTAAAAAAATATACAACTTTACTATTAGCTACTTCCTAACTATTAAGAAAATAATAATAATAAAATAATAAAGAAATATAAAATATTTGAGCAATAACTTTGAATGATAAATTTAAGGGTGGTAAGTAGCATTAGGGGTGAAAACCAACAACTTATATACATGGATAAAACCGGCCGAAACCAGCCGGTAAAGGGAGAGAAAACCGGCGACGTCGATCTTGGTGTGATCCCAATCGGTTGTCGGCATCCCTTTGGCGTCGCGATGGGACTAAAAGTCAATTGTTTCGGTGTCACAAATGGTTCGAAACTCAAAGATAGTTCGAGAGAGAGAGAGAGAGAGAGAGAGAGAGAGAGAGAGAGAGAGAGAGAGAGAGAGAGAGCTGTGTGAGAGAGTAGAGAGAGTGAGAATCAAGAGAAGAAGAAGAAGAATACGGAAATGGGGTATTAAACCCTAAATTGAAATGACGTCATTTGGTGTATTAAACCAAACGACGTCGTTTCATTCTATTTTTTTTTTTTTTCTAAACGATGCCAACTTAAGATATATCTAAAAGAATATATATATATATATATATATATAATTGGTCGATTCGGTGGTTTGAACGTGTTCAAACTGGAACCGAGCCGGCCAACGTCAATTTCAACTTAGTTTTACCGCCGACTGATTGGTTCTCTGCCAATTTCAACCTATTCCGTACTCTGACAGCCAATCCACATCGGTCATGGCCGGTTTGATCGATGTCTATACACCCCTAAGTAGCATTTTCCTTAAACTAATAGGATGATCCCATTTCATTGCCCCAATATTAAAGAATACTATTTTGTTTCAGCTCAATAACTTATTCTTTATTATGTCTTGTAAAATTATTCTTCATGCATTAAATATCTAAAATTATATAAAAGTTGGAAATGTTAAAAAAATAAATGTACGCATCAGTGTTAAAAGGAATCTCATCAGCTACAAAAATTTATACAGTAAAAATTGTGTGGCAAAAGGAAAGAGATTTCTGTGTTCCCTTGTTTTCCAGAGCTTTCTTTCCTCATTTTTATGTTAATAGCCTGTGTCCATCGAAGAAAAATATGGGAAGCTTTGCAATACTCAGAAGGGCTTTGCAATCCCAGCGCTCAAACACAAAGCAATTGCCCTCGCTTTTCTTCTCCCTATTTTTCTCTCGCTCAATCTCTCAGCTTTCCTCACAGTCTCAATGGTCATTCTCTCAGCATTCTTTTTTTGTAATTGTCTGTTTTATCTTGTCAGACATTCGAGTATGCCTAATGCTTTGGTTCTACGTCTTTGAACTGCAGGCCTTCTTTTGGTATCGCGTTCGATATCGATGGCGTCGTTCTGCGCGAAGACACGCCGATCGGAGGCTCCCCACCGGCTCTGAGAAGGTTATATGATGACTCTGGTACTACGGTTTAATTTATGTGTTTGTTTTTGTGGGTGTACGTATATATACACGACATTTCGTTTACTTGGTTTTGGGTTCCTGCTTGATTTCACATTTTGATGATTGATTAGTAGTTTGTGCCCAGGCATAAAATTCATATCTCGTAAATTGGTAGTCTTAACTTTTGCTTGCTCGTATAATTAGAGGCATTTTCTAACACTATATATTTATGTAATCGATTTTTTTTATGTTGCAAGCAGGTTATTTGAAGATTCCTTACGTTTTCTTGACAAATGGTAAGTCATCCATTGATTCTGTGCTCCTGACAATAATGTTAATTGAACGGATTCATAGCTCTCTGAGTCCAAATCCTAAATATGGTCTAAGATTGGAAGTTAAATGTGTTAGGCTCAGAGTCTGGGCATACACCCGAGTGATTGTATGGCATTGTACCGAATACCTGGGAATCTGGAATTGAATATAGGCCACCTTAACGCTACCTCTCAGTGTATTATCTAACGGTTAGGGTTGGTTCTTTAATCAAACAGGAGGTGGTTTTCGTGAATCGAAAAGAGCCTTCCAGTTAAGTGAACTGTTGGGTGTAAACATTTTATCCTCACAGGTAATGCTAAGGAAGATTTTCAGAAATAATTTTTAAGTACTATTTATCCTTCCTTTTCTATTGTCATCTTACTTATCATTCTTGCTCAGCAATCAGACCTGTTGAGAGATCACATAAATATATAATGATATCAAAACTTTTATCATTTGACCATCAAACTCCTGAACCTTTGTTTGGTTTCTCTTTTATGATTGCTTTTTTTTCATCTTCGAACTACTATTATCATGCAGGTATTACAAGGTCATTCTCCTTTTAAACAACTAGTGGATAGGTATGCCTTCAAACCAACTGTGATCTATCATCAATATCCAATTTGGTATGCAAATCACTGGTGTGCAATAAAGTCAAATACAATTGATTTCGTGCATCTGTTCATACATTCGTGGAGTGTGTAAAATAACATAAAGATGACAAGGACATAGTTTCGTGCTGAAGTAATAGATGGGTTGAGGTTCCAGCCGGTGAATTAATGCCCATGATATATGGCTCTAATGGAAACCCATGCATACACTTGCTTAAAATATTTTGAAAAACACATGCATTCAGTTACTTTCAATTATTATATTTTATTTGGTGATTTATATGACAGAATTATAGTTTTTTTATTGGCACCGGGGTGCATAGTCTAGACTAATTCCCGGGGTGCACAAGCTCTAGGCAAGGAGTTTGCTGCAAGTGCATCTTAGGTAATTCAAGGAAAAATTCTCCCAGTTTGATAGCCCCTTGAAATTGTTTGCACCCAAGAGGATTCTAACCTTAGACCTGGAGGGGTTTGACAAAATTAGATCCCAATGCAAGAATAGGCATGCCAAACAAAGATGTAGATCTTATGATATGTTACCCCAATAATAAAAGTTTTGATTCTCTAGCTAGGCATTTCCTTTGTATACTTCCGTTGTACTTGAGTTGTGTCTTTCACGCTTTTTAATAAAGGATGGACTAATAATAATAAAAAAGATAAAGACCTGATCGCTGAAAACTGTAGCTTTGATAGGCATATACATATCAAAAGTTAATAAATAAAACATCGGAGTAAAATTGAGAATTAACTTGTTACATTGATAAAATAAAACCATATCTTACAGTACTCTCTTTAGTATTTACATTTTGTGTTGTGCAGATATGAGAATGAATTCATTGTTGCTGTGGGAAAAGGTGAACCTGCTGCAGTGATGTTTGAATATGGGTTTAAGTAAGACTTTTGCCTTGTTGAATGCCATTAATACCTGTGTATAAACTCTCAAATATGGCCTGAGGAGTCCCTGAAGGACTTCTGTGCTGACATATTTTATTTTCAGAAATGTGCTCTCTATAGATGAATATGCATCCTTCTTTGAAGACATTGATCCGTTGGCAAAATATAAGAAATGGACAACTAAGTTGGCTGCCAATCAGAGTAGCACTTTTAACAAGACAACTAGGAGTCTTTACTCACAGAGGGTTCAGGCAGCATTTATTGTTAGTGATTCTGTAGACTGGAGCAGAGACATTCAGGTTATTCTGAATCCATGGCTTATCTCATCATATAAACTTTTATATGCATTCAGTGTGTTGATTTATTTATTTATTGATTTATGTGGGAAGTTACTGGGGCAGAGGCAATCAGGTTATCCTGAATTCATAGCTTATCTGATCATATAAACTTTAATGCGCATTTAGCCTCGTTTGTTTTCAGAAAACATCTCATCTCATCTCATCTCATCTAATCATTACAACTTTCTCAACTTCCAATACAAAATAAAATAAACACTTCAATTTTTTCAAATCCCAAAACAAAAATAATATTAAAAAATATATTCTAACAATATTTTATTCAACTTTGTAACTTTAATCTCAACTCATTTCATCTCATCTCCGAAAACAAACAATTAGTGTGTTGATTTATTTATTTATGCAAGAATTGTTATAGATGGTCCCCTGCCCTGCATCTCAAGTGTAATATTCTTGGTATTGGAAACTTTCAAGTTCTCAACTGACCACAGTCGCCTTGGTACTAGGTTCTATGTGACATTTTAAGAACCGGAGGTCTTCCTGGAAGGGAAATTGGACACCAACCACCTCTATATTTTGCGCATGATGACCTTAAGTATCAGGTTAGTTGTGATCAGTCACAAAATTAAGTTCTCGAGTTTCTATGTAACTACTTCTGTAAAACCTAATGAGGTACTAACAAGGTGTCACCAAAGGTAGGCTACTTTTTCTTCAGAGCGATTTGGCATGGGAGCTTTCAGAATTGCATTAGAATCCATTTTCAATAGGTAATAGGGAACATGCTTAAAGTTGATGGTTGTTTACTTTTTTTGTATCTATTGTCTGAATTATGCTGTAATTCTTTTTCTAAGCTAAATGCACTAGTCTTAATCTGCAGAATCCACCCTAACGCTCTAGAGTATACGGCTTTTGGGAAGCCAAATCCATTTGTATTTAGGAATGCTGAAACTGTACTAAAGCAGCTTCTGTCATCTCTTGACCATACGCTGCATGTTGATCATGCAATTGATGAAAGTCATTTCAAGACAGTATATATGGTTGGAGATAATCCTTCAGTTGACATCAAAGGTGCAAAGCAGGTTTGTCTCTCTATTTCATTCTTCATGCTTTAGGAATACCATGGTTCATTATCTACATTAGGTGTCTGAAGATACCATAATAGGTTATAACATTTTGCATTTTCAGGCAGGGCATCCCTGGTTTTCCATTCTGACGAGGACAGGGGTTTTTAAGGGAAAGGAAAATGATGCTGATTTTCCAGCAGATCTGGTAAATGTTTGATTGACTCCAATAGAAGTGTGTTGTGCAAATATAGTATCAAGGAAAACCAATAAAATAAATTGCAATTCCATGGATGCAAATTCTTATAGGGTACAGGGCCCGGTGTTACATCTGTTAATATTTTGAGGAAATTACTTACAAAAAAAAAATATTTTGAGGAAATCAAGTTTTAATTGTAGCAAGGACCCGTTAAAACCCTGCCTAAACAATGGGCTGAAGAAGGGTTAATGGAGAAGGTGGTTGCTGAAATATCTAATTGATCTTGGATTGCTTCTTAATTTTTACTCGGAACAAGCGAAAAGTTTTGGGGGCAGACTAAGCACATCTTCCTAAATTATCTATTAGTGTAGATGAAAATTTTGATTAATTTGCAACCAATTTCTGTCAACAATTGGGATAAATTATCTGAACCCTTGTGTTGCTAGTGCAGGTTGTTGACACCGTGGAAGAAGCGGTGGACTATATATTGAGAAAGGAACGCATCTCGTAAAATTTATGTACTAGTTTTTCCTCAGTTTTTGGTTTTCTTTCGTGTCACTGAACAGGTGTCTGGAGAAATCAGTCTAGGAATTTCATCCTAATTGAATAACGATGAAGTACATCTTGTTTTGCATAATCTCATCAACTCACTGTGTCATCCATTCGCCTAGCAAGAGGTTATATATATTCTTGTAATGATGACGATTTATGAAATTGACTAATTTAAAATTACGTTTCCTTTTTTATTTGTTAGCAAATGGTGTACGATTGACTGTCTTCTTAGTTTTGTGCCTCCATTATCTGCAAAAGTAAGACCAGGATCCAGGTCGCTCAAGAGGCTACTGTTACAATGGCATGAAGTTTGTCAGCCATGGTCAGGATAAGTCAATTCTTTTTTCTCCGTTGGGGTTGGGGGTGGTTATAGGGGAGTTTGGAAATGGTGTGCAGTGGCTGAGTCTCACCTGGACATGGTGCAAGTCACTAGTTAGAATGGCACGATCCACGCTGGCACACGACAGTATATAAGGCTCACGCCAAAGATATAGTGAGCTGGCGATGTCTAGGGCGGAAAAGAAGGTGGTGGGGAAGCGTAAGTAGTAGTGGTGGGCGGCAGATCTAGCTACCAAAACCATAAAGAGGAAAAAAAGTGTATGGGAGAGTGGAGCAAGAGGTGAGGACGGGCAATTAGAAGAGAAAGCTAGTTAGCCAATACAAGAGGGACCTAGCGGAGGAGCCTACTATCATGCCTTTGCCATTTAATCATGAAAAATGGGTGCCAATATGGATCATCCATATCTTCAGCATTCTGCTCAACCATGTGTACCGAATTGGACAAAGAACTATTGAAGTCCTTGCACGTGTAAAATGGAACCTCTCTTAGTAGACACATTCCCTCTGCATTTGCAGTTTTGGCATTTTCTGTTATCATATCATCTCCCCCATATCTGCTATTAAAAGAACTGATTAGGAAGTTCAGCAATTTGACTGCTGATCCCCCAATAATAACGAAATCAAGTTTTCTGGAAGTTCAGACTATCCTGAGTCACAGGAGTGTATAATGACATGGTGAAATACAAAATCCAAGTCCCGAACCCTAAACACAATATACAGAAACAAGGATGACACAACAATGACAGTTGGTCGACTTGTGATTAAGAACTAGAATGTAAGGACCTGTTTCGGTTGGCTCCCTAGTTTTCCAAGTGCCTTATCCAATGCACTGTGAAAATTCTCAAACGGAACCAGTTCCATCCTGCAAAGATAGGCACCTCAATATATTAACATGTGCAATCAATGCCATGGTATATGACATGGATGTAAACCAAAAGATGGTTGGAATTTTTGTTTATGAAGTAGAACATAACTCATATTTTAACTTCCCTTCTCGTGCTAGGTTCAGCAGGTAATCTACCATACTCCTGCACTCTTTTGCTTTATCCGCACTCATCCATCTCTGTAGCCAGAATCCCCTCAAAGAAAGGTCCTGCAAAACGGATGGATTTAATGTATAGATGCAAGTTTATATCACACTCAAGACATAGATCTCATGATTGTCATAGCGATGACTATTTTTCTAGTTGGATAAAAGCATTATATCGAGATCGAAAAGTATAAAGGCTGTTCACTTTGACATATGAAACCATCCCAAGGCTCGTTGCCAACAAGGCAAGCAAAAATTATCTAGTGGTGTCAGTCCTATCTTCCCTTTCATTTCTGCTACCAAATGCATGGTCGAACAGGTCAGTGTTAAGCTTCTGAATTCCAAAACTTCTGTTCAGTTCTATCTTCAAGATCTTAATTAATTATGACCATGAAAAAAAATCCCGAACAGTAATGGAGATTCATGTAATTCCATTAGTACAAATTTGTCCACATGAGAGCGAACTATCTTTCTTGAACACTCATCCCAGCTTAGTAATAAAAGGAGAAGTCCAGCAGGCATCATTCGCTACTGCTATTAATATTAGAAGGTAGCATTGGACTAAGTTTGTCGCATCACTAGCTCGCATGGAGCCTGGCTCAGCTTATATTCATCCAACCCAGACCCAGTGTGTACCATCCTACCTGCTCAAGAAAGCAAAATGCAAACAGTGCAAACACACTGAGCAACAATATGACCTGTTCATGGTGAATTCAGCTTTTATTGTATTGTCTACTCATTACATCTCATAATGAGAGTATCATAACTTACTTGTCTCCAATAACTTCAGCTGGTTCTGCTCATATTGATAGAATGAGAATGCTTAGCCTTCTTTTCATGTGACCGGACTTTCTCAATCAGGGCCCATTACATCAGAAAGGCTTTGGCCACTTCAAGTGTCATACTAGCCTACTTGTTTCTAATTGATCATTCTCTAATGTTTGCTTTAAGTCACATTTACTCCTCATCCCAGCTTACCGTGATGTACAAACATACAGGTTCATAATTGCTGACCCTTGCGCTATTAATTAACAAGTAGAGGACTTTTTATGAGTAAATTAACAAGTAGAAGACTAGAACTGCTAAAGAAAAAGGAAAGCAAGCCTTACTTTAAAGATGAAAGATGAGGTGGATACAGTAATAGGTTTCTTAGACATTCCACCATAAGTTACCATAGTTCCTCCATGCCTGAAAACAAAAACTACCCACATTGAAGAATATAAATCTTTTAGAGCCAAATGAAACATGCTAACTTTCTAAAAAAATTGCATACCATACCTCAAAAATTTAAGAACCAAAGAAGCAGCATTTCCGCCAACACAATTAAATCCCAAAACAGGTTCGGGTAGATTAGCCTAGAACATTTATGACAAGTAAATTCAATAACATCAGATTTAAACAACTAATGATTCGGGCAGCATATTAATGACATGTTAAAACGAAGAAACATCAGTTAGACATCTTGCATTCCCGAAACAAAATAACTGCCACAGAACAAAGGCTTTGACATCCAATCCGCATGGGATAAGAGTAAACACCTCTAATTCCCACTGCATCAGAAAGTATCAACTTTTTTTTAAAGGTTGATAAGGAAAAAATTATCAGAAAGTATCAACTATGAGTCAATATATGACAATACCAGAAGCTCTTTGACGTTCTTCACTTCCAGTTGACTCTCAGTAAAAACTTCATCAGCACCAAAATTTTTTAGCTTTTCTTTTACTTCATCTGATCCAGTCCTGTAGGAAGTAGACAGTGGCAAGTAAAAATCAGATTCCCCACAGAAAGTTCTCTCTAGAAGTAGAAGATAATGATAGAAAATCTAACATGCACAGCTTAAATGTTTATGATTTTATCTAGATGCTGGCAAACATGGAAGTAAACAAGCTCATGAGATTTGACCCAAAAATTTGAATAAGCAAGCACCTGTCCCGTATTATATTTATACTATGGATACCACGATATCGTGCAAGCTGAATTATGCACTGCCCCACAATGCTTGTAGCCCCATTTTGCACAATAGAATCTCCTATTCAAACCAAACTAGTAACAGTTAAGAAGGTACAGGGACTTATTAAAAGCAAAGGTTAAGCAGGTAAAGAGAAAAATACTAAAATTAGGTAATGTCAATACCTGACTTTAAAGTAATGAAGTCTTCAAGCATTCTAAGAGCAGTCAGAGGATTAACAGTAATTGTAGCAGCATATTCTATAGGTGAATCCTTAATAACTTTGTGCCAAATACTCTGATCTTTCACAATGTAGGTCTGCCATGTCCCTGGGAAAAAATAAAAAGAGGAAAAATATTTGTCCAATCCCTCTGAATGAAAAGTCTTCCATCCATAAAATATTCTATATGTATATATATATATATATATATATATATATATTCCTTGTTATTTGCCTTGACGGAATAAACGGGAGAACACTTCTCAAATTGTCGAACAAAAAGAAAAATAAATCAGCAAAAGCAAGTGTACCGGAAGAGGGTGGAGATGGGATGACCCAATCACCGGGGGAGAGACCCTTAACGGCAGACCCCACCGAGTGCACTTCTCCAACACCTTCATATCCTCCAATTGCAGGCACTTGTGGTCGCACAGGGTACACACCTATGGCAGCATCCGCATTTGACTTTAAAACCAAAATCATTTTGAATATCTAGTCAGGATGTATGCCCATAACGAAAATAATAATATGCATTCTTTTATAAGCCAGCTTTTTTTTTTATCGATAAACAATTTTATTGAGCATGAAATAGACAGAGGCCCGAGTATACGGGATATATACAAGAGCGTCACTTATGCGTGCTAGTTTAACGATTTTATATGCCAGTTTTAAGTAACCAGAAATTTGATTTTTTTTAACATCTTATGTAAAAGAATTTATTATGACTGCCCTGCATTTGGATTTGATTCGCCGATCATAACTCAAGATCCAATTTTATAGACTTTTAGAAGTACTAGAGACATGCTTATCAAAAGAAATATTTGGGAAAAGACAAAGCTAAAGATTTCCCTCAATCTTAACACATCGTTACCTCAGTTAGTCAGAGTGCACCCTCTTCTGGGAAAGATAGATGCAGAAAAATAATTTATTTTACAGGGGGATATTGCCTTTTGGACTCCCAAATTACTACCGTTTTTTCAATCAACAAGAAAAAACTATTAAAACTGCTAATTGGCACCCTAAACTACCAAATTTTGATAATTTGCACCCTCGATTAAGCTCTGATCCTTAAAATTGATAAAAGATAAGACATGTGACATGATCTTAGGTTCAAATCCCCCTTGGATGCAAACAATCTCTAGGGGCCATCTGGCGGATTTTTCCCTTGAATTATACAAGATGCACTTGCTAGAAACTCATTGCCGAGGGCCTGTGCACCCGGGATTAGTCACCGGACACCCCGTTGCCAATGAAAAAAAAAAGGTAAGATCTTAACGAAGACTACAAGTTCCCAAAGTCTGAGAGTTTTGGGTGCTAAATGCCAGGTTTTGATAGATGATAATGGGTAATTTCTCTTTTTTAAAAAAATCTGTCTGTCTCATTATATTTTCCACCGGTAAACGAGCAACCAAGCAGAGGGTTAATCTCTTAGTTTTCAATCCTAATCAAGGCATTAGAGTTATAGGAGCAACGAGCAAAGGAATAGGAAGAAGGGTAACCTTCAATGCGATTGATATCGGAGGGATTGATAGGAGCAGCGAGCATTTTCACGCACACATCTTTCTCTTTCACTTGTACAGGCGGCAGCTCTATCACTCTGCAACCGAAATACAAACCCAAACAAAATAAAAACAAAAACTTAGAAACCAAAATAAAAATTAAAGAATTAAAGAACAAAGCTAGGTACCATGCAGTTAGGGTTGGGTTGGGAGTAAGGACCTGGTGACAGAATCTGGTGGACCGTGGCGATCGTAGACAACGGCCTTGGATGGAGGTGACATGGTGGCCGAGAAAGCTCGCATTCTTATTAGGGCTCGGGCCCGCGGAACAATGTGGGACCATGATTCTCCACTCACAGCTTTCAGAGCCACTGATCGCAACGACGCCATCACTCCTCTCTCTCTCTCTCTCTCTCTCTCTCTGAGCTCCCAGAATCACAGTACTTTCCGTTCTGTAGTGTTACTAGTGTACCATCCACTCCAGTTTTTCTTATGCTAATCATTCAGACGATGTGTCGTTTTGGTCTTAGGTTTTTCTTGTGCTAAAACGTATTATTGCTTGGATGAAGAAGATATCCGAACTAGCCTCCAGCTCGACTATTAGACAATGAACGTGAAGCCCAAAATCCATCTACACAAGCCCAGCCTCAAGATAGCAAAGCCCATGGTCAAGCTGCCACATGCTCTCCTCTTCTAGCTTTTGCAAGTCGCCCAGACAACTTAGTCTATTTGGATAAAGAATGAATTACTTGTATTTGTTTATTTGTTGTTATTATTTTATTCTTGAAAATACTTTTTAGATGAGTTGTATTCTAATTTTAGGAAAAATCTTTATTATGTAGGAAACCCGTGTATAAAGTAGCAGTACTGTACATTCTCCACAATGAAAATAACAAAGCACCATTTTCATCCTAGAACTTCCATGCGCAATTCTCTCAGCACGTCAGTATCATTTATTCTCCTCTTTGTTTATTTACATGGTATCAATAGTCTGAGAGAACAATTCCATGGAAGACTCAACTGAAGGCTCGTCTGATTCTACCTCCCACCACTCTGATCATTCAGCAATCCACACAAACCCAAATACAAACACCTTTCGTGTCGCACATATGACCCGTTTTTTTAACCTTAGTGACCTCAGCAATCCCTTCCGCCTAGACAATGGTGATAACCCAGCCATGCTTCTTTCCACTGACCCACTTACCGTCGATAACTACCCCACTTGGTCACGCGCCATGCGTCGCGATCTATGTGCCAAAAATAAAGTGGGTCGTCTAAATAGAATACTTGAGATGCTTGGGAAACCAAAATAAAATAATCATTTTCATACCATTTTTTTTTATGTATTAATACTCAGAAAATATTCATCATGGCATTTTCCTATTCGATGATTGCTTAAATCCCACCAATCACACTTAAATATATAAACCACAATCTCTCTCACATATCTCATTCCAATTATATCTACGATAACTCTATAAAAATCAATATTGTCTCCATCATGACTCTCTTCGACAAGGACACCATTATTTTGTGTTTTCCTATAAAGTTCTCGATCAATTGTGTGATACCTACTTTCTCGAGAAATACATGCAGAATATCGAGTATCGCGTCTCGAGTGGCCACGCGCCAGTGCATGTAATTCATCTGATATATCGCTCGGATTACTCACATGCATTTGTACAACCTACATATTAAATAAAGTATAAACATTCAAACATTAACAATCCAGCCTATTCTAAATATGTTAGTGCAAAATTGCATCTGTATTAATGTCATTACCTGTTGTTCGAACCATTTCGAGAACTCTTGTTCATATCTCTGGTTTATATCATTTATTCTCAGTTCTTTGAACACGTTAATATGGTCACTGAAATTAAAATTTACCAACAATAAATATATTCATATAATTATTTAATAAGTAAATTCAATGATTAATTAATAATTAATTTGAACTTACTTTAAGTGGCTCTCTTTCCCTGGCAATTATTTAGCACGTATCATTGAACTTTCTCGAACTCCATTTCACACAAATCATAACCACGTTGAGCACCAAGTGGATGTGTTTGTTGAGAAAATACAGAAAATCCGTTTCGTTGTCTTGCTTGGTCAACATCAAAATTTCTCTCCGGCCGATCAAACCTTGTGTCAACGCCGTGGAAGTATTTGAAATAGAATGTATACCACTCATCATCAATATATGTTTCTGTAATTGATCATTCTGAGCAGGCCTTATTACCCACTGTGCGTTTCAACTTTCCAATAAATCGTTCAATGGGATACATCCATCTATACTAGACTGGTCCTGCAAGTCGAGCCTCACGTGGCAAATGAACGGCTAAGTAAACCATGATGTCGAAGAATGACTGTGGGTAAATGCTCTCCAACTTACACAATATTAGTGCAATTTATCATTCCATACAATCCAAAACTTCTACATTTAACGTTATAGCACATAAATTTTTAAAAAATGCATCCAACTCAATTAACACAACCTGCACATCTCTAGTCAAGAACCCACGGATACCAACAGGCAAGATACATTGTAAAAATATATGACAATCATGATTTTTTAGTCCAGTAATTCTCCAATCGTTTGTTCGCACACACCTTATTAGATTCGAGGCATACTCGTCTGGTAATTTAATCTTTTACAACCACTCACAAAATGTAACTTTTTCATTCCTTGACAATGTCAACCACACAATTGGCATGTAAACATACGAACCACTTTGTTGCAAGTGTATTTCAGGTCTAATTCCCAATCACTTTAGATCTTTCCGTGAGTTTATATTATCCTTCATTTTACCTTCAATTGACATCAACAATCCTAACACGGACTCACATATATTTTTTTCAATATGCATAACATCGAGACTATGCCGCAATTTTAACGTTGACCAGTAGGGGAGTTTAAAAAATATACTCTTCTTTGTCCAATTCAACTCATTCGCACTTCGTTTTCTCTTCCGTTGTTTTTTACCAAAATCATTACTTCCGACATCCACAAACTGTGCAATAACATCTTCGCCAGACAAGAATGATGGAGGGTGCCCCCATTCAACAGTGTCATCAAACATCCTACAATTTCCACTCCATCTATGGTCACAATGTAAAAATCGATGATGGCCCATGAAGTATAGTTTCCTCCCATACATAAGCCATTCAGATTGAGTATATTTGTTACAAGTCGAACATGCCAATTTCCCCTTACTACTCAAACCTGACAAGTTTCCATAAGCGGGAAAATCATTTATTGTCCATAACACCACATCATTTATCTTGAATGACTTGCCTGTTGATGAATCAAAGGATTGGAAGAAACCGTTCGAACGATGATAAAGGACATTCGAACGGTAATCCAGAATCATTAATTGGCGGGATATTTTCCCACCATTACAATAATCCGTTCGAACGATAACAAATGACATTCGAACGGTAATCCAGAGTCATTAATTAGCGGGATATTTTCTCACCACTGCAATAAACCGTTCGAATGTTTTTTTCATAAGTTCAAACGCAAATAAAGCCTTCGAACGGTTTACGGATATCGTTCGAACACATCACCTTAATGTTTAAATATATTTATTTTCATCATTATATGAAAACTGTAAGATCATATGTATTAGTAATATATACTATCATATATATATAGTAATCTATACTAAATATCATATATATAGTATCATATATATTATAGTATACTATAAAAATGTAAGATGATATCTATTAGTAATATATACTATCATATATATTAGTAATATATACTATATATATATATATATATATAGTATCATACATATTATACTATACTAAAGTATAAAGAAAAATATAAGATCATGTGTATTAATAATATATACTATCATGTGTATTAGTAATATATACTATCATATATATAGTAATCTATATTATATATCATATATTTAGTATCACATATATTATACTATACTAAAGTATAAAGGAAAATGCAAGATGATATATATTAGTAATATATACAATATGATATATAGTAATCTAAACTATATATATGTAAATAAATAAGGATAAGTGTATTTGTAACAAAACCATTAATGTACTCTCAAAATAAGAAGACATTATATTATAATTAATAGATAAAATTAGTAACCCTCAAGAGAGAAAAGACTATTTAGAAAAATTAAAAGATACTTTTAATAATCAAAATACTTCAGTAACGTCGTCCTCAACACCCTACAATTTTTCAGAAATAATAGGAAGATTTAAAACTGACAAATAGAAAATTACGATTCAAGACATACAACAAGAAATCATTGAAATAAAACAAGAAATTAGAAACTTAAAGACATCCAATCTTAAATTAGAAGTTTCAAATGAACAATTATTACAAGAAATTATATTATTAAAAATAGAGAAAAATGAAAAAAATCTTCATGATAAAGAACATAATATAGAATAAGGAAAATGTTCAACATTAACTATAAAAGATGAAACAGACAATTTCATTAATATTCTTGATAAGATAAATTTTCAAAAATGGTATACTGAAATAACAGTTTCAATTAATCAAGAATTCTCTTTTACTACAATTGACCTATTAGACACAGGAGCAGACTTAAATTGTATACAAGAGGGATTAATATTTTCTAAATATTTTGAAAAACAAAAGAAACATTATCCCAAACCAATGGAACAAAATTAAATATAAATTATAAATTATCCAATGCACATATCTGTAATAATGGAATATGTTTTAAAACAACATTCATTTTAGTAAAAAATATTAACACGAAAGTCATATTAAGAAATCCCTTTCTTCGTAACAGAAGAATGAATTTTTACTAAAATACTTGAACAGGAAATTCAATTTAAATTCTTATTTCCCCCAGTATCAAAAGAAATTAGATCTTTAAAAGAAATTTATTTAACCAGAGAAATTAATTTTCTAACAAAAGATAGAATCAGAAGAAAAGAAAACCAAATAAATTTCCTAAAATAATAATTAAAATATAAAAGAATTCAAGAACAGTTAAAAGACCCATTATTAACCCAAAAAATTGATAATTTTAAGATCATAATTGAAAATGAAGTATACTCTAACTTGCCTAATGCTTTATGGAACAGAAAATAACATATAGTTGAATTACCCTATGAAAAAGAATTTTCTGAGAAAAATATTCCAACCAAGGCTAGACCTATCCAAATGAATAATGAATTAATAGAATATTGCAAAAAAGAAATTAAAGATTTAAGAACAAAAGAATTAATAAGAAAAAGTAAATCACCATTGAGTTGTGCTGCATTTTATGTTAAAAAACAAGCAGAATTAAGAAGAGGAGTTCCTTGCCTGGTAATAAATTATAAACCCTTAAATAAGGTATTACAATGGATTAGATACCAAATTCCTAACAAAAAAGATTTATTATCCCGATTATATAATGTCATAATATTTTCAAAATTTGACATGAAAAGTGGCTTTTGGCAAATCCAAATTGCTGAAAAAGACCGTTATAAAACAGTCTTTACAGTTCCCTTTGGACATTTTGAATGGAATGTTATGCCTTTTGGATAAAAAAAATGCACCTAGTGAATTTCAAAATATTATTAACGAGATATTTACCCATTTTACTCATTTTTCAATAGTTTATATAGATGACGTATTAATATTCTCTTCATCTATTGAACAACATTGGAAACATTTAAATACTTTTGTTCAAGTTATCAAACAAAACGGATTAGTTGTTTCATCATCAAAAATAAAATTATTTCAGGAAAAAATTAGATTTCTCGGACATGAAATCTATCATGGAACTATTACACCAATTAGTAGAACAATAGAATTTGCTGACAAATTTTCAGATGAAATAAAAGAGAAAAAACAATTACAAAGATTTTTAGGAAGTCTCAACTATGTTGCAGATTTTTACCAATCTCTCAGACCATTATGTAAACCATTATTTAAGAGATTAAAAAAGAATCTACTTCCTTGGACAGAAAAACATACTAATATCATAAAACAAATTAAAACTCATGTTAAGAAACTACCATGCTTAGGACTTCCATCTCCTCATACTTTTAAAATTATTGAAATGGATGCCTCTGATAATGGATATGGAGGAATTATGAAACAAAGATTATCAACTGATTTAGAACAGATTGTTCGATTCCATTCAGGATGTTGGAATTCTGCCCAAAAGAATTACAGCACTGTTAAAAAAGAAATTCTAGCTATTGTATTATGTATTTTCAAATTTCAAGATGATTTGTTGAATCAAAAGTTTTTACTTAGAATAGATTGTAAATCAGCCAAGGAAGTTTTGATTAAAGATGTAAAAAACTTGGCTGCTAAGCAAATATTTGCCAGATGGCAAGCTATATTAAGTATTTTTTATTTTGATATTGAACATATTAAAGGAGAGTCTAATTCTCTTCCAGATTTTCTATCCCGAGAATTCTTACAGGGAAAATCATGTCATCTTCAAAGTCAAAAGTAAATTCTAAATCCTCATACGCACGACAGCCGTCTCCTCCTTATCATTCACCTTGTCCCTCTACAACTCCAAGACCATATACGGTATTGGAGTCATTACCGCAAAACATTACACCCTCTTACAATTCATTTTCATCATTAGCTTCTCCAAAATTGCCAACTTATTCCAAACCAGTTTCTCTCTCTTCCTCTTCTCCTTCCCAAATTATCAATCCTCCATTATTATCTCAGCCTTCTTCAACTCCTATTATCATCAAGTCTCACTGGCACCCAGTCTTTCCTATTGAATTTGAAATTCAACATCTATCTGACCCCCAGAAATTACTTGATGCATTTCTTTTACTAGACTGACATTATGTTCCGCAAAATATTAAGAAAATTCAGCATTTTTATGAATTCATATTAGTAGATACCGACTCAATTATTCTCTCTGAAATTCCTTGTTCTCTTCAAACTCAACCTTCTCCACTCGCATCTCCAATTATTGTTTTTCATAAAGTCACCATTAAACAGGTCCTCACATTAGAACAATGGGGAAAAAATTCATATTTAACAAAAAAGTTCTCTCATCCTTATGATCTTCCTTATTATGATTATTATGATTACCAGCACGCATGGACAAAAATGTTTCTCAAACAAAATAAAAACTTGCGTCACTCTTGGTTCCTTTATTTTGACAAATTACAAGAAATCAAAACACTCCCGAAATGGTTCTTACTATGGTGTGAATATTACGGACCCGAACCTCTTCTCCTTCCTCTTCCCCTTCAGGAAAGTCTCCGAAATTTTATTTCACAAAATGACAGTCCACCATCATTAAACCATTGCTCACCACTTCTGCTCTTTTTTCTCAAGACCAAATTAAATTGGATTATGAAATGGAAATACGTCATTAAACCTCATCCCTCTCTCAAAACCATTACGCCCGCCAAGTTTCCGTCAAATGGTGGGAAAAATACAATTATGATCATGTATTAAAGATGTTTTCAAAATTTACCAAAACTCCAGAAGTTCTAATCCAACGAAGCAGATTTCAAGCACAATTAGCATCCATTACCAATAAGAAGGACTTGAAAAAATTAGCTGAAGCAATGTCACAAGTATCAGACAGTGATGACGAAGAAGAAGCGCAACATCTAGCCAGATTATCTCCACTACAGCAATCCGCATTATCACCAGTTCATCAGGCCTCTCCTTCTCAACAGGCCCCTCAACTTCAGGGTAAGCAAGCCGCCTCTCCTTCCCAAGATTGCTCACCCTATTCAGTACATCTGATGGATTCTCAAGATCCGTTTGAACTTGAATTAGTAAATTATGACCCTCATAATATGTAACTCCAACAAAATTACTGCTCTCGATTAGTCAGCATGACAAACGAAGTTGTCAGGAATATTATCTCTCCAGAAGATTATTATCCATGACAGATTATTGTTCAGTAAAATAACAAATGTCTCTGTACATATAAGATCACGTGTCATGTACTATTCTTGTCTTTAGTGTCGGCTGGTACTATTATTGTCTTTAGTGTCGGCTGGTACTGTTCATGTATTATTAGACTTACTGTTTTGTACTGTTCTAATGTCTATATAAAGGGGTTCACGAGGAAAGAAGGACATTCAAAATTCTAATCTAAAATCCCTTCCTCTCTCGCCCAAACCTCTCTAGTCTTCCCCACTCTGTAAATCTTCCAATCTTTCTTCCCTTATGTCTTCAGCTTCTAACTCTTTTGAGAATTAGACTCCTTGTAAGTATTATGTTTTTAATGAAAAAGTTATTTCATATCTCTTTTCTATATTATTTACTTCCTTATGCATATGGTCGGTTATACCGCCTGCCTTATCTGCAATCATGCATATGGCCGGTTTTATACTCTATATATGTTGTATAATATCATATATAACATATATTGTATAGTATAATAGAATATATTGTATGATATATAATACTTTGATAGTAAAGTATTATAATATATTACTATTATATTATAACAAAATATATATAATTTATTATGTTTTCATTTAAATTATTATATTATCATAATATATATATTATAATATACTATAATATTACAGTATATATAATCTACTATAATAGTATATATATTATATTAAATTATAGGATTATAAATATAATATACTAATAATATAAATTTTTACTAAACTTGAAAAAAATATCGTTTGAACGGTAAATAATAACGTTCGAACAGTAATTTAAAACCGTTCGAATGGTTACATATAACGTTCGAACGGTTCTGCACATATAAGTTATCGTGGACAGAACTTTCTCGAACGCCGTCGTCCCCACCGTTTTAAAACGAGAGAAAATGTTTGAATGCTCATCAATCGCTGCCGTCTGCCGCCATAATCACCACCTACGTCAAACACTCTTCCTCCTAAGTGAATGTATGCAATTTAAAAGTTATTTTATCGTTTATTTTTATGGTTTTATTCGTTTTCTCTAAAAAATTATATTTTTTCATCAATAGTCACCGTAGAACACCACAAATCCACCGTAGGATGTTTAGAAATGAAAAGTAGTATGTGTTTTGTCGAAGAAACCCACGGAATCGATGCATTTTTAAGTGTTTTCATGGCCACTGAGTTGACTCAGTCATGGGCGAGCTCGATCTGTTTTCCGTTCGAACGCGTTTGAACGAGTTTAACCTGTCGTTCGAACACTTTTTTAAACGTTCGAACGGTTTGAATCAAACAAACTGTTTTCCGTTCGACCACTTTTTTTGTCATTTGAATGTAAAAATTGTCATTCGACCACTTTATATTACATTCGAACTATTTATTTTGTATTACCTTATTAAATTATTTTCATCGTTTTATGAAATTATTCTATCAATTAATTAATTAAATTGCTATTAGTATATAATTTTGTAAATCTTTTCTCATATTAGATTTTTTCACTAATGTTGAATATATATTTTATTTTTAAAATTTCAAGTTCATAATAATGTTTTATAGGGGCCGTAAACGTGGTAGATCAAGGGAACCTTCCATCTAAATAGTTCGAGAGCGGACTGTTTTACTTGAGCGGCAAGTAAAACTGTCTGATTTTGTGACTCTTATATGGGAGGGTCATTCCCTCCCATCAGTATTCAATGATCGTGTTTGGGCACCAATCTTAGATCAACGAGAAGAATGAGTGGAGCTCATTTCTACATTGATATAGTTGCTAAGATCTATAAAGAGTTCGGTAGTGCCAGCCCAGACGATGGAGGGGCATACATGATCTGTGTCTGAGGAGCTCCTGTTATATTTTCAGCAGATGGACTCGCTGCATATCTCAGTATTCCTAGGCTGGTCGATGCCTATCTGAACCTGCCGTCTAAAGAGTCTGATCCTTTAGGTGATGCAGAGATATCTCAGGATGAGGGACCAGTTTACACAGATGAGATCGATACACTTGCTGATCATGAGGTTAGAGACTTGATTGTTGGTCCAGATGCTCTAGTGTACGATGGGACAAAGAGCATTAGGCAGACAGATTTATCTTCTTTCTTCAAGATCATGAATTTGATCATCACCAACAATATTGACCATCAGCAGCACAAGACCGAGGTTGGTATGGATCGAGCAAGATTTATGATACGGGTTACTCGTGGCATTCCGATCGAACTCGTGGGGTATATATTTGAGAGGATCCGATCAGAGGCTCGGTACATTACGACATATATACTGTCGTTTGGGATTCTGATCACTCGATTTTTTCTACATTCCGGGGTCGTGCCAGAAGTTGCCAAGCATGCATGGGAGCTGATGGGACCGATCAACAGCACCACCCTGTCACGGATTACGAGACACTCGAGATTTTTCTTTCGTGGACATGTTCCTGACAGGGTTAATATTAGAAAGATGCACAACCGGGAGATACTAGAGTATCGGCTAGTGAGGCATCTATACAGGCCGGGGCGTCACGCACATCTACTCGCGAGGAGATGGCCGACATACTACATGCTGAGATCGGCATACACACATCAATAGTGATCGATGCAGTGCATACTGCCATGTCTGAGTTGCGTACAGAGATTACTGCTAGCATCTCTGAGTTACGTACAGAAATTAATGAGTTATGTACAGAGATTAATGCCAATAATGCAACTCAAGTCACGATCAGTACTCGACTGACACAAGTAGAGAGACAATTAGCTGCAATCGAGAATGTGTGCAGACCTCGCATCACAGTAGTTTCTATTTTTTATTTTTATTTTTTTGTTATAGTTTTGGACAATATATATGGTGTTTTGATAATTTGGTTTAGTTGTAAATTAAATATTTTATCTTTTCTGAAGTAATTATTGATTTATATTATGTGGTGTATGGCTGATAATATTTATTTAACTAAAAATCTTATTTAACATAAAAGAAATCATTAAAATATTTTAAAATTAATTATATAAAATTAATTAATGAATTTGTATACATGATATATATTTTTTATATTTTGAGTTATGTACCGAAATTAATATTATACGTTCGAATGTATAAATGTGGTGCTTGAATATATTCGAACTAAATATATTCCGTTCGAACGGTTTAGAAACCTTCCCGCCAGGTTTTGCCATCAAATATTTTCCGTTCAAACAAAAATAATTATCGTTTGAACGGTTTTGAACTTTTTCCGGCATAATAAATTACTTCCCCGCCAAGATTTTTCTGTTCGAACATATTTTTTTCCATTCGAACAAAAAAAAACTTTTTGAGACAATTTAATTCGTCACAAAAATATCCTTTTGAACGGTTTTGTAAAGTCACAAATTTTTGGGACGAAATATAAATTTTGTCCCAAAAATGACTTTTAGGGATGGAATTTAGTTCGTCCCTAAAAATTAAAAAATTAATTTTGTTGTAGTGAATATAGCTCTGCTAAAAGTGAAGATGAAGAACTACAAGGTCAACTAGGTGGAGATTGAAAGGGGGAACGTAGGGGAATGACAAAAATGAAACGAAACGGTGTCATGAAACGAAAGGGAATGGGCAATAAATGAAATGGCATCGTTTTTGTTTGCCACATTGGAGCCAATGCCGCAACAGGGACGCAGGGACGGTTGTATATAAAATTTTTGTAAAAATAATTATACAAAGTATCCTATCCACACTTTGGAAACATAATAAATATATATTCAAAAATGTCATTTAAAAATAAATTAATAGTATATAATTAAATATATAAAAGACAGTTAGCATGTAATAAAAACGAGTTACGAGTTTTTAAACGAGTTCAAACGAGCTAATTAGTCGAGCTTAAGCATAAATCAAGTTGAGTTGAGTTTATACGAGTTTTATTCATTTAATATTTGAACCATAATAGTGTTTACGATCATCTCATTTATTAAATATACCGAATTTGAACCGAATATATGAACCGAGCTTCGAACTATTTAAGAATTGCTCTATTCATTTGTTAAGTATACCGAATTGAAACCAAATATATGAACCGAGCTCGAACTGTTTAACAACTGCTATAATCATTTGCAGCCCTAATTGAGTGTGACTGCACCTGAAAATCATTAACATTCAATTGGTAGCATATGAGTAATCCATTGCCGAAAGCCCTACAAAAATGTTAGGGTCTTGGCCCAAGAACAAGGAAAACCCACAAATAAAAGATCCATTAGGCATTAATGGAGGCCTTGATCAAAAATCTGCCCACAGAGAGGGAACCATCATTAATATCTAGTAATGTACTACGTAGCACGTATGTTCTTCTTCAGGTTTTATGTAGCCGCCTCTAAATTCAGTCTATGCGACTGCTAATGATACATATACTCGTAGAGTAGGTAAGTATTGTACAGTCACTTTAAAAAAGAGTAAAATTTATTATTAAAAATTTAATTTTCTTTAATGTGAATTCTGTATTTATTCATTTTTTTAAAATAATTATACAACGCTTACATATTCATGACTACAAGTATCATTTCTAATAATCGATAGATCTGTTACCTAGCTAGCATAGGATATTAACCATTAATATTGTTGCCTTTATAGCTCAAAAAGTCAAAACTCTTCCCAACGGAGTCAGTCGGCTCATCCCTGATCTGTGTTCTAGTGTGGTTTTTCTTGGATCTTCTCAGCTAGGCCTCGTTTGTATTCCTCTCAACCCACCTCAATTCATCTCATCTCATCATTACAACTTTTTCAAATTCCTAAACAAAATATAATAAACAATTCAACTTTTTCAAATCCCAAAACAACTTTCCTAAATTCTCACACAAAATATAATAAATAATTCAACTTTTATTCTACTATTTACAAATCATCTCAACCCATCTCAACCCATTTATGAATCCAAACCTCTCCTTATTTTTATTTTCTAGCCAAGAAATTTATATCAGGAGGTACATACGTACCAAAATAAGTACAATTAGAACTACACAGATAGCTTTATATATATATATATATATAAAAAAAAAATCCTCAAAAAAAACTTCATAAAATTAAATAAATTAACATGTGCTACCTTAAATTATAAAATTATTTTAATTATAAAAATAAATCTAATTTATTACGTAAAATCATAACAATTTATAAATTTATTTTTATGAAATTATAAATAAACTTTTGAACATATATATAGGATAAACCCAATGTTAGACATCTGATTTGTAGTCTCTCATGCATCATACTCGTTTGGATAGTGAGATGAGATGAGACGAGATGGTTTTAAATGAATTAAATAAAATATTATTAAAATATTATTTTTAATATTATTATTGTTTTAGAATTTGAAAAAATTAAATTTTTTATTAACTCATTTCATCATTTCACAATTTTTTTAAATTTTTACATAAAATATAATGAACAATTCAACTATTTCAAATTCTAAAATAATAATAATATTAAAAAAATAATATTTTATTCAACTTTTAACTTTTATTTAAAATTATCTCATCTCTTCACACTGTCCAAACCAGCCGTAAGTTTTATTAGGGATAGTAATATGTGACACGACTCGTTAACTCAACACATACATGATACGATAATAATGGGTTTGAGTTTAATCTTAATGGGTTCGAGTCAAAACGGGTTGACCCGTTAAGACACGATTTCTTAACGGGATTGATAACGGGTCAATCTGTTTTGACCCGTTAAGAAATTTAAAATTACAATTATACTTTTATACCTAAAAGTAAAATTTTTGGGGTTTTAATTTCGATATTTTTATTGTTTAGATTGTAATTTTAGACTTGTAGTTAGTTTTATATTTTTATAGATATTGTAATTTTAACATTTATATAAATTTATGTTAAACTTAATTAGGTTAAATAAGTTAATTTCGGGTCTGTTTAATTCATTTACATAAACTGATTGAAACGAGTCGGGTTGTGTTAACCTATTTCGTGATATTCACTAATGAGTCAAAATGGATTGATATAACACGACACGACCCGTTATATTAAGAGCGGTGCTACAGTCACCGAAAATTTGTCCTGAAAGATGTCCCAAACACTGCATTTCATTTTTTCATTTTTCTTTTCATTTTTTTATGTATTTTTTTAATCATCATAAATATTTTTAAAAAAATTCACAACATCATTAAAAAATATTTTCTTATCACTAAGTAAAAAAAAAAAAAAAGTTTCAGGAGAAATGTTCGGATCCATTTTCAGGGTTCCAAACATTTCTGTTAAATTAACCGATCGTATTAGAATTTGAAATTTTGATAAGACAACATTAACAGATCGTTGAACACTGATCTATATAATATAATATAATATAATTTAACACGATAGGAAGATCTGTTAACACGATTTTACGGCCCTAAATTTTATCGTGGATCGGATGTAACTAGCACTGACTTTCCATAATCTCTCTTATCTCTCGGAACCGAGCACGCTTAGCAAGCAAGCTGCAAGTAATGAATGCAATGCTTTTAAATGTAGGGCCGTCACCCGTACGAGCTCGGAGCTAGTGATAAATGAACGTCAACTCTCGAAAGGACCGTTCGGGTTGGGATATGAGTGGTGATAGGCTGTTGCCAAGTAATTACCGCTCAGCGTCCCGCAATTCAGTTTTTTATTTTTTTAAATTTTTAACATATTTAAATATTTTTAAAAAATAAAAAATACATAAATATTCTAAAAATTATTTCTTTAATCATTAAGTAAAGAAATTAAAAAAAAATTTAAATACATGATCAAAAATGATAGTATGATTATTAAATATGTTTATTTATATATTTTTATTTTTTAATGATTAAGGAAGTTATTAGTAATAAATTTATATTTTTAATGATTAAAGATGTTTAAAAAATGATTAAAAAAATCATTTATATTAATGTGCATATTTAATGGGCAAACTAATAAAAAATAATTTTTTTTTAATATTTTTTAACATGAAATTTACATTTTTACAAAAATTTACACAAAACTTATCCATTTGAAGTTTATACAAATAATTTCTCATATTATAAATGCTTGTACATAAATTGCACCACCTACGTGCACATGCATTCGATGGTTTGACTTGATTTTGGGTATGTCTCTAATTTATAATTAATGCAATTGTCAGTCATGGGACTAACTACATAGCTACTTATAATAATTAAGTAGGACAGATGGAACCGTGTATTCTTTATTCTCCCCTCATCACTGATCTGATCGATCATCAGCTATCATATTTAATTTTATATATGTACGTGCGCCCCTTATATATGTGATTCCAATTTAATTATGAAGTAGTAGTCAATTAGTCTGCATATTAATTAATTCATGGCCGGAACCTTCCTGCAGGTGGCAGATCGATCGAGCAATATGTATACATACATAGATTCAAGAGTACTCGGCCAGTACTTTATCTTTTGTTATCATTTTTCTTAAAGTTCTTGTTTAATTAATTAAAGTGGAAGATGATCATAATGATCACTCTTAAAAATATAATAAACATCAAATTACGTACGTACTTACTCTATATATATTTATTTTATTATATTAATTAATTATTTTTTTTAGAGAAGATGACGGTATTCTAATTTTATTATTAAACCTTCATTTTAACGGAAGAATATCGTAGTAAGAACTTCATATTTGGGATAACATTTATTTCTAAAAACTAAAATTCAGATGCAAAAATCAATATAACCTTATAAAAAAACTATACAATAAATCCATAAAACAATCCTAAAAAAAATGTTAACTAATTTATGCATAAAAACTGACAAAAAAAAACTTACATATTAATCACGTGGCTTTTCATTATTTCTTTTTTTATATTTTATTTACAAGTGAATTTTAAAGATAATTAACATGATCATGATAAAAAAATTTATAATTAATATTTCAAAACCAACATACTGTATGATCTATTGGTCCTGCTATAACTGGCATGGCTTGGAAATCTTAATTAAAATAATATAAAAAAAATTGTTTATTTGTGACTAGTTATTTTTTATAAAAATTAATATTTTTATTAAATTAAGTTTATATTTATTGTAAATAATAATTAAATAATCCGTCATAAATTATTATTTTTAAAAGTTAAAAAAAAAAAGTCGAGGACTTCATGATGACTACATCTTTTATAAAGATGCATGTACAAATTATAATATATATATATATTCATTGAGATTCAAATATCGAGCCGATTAACCCCGCGTGCAGGCATGTGTGTTGTCTTATTAGATAACAAATTAAAAATCTTTGAAGATAATCATGATAAATTAGATTAATGTTTTGTGCTCTTGAAAAACTGAAAAAACGGCTAGGTGCAATATCGCTGTAACTACCAATCTTTGCTACGTCTCCTTCAAAACCAACCCCTATTTAATTGAGGAGATGTTTGGATTCAAAACACTTTTCAACTCATCTCATCTCATTTTATCATTATAATTTTTTTAAATTCTTACATAAAATATAATAAATAATTCAACTTTTTCAAATTTCAAAACAAATTTTTTAAATTTCTAAATAAAATATAATAAATAATTCAATTTTTATTCTACTATTCACAAACCATCTCAACTCATCTCTAAATCCAAACCTCTCATGAGTTTAACTTGCAATATTTTACACAAATTAAATATATATGATCTAGTTTTTAATGGCATAGCCATTCTGTTCATTTACGTAAGAATTATTCTATTATCTAGTTGGTGCGTAAAATACATCATTCGTATAATTTAAATGATAAAATTTAAAATTTATTTTTTGAATCAAATTATATCACCTAAACAATGTGTAATGTAGACGCGACTTTAGAATAATTGATTGGATCATAGTAATTGGTCTCATTTGATAACCCCTTTTTGACAACAATAAAAAAATAATTTTCTTTCAAACATCAATAAATGAATAAAACTCTTCTACATTTTAAGAAAATATAAAAGTTCGTAAAAAATTGGAAAAAACAAATATTACTGATCATGGTTATGATAAAATAAGATATCACATTATATATTGATCCTATATCAATATATAAAAAATCGATCACTAATATAAAAAGAAATATTAATATTTTAAATTTTTATAATCGAAATGAGTCATGCATGATGTATCTATGGATCGTGTTTGTATACCCATCATCTAAAAAATATAACAACTCATGATTAAACCATGATCATCTATTGTTCTATTACGTTAATACTGGCCCTCGATATTTGTACGCGTTTTTGTTTAAGCAAAAATACTAGCTAGCTGGATCATAGTTTTGGTTCTTGTTTGAATGTCATATTATATATCTAGTAGCGCCTTCTATGTTTAATGTCTGGATCAGTGCCAAGGAATATCAACGGGACACGTACACGATGTCAATATATATAATTATATGATGAGAAATTATATTTACAGTCATAAAACAAGTATCGTATATTCATTTTAAACAAATTGTATTGTTCTACTTATCATCTATACACAACATACTTATTTGTTATAAGAAAAATTAAAATATGTATGATATGTGGTATGTAGAGATGATAAGTAGAATTATTCGCACAAGCAGTACTCTTTCCTAAAATTATTTGTTTTCCATCGCTTTCCTTTCCTTATCTTATTAACTCTTTAGAGATCAAATGGAATCTTAAAACAGGATGATCACTAGAAAAAAAAAATAATGATAATAACCCACAAATTAAAATGGTTCATGAACGTCGCAAGCCCAGTTCTTACCATGCACGAGTAAATAGTAAAACACCTATCATATATACGGCCACTTGCTCGATCGAGCATCTAATATAATATATATGCCAGATGGGATGTTTATGGACATTTATATTTGACTTTTTAAAAAAATGAATAGATATTGCCTAACCACATAAAATTATTTTTTTAATAATAAATTTTATTATTTTTAAAAAGAGTGCACCTATAAGTATATCTAAACTACTTGACTCAATGCACGATAAGTTTGCTTTGCTTGAAACTGATCAATCGCTTCAACTGGCTCGTTTGTTTTCGGACATGAGATAGATTAAAGTTAAAAAGTTAAATAAAATATTGTTAAAATATATTTTTTAATATTATTTTTATTTTGAGATTTGAAAAAGTTGAATTATTTATTTTATTTAGTATTAGAAATTGTGAAAATTATAATGATTAAATGAAATGAGATGAGATGATATGAGATGAGATGTTTTTTGAAAACAAACGAAACTAAGTGATTTATTTTATTGATTTATTTATCTTTTTTTTTTTAATTTATTTATTGGTGAACAACCTTAATTTATATATTCACAAACTATGCACATCGATTCAAGTCATGATCAAGGTATATATATATATTATTAGTTTATTTATTTATGTAATTTTTTTTTTTAATTTGGTGAACAGCTTAATTTATTCACGCGAAATTAAGGGCATATGGAAATTCTAACCACCTTCGTCTTGTTGCATGCTTGATATGATCTGCATTTAATTAAGCAAATGTACCCCAGAATTAAAACATTAATTAAAGGAGGTCTATCTGCCAAAATATGTCGTTTTCAAATTAGTTTCACTTTCCATTAATACTAGTACTGATCACCACTGTCTTGAAGAAATTGGAATTTGGGATACTTCGAAATAAATAGAATAAAATCTGATAAATCGTACTGATCGAAAAGAGATCAAAGCAATTGGCAGAAGATTAATTATGGATATATATCAAATGCATATCGATAAAGAAAAATATTGCTTGTAATTAAGAAAAATTTATAAAATATTATTTTTCTACGTTTCAGTATTGATATATTAAAAATTATAAAATTTAAAATTTAAAATTTAAATTTGAAAACAAAACTGATAAAATAAGTTTTATAAGTATATGTAACACTACTCATCTATAAATAATATTAAATAATTATGTATGTCTTTAATTATAAAAAATTTACGTGCAATTTTTACAGACTTAAAAAAAAAAAATGAATGCAAAAAGTTCTTAGACTTTAGTGCCCACATATAACGTATAATTCAAGCATGATATACGTCCTCTCGCTCTTATATCAATTTTTTTAATTTAAAATTTACATTTTTAAAATTTTCATCATTTCAGATATACATATGATTATTTATATAAAATTATAAATATAAATATTATTTTCTAATATTTATTTAATAAATAGTGGGGCTCTAGAAATTTCGAATCTATAATATTAACCCTAAAATAGTAAAAGAAAAAAAAAATTAGTTTGCCCACTAAATATGATCGCTCAATTTGACTGTTTGAAAAAAAAAAGTTTATTTTAAAAAGTTTATTTTTTGTTTTTAAATTAAGAATGTGATTTTAAATGTTTTGATATATATATATATATATATTTTAAATATATAAATATATTAAAAAATATGAATAAAAAAATATAAAATACACTACCAGTCGAGCTGGACTGAATAGTAAAATCACCTTCAATTCTGAACTTCCCGACTCCGAGTTCCCTCACAAAGCGCGTCAATTTAAATTCACGGTCGTTGACCAACTAATATTATATATTTTATTTTATATATTTTTTTAAACAGTTGAGAGACAATCACCTCTTTCACGTACTTCTACAATCTCCACGTGTCGGTTTATGATTGGGTGAATTTGTCGCATTTAAGACGAAACGCGTGGATCGCCGTTCGAATATAGATCTTGCTGTGCTGTAAAACCTTAACTAGGAAACGCGTGTAGCCACTAGCCAGTGGCCCCACGTGCACGAACAGTGTGGGACCCATCCCGGGCTGCTCGAGACATTGACGTTCGTTTTTACTTTTGTTTGTTTTTTTAATAATTTTGTTTTTCATTCAACGGTAATATAATAAAACTTAAAAGAGGCTACCGTGATATTCGAAACGTCACCGACGAGTAAAACAAGACAAAAGAAAAGGAGTGATGCGGTATTTGTTGAATATTTCCGTTGAATTACCACCGCAGAGAAACCCCAAAGTATACAAATTTCTCAAGAGAGGCCCATGGCCCCCCATATACAAAACCATTCCATTTTAGAAAGAAGAACTCGTTCTCTCTCTCTCTATCTCTGACTGGTCGCAAATTTTTTCTAGGCATTTTATGTTGGGTTTTTGGGTTTATGTTTTCGACTCAGTTATTCTGTGAATAGCTGAGAGAGAGCTGAGAGAGAGAGAGAGAGAGAGAGAGAGAGAGAGGGAGAGCGGTGGAGTGGAAGAGAAGCTATAAGCATGGGTTGCTTTCGCTGCACGGGGGAATCAAGCAAAATCTCGGAGCATAAGAACAAAACTCGTAGTAACAAGAAGAGTAAGCCCGGCGATCGAACCGCTTCAGGTAGTTCCGTGTTCCATCTTGATTAAATTTTGGACAATACATTTGATTTATTTGATTTTTCTGATTCTTATTATCTTTTTTTTTTTTTAAGAAAGAATATATTTTTGGGTTTTTTCTTAATTTTCTGGTGCATTGGTATGTTGTAAGGCAATCAAATTGATATTTTTGTCGATGATAATCGGTGCCCAACCGTGTTTCATATCCAATTCCAAGCGAAGTTGATGTAAAAAAAAAAAATTCCAAGCGAAGTCTCGCCATTGTTTTTCGTTTAATTTAATGAACGCATGCTCTACTCTCTATCTAATTTTTGTTTTATAAACGTTCCAAACTCTTTTATATTAATTCTGACGTTGTCGGTGAACTGAATGGTTAGAGAATGCAAGTTGGCCTTGGCGATATGGTTGGAGATGCATTTGTTTTTTAATTCCAATTAGGGCTTAAAGTTCGGTGCTTTCTCAGAATTGTACAATTTGAATTGCTAATTCCTAATTGTATGATTTATCCAAATGCTTTTTTTTTTTTTTTGCTTGCTGCATGCTTGGAAAAGTCCAACCCTAAATCCAAAAATTTTCTCGAGGGTTGGGTTTTGTCATTTTGTGTTCTTTGTTTGCTTTTCGATGACGGTGGTTCTTCCCAATCCCCTACTTTTTGAAAGAATTATCTCAAAATCGTTTCTTGGCCTTTCTCACCATGTGCCTTATTTGCTCGCTCTCTCTCTCTCTCTCTCTCTCTCTCCTATGTGTGTCATGCTTATGTCTCTTGCTAATTTGTTTTAGGTGCATTGAAAGTCAACCCAAATGTGGATGTAAAGGAGTCTGATGTGAAAAAGGAATTAGAGTATAAGGATAACCAACTAGCTTTGGATGTAAAGGGTTTAAATTTGAAGGAGATTTCAAAGGATGGAAAAACTATTGGCGATCTAGCACAACAGACATTAACCTTTGACGAACTAGTAGCTGCAACTGGCAATTTCCGGTCAGACTGCTTTCTAGGCGAAGGAGGTTTTGGAAAAGTTTACAAGGGGCACTTGGACAAAATCAATCAGGTTGGTTCGAGTTAATCTAAATCTAGAAGTCCTTTAAAAAAATTGCAATAGTCAACTAGCCGGAAACCTAACCGAACAATTTATAACCTGTGAGTGCTATGATATGCTATGGCCTAAACTTGCTGCTTTATATGTGCTGCTCCTAAGTACCTCTTCTTGTAGTATTGTGCTTTATTCTATGCCATAGGCTGGTGGTAGGTCCTGAGTTATGTGGTTGTTTTTGGTGTAGGATGTAGCTATCAAGCAACTTGACCGCAATGGATGCCAAGGGATCAGGGAATTCGTTGTTGAAGTTTTGACATTAAGTCCAGTTGACCACCCCAATCTTGTCAAATTAATTGGTTTTTGTGCTGAGGGAGATCAGAGGCTATTGGTTTACGAGTACATGCCGTTTGGATCTTTGGAAAACCATTTGCATGGTACTTATTTTTCCCAACACATGATTCTTTTCTCTTCCCATCTCCATTGCATCTTCATTCCTATGACTGTTATGCCAATTTCCCATCTTCTTTTCATTTTTTTGTCCATCTCTAAAATTGTCCCGTATTTTTTTTCACCTCTTGACTTTTGATGGCAGATCTACCACCTGATAGGAATGTAATTGATTGGAATACAAGAATGAAAATAGCAGCTGGTGCAGCAAGGGGCTTGGAGTATTTGCACGATAAAATGAAACCTGCTGTTATATACCGTGATCTGAAGTGCTCGAACATTTTGCTTGGTGAAGGTTATCACCCAAAGCTATCTGATTTTGGATTGGCCAAAGTTGGGCCGAGTGGTGATAAGACCCATGTTTCCACAAGGGTTATGGGCACATATGGATACTGTGCACCGGATTATGCAATGACAGGCCAGTTGACAGTTAAATCAGATATTTACAGTTTTGGGGTTGTTCTTTTGGAGCTCATCACAGGCAGGAAAGCAATTGATCCTGCCAAAACTGCTAGGGAGCAAAATCTGGTTGCATGGGTAAGAATAAGATAACTTTGCTATGCCACTATATTCGTTTGATATTATTGTCGGTTGAATTGCATTAGTTGTAATTGTGTCCATATTGATACATAATGTGCTAAGGAATATTAGTTCGTGTGTAAAGATCAGCCTATAAGTCTGAATAGTTTACATTTCTTTATCTATATCACCCTCTTGAATGTTTGTAGCTGTGTGTTGGGTGCTTAAGAGCCAGTATTTGAGATGTAAAACTATTAGAATAGTTTTTGTTGTTTTTGTTTTGTTTTATTTTTTAATGATATAACTGTTTATTTTACTAAGAGCGTTACCTTTAGTTGAGCGCCCAGTTGCATAGTGACACCCCTGCTTTTGGTCCTTTGTAGCTTGTTAAGCAGTTTCATTTGTTGATGACCTCTACATTAAGCAGAAAATAGCTGATCAAATTGCTGACCATTTCTTGTATTGAACTCACCGTTAGTTGATTCATATAAGTGTAAAAGTAAACGATATCTACTCAGGTTGTTTTTCCACATTTCGGGAAAGTCTAAAATACTGTGAACGTACTGACTCAGGTTCCCTTTGGGACTTCATGTGCATTATAGGCTCGTTATATAAATCAAACATTTTATATATTGTATCACATATTACTAGATGAAAGTGTTTTTTCATTCATTCTCAATTTTCTCAGTGCCAATATAGTGGCTTACTCTTACAACCTAGTTGAAATTAGGTAATATGAACCATGGACTTGACTGTATTTCAGCTTGATCTCGTTAAATGGCTTTGTGATCAAGTCCTGAATGTGTATCAGCTAGTCTTGTCTTAAACATGAGTCGATTATGTTATCATAGAACTTGAGAATGTAGTTTAGCTAGACTAGGGAAGCAGAAGCTAGACTATGTTGACCTTGTGAAGAGAAAAGTCATTGAATTTAAAGAAAGTCATGGGTTTAAATTGTGACTGGCCAAGTTTATCGCCTTATTCATTTTTTGTCAAAAACCCTGCCCCCGATTATCTTTTGAAACATGACATTTGTGATGAATCTCCATATTAAAACTTATTGAACTTTTATATGCTAATTTTTCTTGGAGCTCAAACAAAACCATTGTCCAAAAAACTAATCTTGATCTGATGTTGTGTATGGATTTGTTTGCAGGCACGGCCTTTGTTCAAAGATCGGAAGAGATTCTCACAAATGGTTGATCCACTGCTTCAAGGTCAATATCCAGTGAGAGGTTTGTACCAAGCTCTTGCAATTTCTGCAATGTGCGTGCAGGAGCAGCCTAACATGCGACCCGTCATAGGTGATGTGGTTACGGCTCTTAATTACCTTGCTTCCCAAAAATATGATCCCCAAATCCATCATGTCCAAAACTCTCGGACGAGTCCATCATCTCCTAATGTTAGAAGGGACACTGATAAAAGACGAGTTGCAGGAACTGGACCGGAGGGAGAGAATGAGTAGGAGGTCTAAATTAAGAATAAAGTGGCTCAATACCTTTTTGCACTGTTCATATATAGTGTGCCTTGTTATCAATTTTTGCATCATAGGAGATAACAGGTGCTGCTTTGAACCTTTAATATATACAGACATGGAACTTCTGCCCTTTTTCTCATTCCTTTCTTCAATGTACATGTGAGCTCTGTAAGAAGATGCTTCTTTCTAGGAATACTTATCCCATTTTCATAGTTTAGCCTAACTTTTTGTAATAATGACATGCCATCTCAAGTTCTTCCTGTGATATCTTTTCCAGCCATTTATTTCACTCTATTCAGCATGTTATGCTTGGAGATGTTGAAAATAGAAATGGGTTGTATGGGAAAATCCTTCAACAAATGTGACATAAGAGGTCTGAATGCCTCTCCTTGTAAGTCTCATTTCTCAATGTGGTCATGGATGAGACTTACCATTGGACCGTTTATGAACTTGCAGGCCTCTATAAAAGCCCAAGTCCAATACAATGTTATTGCCTACTAGGCCATGGTTTATTACTTTTAGTTTTAGAGCTCTACTAGATTCATAAAAAAATCTCAAAATTTTAATTTTACAAACTAAGGTGGTTAGATGTAATAGGTAAATTTATTTTATAATTAAAATGTTTTAACAATCTAATTTTTCACAAACATTAATTTTTGAGATATCTTTGGGAGAGAAGAGTTTTCTACACCCAACACATAGTATACATCTTAAACTATCAATCGAGTAATGTTAAGTATAAGTCATTTGTAAAAAAGTGGGTCCACTAAATAAGAATCAGTTTTTTTTTTTTTTTAATTCAAACTCTTAGGCCTTGTTTGGGAACACATCTCTTGTCATCTTAAAATTTCATTCTCAAATATCATTAAAACACACTTTTTTAATTTTTAATTTTCAACTTTTTCATTTAATTATTACAATTTTCTCAAATTTCTAAACAAAATATAAAAAATAATTCAAAATTTTCAAACTCCAAAACAAAAACAGTATTAAAAAATTCTATTATAATAATATTTTTATTCAACTTTTTCTCTTTTATTTTCCAAAATCTAATAAAACATTTTAATTCAAACTATTTATTACTATTCACAAATTATTTTATTTACTTTTCACAAACATTTCATCATTAGGTGATGATTGAAAAATAAGTGAAGAAATGACAAATAATCTTTTAATCATTTGATATTTTATCGTGAGATCACGAAAAGATGGGTAAAATGATGATTAATGCATTACTTATATTAAAAATGAGTATAATGCTATATATAGTAATTGATTGTGTCAGCGTCGCATACTAATTTGAGAAAATAGTAGTCCATTAAAAAATTAATTTTTTTTATGTGAACCACATATTTACTTAATTTTTTTTAAAATGATATGATTGCAAATATAATTTGTCATTGCAAAACGTTCATCAATTACACAATATAAAGTGTATTTTCTACAATTTTAAGATATTGAGGGAAGAATCCTGAAATTGAAAACCTATTAAAAAAGAACAAAAAAAACAAGAGTGCCCCCAACAAATTTTTATTTTTAACGAAACCCTAGAACTAGAACTAGAAGACTTGGAACTTTCGGCTAGGAAGAGTTTGGATAGTGAGTTGAGATGAGATAAAAGTTAAAAATTGAATAAAATATTATTAGAATATATATATTTTTTTTGTTCAAATCTTAAATTTTTTATTATATTTTGTATAGATAAGTTGACAGACTTCTAATATCCAAACAACCCCTAAACGGCTAAACTGGGAACTGCAAGTTCAAGAACTTTCCCGCCCAAAGTCAATCTTTTGGATTCTTTGCAAAGCAAGCAACTAGAAACCCAGATCACCGAATTAACCTCAACGAACACCCAGGATACGAAGTCACATCCACTCCCTCTCTTTCTAACATGCAACAAACAAACCCTCGTCTCTCTCTCTCTCTCTCTCCCCCAACTATGCTGCAGAGGTCGTCTTCAAGCTCGTCACGAGGGCTTGATGAGGGCTACCTCATCAACGTCGGCCAGCAGCCACATGTAAAGCGCTCTCCGATAAGAAGGAAGGATGATACGGGCGGGTGTCTTCCGCTTTACAATCCAGGGTCCCCAAAGAGGGAGACTCCACGGTCGCGGTCGCCGGTGGCCGAGAAGTGGATCCATGTCATTCCTGTGATTGTGCTGCTCTGCTTCTTTATTCTCTGGTGGTTCTCTTATCCAGGTATATAACTGTATGGTTAAAAGAAAAGAAAAGAATATCAAGAACCCACCAATCGTTTGGTTTTGTTTCTTTTGTTTTCTTTTTTAATTTGGCTCTTTCATGGTATAGTTCTAGCTAGTTCCGGCTTTCTTCTCTTTAAATTTTTGCAGCTTGTTGTTCGGGACCTTGGGGTAACATGGGTTAATGTTTCTTTATTGCGTTTCTTGTTTTACGTGGAAATGATGTCGTTGCATGTGGATCTTTTTTTTTTAATTTTTTTTTATTTCCTGCTTGGGTTGATGGATTTGCTCTCTCTCTCTCTCTAAGTTTTTCTTGAATTGAAAATTGAGTAACTTACTTTGATTCAATATTTATGGACTCGTCTATATTTTTCCTGTAGTGCTTCAAAAATCTCTACTTCTTTTCTCATTATATAGCATTTCAGTTACCCGGCAGTTCAGGCAGAGTTTGCATGAGAACTGGACGACTAGGGCTCTTAATTTTCCCAAGAAAAGAAATAAACTAGAGTAAAACGAGGGTACAACGGGATGGTGAAATACTATGGTATTATTGTTTTTTTCTTTCCTTCATCCACAAAACAGAGTTGTTTATGGAGACAGGGTTTAGTAAGTGTCAATTTCAGAAGAGCAGTATCAGTATTAGTGAAACCGCTTGAAATTAATAATAAGATTGATCCTTTGCATTTTCATTTCTTGTTCATATTTTCTATCATCTGTCTTCTCTGTTGCTTTCTGGTTCTCAATGTATTGAAGAAAAAAACACCTTTAGTAATTACTGAACGTGGCCAATTTAAGAAGAGGCAAGTATCTCTAAGGTCTACAGTCTGAAATTGCAACTCTTTCCTCTTTCTGCAACCCTTAGTAGCAGTGCAGCATTTTTTTTCTTTTGCAAGTTAGTAGCAATGGAGCATTAGGATAACTAGTTCAATTAACAGATATTGGTTTACTCAAGAAATTTGTAAATTTGTAAGTTGATTAATATTGTCATTATTTCAAGGTACCTAATAAATTTGTAATCTTTGTTTGCTTGAAAACAGTGAATATAACTTTCAAGGATGGTAAAATTACATCTATACATCGAGTTGAGAGGTCGCCCCCCATCAATGATACTCAGATTGACCTTCTTGTCCTGGCAGTGGCGACATCACCAATCGCCTCAGTTCCACTTAATCTCATAAGCAATGATGAGGCTGAAGCGCATCCGGTGAGTAAAACTGATTGAAGCACCTGTCAGAACATAAGGATTCTTTCAGCATTGTGCTTCAATATTTTTTTCTGTACATTAGGACTCCAAGAACATTTTGATACTGATTTACAAGGGGAGTATCACAATATGGTTTTCCCCTATCACTATGAGGGTGGGTATAGCAAAGAGTTTTTTTCCAAGTAGATAATATAGACATAAAGTTGATATGTACTTTCTTGTATCAAGATACAAAAATCAGAAAGAAAAGGACAACAAAAAAAGCAAGAAACAGCTGGTTTGACTGATTACAAGATCAGTGATTTTGGTTCAGAGTTGCTGCTGTTCTGTGGATTTAATGTTGCAACATTAAGTTTGCAAATCTCTCTTCTGTGCTCTGATCGGATTTATAATACCCTTACCGTAGAATATATACTTTAGCTATAAAATGATTACATAAATATAAACCCACAAACTGATATGGTACGTCAGTTATTTTTATTGTAATGTAGATTGAACAGATCACATGAAATTACGTCAGTTTGTGAGTTTACTTTTATGTATTCCTTTTGTGTCTGTAGTATTCTTATATGCCAGTGACAATATGGAAATAAGAAGATAAGAACAGAACTAGAAGACAAAAGCTCACATCTCTTGATGCTGCTACAACTGACTAATTTCACCATCTCGACAATTGCCCACCCACAAGTACATTGTTGATCTCCTCTGTGATGGCAGAACTCTACAACAATCCCTTCTTGGTGACTGCATCAGAAGTTTTTTATCACTTAGTACAAACATCAATCTTAATAACATAGAGGATATTTTAGAGACTACGAAGAGGCTATTCAATGTATATAATGCATCTAATGTGTTGTTGCAAAGTAAGACAGGTTAACAAATGCTTCCTAAGATAATGAAATCACGCAGTTGCGAACGCCAAACCTTCTGCCAGCGAAGATGATCTGGTCTTTTTAAGACAACTATGGACTCAATTGTTTCTGGTGAGTCCATGTTCCATCTACAGCTAGGAGGGCGAGATTTAGCACGAGAGTAAACCCCAACAATTTGCTTCTTGGGTCGATCGTATCGAGAGGTGCTCATGTAGAAAATGAAGGGTTTCTGACAAGGATGCTTGGTCACAGGTCTGGTGTTGAATGCATATGCTGTATAATCAGCTTTTCTATACCAATTAAGAAAGGTTCTTGTGGGCATCTCCAGTTCTCTGGGAGAAATCACTCCCCTCAATATTTGAACCACATAGCCCCATGAAACGGAGATGGACCAATACCGTTTTTTGTCATAGCAGATTGATTGCTGCATTATATTTGCCGAATCAAGCTTGATGGATTGCATTAGGTGTCGTAAGGCTTTGACTCTGGTCATGTGTGGGAATATTGGTTTCACTACATCAAGGTGGTGAAGTGACGCCAATGGAGTGACAGGATGGGCTCCCAGAAGGCCTAACAAATCTCCATAGACATCATACTGCATGCACAGGAAAATTTAAGATCAACATTAGATAGTCTCTGTTAAGCTAGACACCTTTTCTTTTCAACACGACCAATTAAAACAGAAACGAAGCTAATGTTAATGAGAAATAATGTTCTTCGTATTGGATTTTCTCATCTCCTTGCAGTTACATCATCTGCTTAATTGTCATCCCAGTCACGACTCACACCAATTGATGAAAGTAGGTTTCTATATATAATTTAAGTGGTTGACATGAGAAACCACTCAAACTGCATCATATTAACTAGAATGCAGGTTGGAGATGACAAAGTCAGATGAAGAATAGCGTTGCTCATTTTCCTCTATTGTTATGAAATTATATATAAGAGCATTGTCATAAGTCTTACCTGATGAAACCCAGGTTCCTTGGTCAGTGGCACCCCTAGCTCAGCCATGCATGCCTGAATCCTGTCGTCGCTTCCATATAACCCCGGATACCGCAGAATGCACTGATCCTGCATCTTTGCCAACTCCTTCGCTAGAGGATAGCTTATGGCAAATCCACCCCCACCAAACGCCATGGAGTATGAGAAATAAATGTTCTGAACATGACTCTCTGATGAACTCCCGACATAATAGAACTGCCTATGATCATACTTGGAAAGTATCCTCACCACATTCTCCACCACGAAAACCGTGTCATCATCACCCATAACAAACCACCTCACGTCCTTTATGCCAAGTTTCAACGTCTCAGAAACCACTCTCGAAATCCTTAACGCCGACCTCCGTCCCTGACGGTTTGTGTACTTGAATTTCGATGTGTCCCCGGAAATCCGAATCTCCGGCAGCCCTTCGTTTCTTGATCTGGTTCTCACTCTTTTATCTAACCACACCACCCCTCTGGTTTCCTTGGGCTTCCACCATACCTTTATATATTCCTTCCTCTTCTCCCACAGTTTGGACGTAGCGGCTATCCCAAAAACAATGTGTTTGAGCTGTGTGTCGTAGCGTTGGGATCTTTGTGGAAGTACAGGCTCCATGGTTTTATCTTCTACCTCTTCATCGGTGTAGGAGATGTTGGTGACAGCTTCAAGGTGCTCAAGAATGGAGGAATCAAAAGAGGTGGAACATTCTTGGTGGTCACTGGTGAGAAGGAGGCTGGAAGAGTAGAGGATGTAAAGCATGAAGATAACGAGGAAGAACCAGGTGAGGGAGCTTCTGAAGCCTATTTGCTGTCTTATTCTGTCCCAACGAGTTAAGTTTTTGTCAGAGTAGTCAGCTTTGACGTTCTTGCCTCCCATGGCTTGTTCAGTTCCAAGGTGTGGGTATGGAGATAGGAGGCAGAGGAGAGAAAGCTCGGTTTTGAGAATTGTTGGGATCTGATCATCTGAGAATTCTCCATTTTTATCGGTTGTGTTGTTTCGAGTTCGTTGCGAAATGGGCCGAATTTGAATGCGGGTAACATGAAATCATGGGTGATGGTCATAGATATGAGTTAGGGTACGAACAGATTTTAAATTCTTAAATTCTGTTTTATTTATAAAAAAATAAAAAATCAGTTTTATCACTAATTAAGCTAGGGCTAAATGGCAAGCCCCCATATTGGGCCTACAGCCCAGTCTAGTGGTCATTCATACATATTGGGGCCCAAGACCGGGCCAATTGTTGAAGATATGGGCTGCTTAAGTCATCGAAGAATATGGGCGGGCCCATAGCTAGTGTCAGTTGTCATTTCTCACAAAATCCAAAGTCTCAAAAGGACCACGAGAGTCAAACAACGCTCGGGACAAGGGGAAGTAAGGCGGGGACCACCTTAGCCTTAGGTGGTATGGTGGGGTCTACCAGCGAAAAAGACAATACTTAGCCAACAGGGAGTGTCCGATGCGACAAGCCCCCACATAAACGTGACCCCGATAAGAGACTTCAAAAAAGTTGTTCACGTGGCTCTGGGACCACATCTCCAGCCCCGCTTACATCCCTGTCACTTTATCAATTTAATGTGTTTCCATTTAAATTAATTATTTCATAAATAATTTGCTTAATTTTTATTTTTTTTTATCACATCTACTGTCATATTCTTTAATAAAAAAAATATTTTTTTTTATATTGCATATTTGAAAAAAACAACATATACTTTAATATATAAATCGGTACTTAATTCGTAATTTTATATATAAATAAGTATCCAAATATTTTAGAAAAATAATATTAGTGCGATGGAATTGTGGTGATTATTTGTAATCCAGCATCAGCAGAAACATGCCACGTGTCCATTTGCGGCGCCTTTCAAAGTGACCATGCTTTTCTTCAAGCTAGCTAGAAGATAAGCAGAATAGCATATTATTGTCCTTTCCCTCACTATTCCAATGCAAAGTAAATTCCAATTATAGTAAATGAAAAATGATGAGTTTTAGGTAACGTTGGTATATTTTTTTTAATAAAAATAAATAAATATGAGATATACATAATAAAAAAATATTAATTTTTTAATGATAAATCTCATTTTTTTTTATAAAAGGTGAGTGAAATTTATACATCTTAAAACTTATCAAGCCTTACTCATGTAATAGTATATATATACATGAGAAATGATGTTTTTATAGTTTTAAGATACGTAAAACTCGCATATTTTTTTGTTAAAAAAAAAAGATAAATATGATATACACATAAAAAAAAATTAATTTTTTAACTATAAATTCTATTTTAAAAAATAAAAAAGCGTGAAACTTACCAACCTAAAACTGTATCCAGTATTAGTAGTTACAGTCAGTATTAGTAGTTAAATATTTTCATCGGCCTCCCGTGTGCCCACCCGGTTTAATTTTTGTCCTCAAATCTAGCCTTCGATGCCACTTTTGAGACACGGAAACACAAAAGCATTGCATAGCACAACAACCGGTCGGTAGCTTCTGCAACTCCCAACGTGCTAATTCAGAAGATCACCCCTATCCCTCTGCTTCTCTTCTGATTCTACTTTTATTGCTTTTTTTTAATATTGCCAACCCATTTCCAGTCTGTAACAGAAGAAATTAGCAGATTGTAAGTGATTGCTGCATGCTTTCTGTAATTTATATTCTCTCTCTTATACAGTTATCGTATGTATGTATGATTGAGGCATGGGAATCCGTGCAGGAGCCATGTGAATTTTAGGTGTCCGGGATGGGAAGCCAAACCTTTTCGACAATCATTCTCCACTTCTTTTTTCCAGTCTTTTCCTGATCATTAAAAGGTCCTTTCTGCTCTTCTCTTCTCTGTCTCTGATCTCTGTGGGAAAGGCCGTTCGTTCCTGAACAAGGAAGCTAGCTGAGAATATAACACATCCAATCAAGCTTGTTCTGGAATTTATTTCCTTTTACAGGCCGTCAAAAAACAAAGTCTGATTCAGCAGACTCTTCTTTGTTTGAGGTACTGGTACAGCTTCTACGTCCTTATTACTCATGATAAACTTCAGAGTTCAGACTGCAACTGATTACGTAGTATTCAAATTCCCGAGCTTCATTCTTGACAAGTTATTGTCATCAGCTGGTCTTGTCTAGGGGCCGGGTTGGAGATACCATTTTTTTCTAAGGTTCATTACACATAATCGTACACTTTTTTCTTTCCATTTTTCATTTTGTTCTCTGGGATGAATAGTCGTTCAAACTTAATTTCAGGTGCCCAAATACCTTTTAAAATTCCCGAGCTTCATTCTTGACAAGTTATTGTCATCAGCTGGTCTTGTCTAGGGGCCGGGTTGGAGATACCATTTTTTTCTAAGGTTCATTACACATAATCGTACACTTTTTTCTTTCCATTTTTCATTTTGTTCTCTGGGATGAATAGTCGTTCAAACTTAATTTCAGGTGCCCAAATACCTTTTAATCAGCTTCTTTTTCTCTGTTGTGTGTTTTGTGCATGCTTCTTATAAATAATATGGCTCCAATGAGTTGCAGATGCTTCTGATGATCTGTTTTCTTTGACTCTAACTGGCAGCAAACTAGCATGGCTTTAATTGGCAACCTTCCCAGACACAGTCTTAGCTAGTTTGGATAAAACATGAAATCCATGTTACAACTTGAAATATTTGCTCTTTTCTAATGTTTGTCCATTTTGCGGGTCCCCCGACCTGATCCCAGTACTGGACAAAACTACCCTGAAAAAAATATGAGGTGCATAGAGTTTACTATTTAGTCAAGGAAAGTAGCTTGAACAGACAGAAACTCTACAATTACTTCTAATGCATGAACAAAATTCCGGATTCACTTCTACAATTACTGCTCATTAGTTCTCACATTGGCCACTGGCAAAAACATCACTCTCCCAAGTCCCCAGTCCAGTTCACGGCCGTATATATCCTGCCACTTGCAAGCTAGCTAGTAGCTAGCAACAACATAAACAGGTTTTCAGAGGCTGCAAAAGTCTTGGTTATTAGGATTCTTTTTGGGGTCCAGACAGACCCATCATATAAAATACTAGCTGGGTAGCCTAGAATCCCTCTGGACCTAGATTTCAAGCTGTCTCATCAAATAAAGGTTCAGATTTATATTGCCAATTAGTTTTTATACTTTTTATATATCGTGCATGTTCTGTATTAAATATGAATGATATTATTATTAAGATAATGTTATTTGTTCTGTGTGGATCATTTTCAAGCAGAAATGGAGCAGTCGGATAAGCAATCGTCTCTCATACCACCATTACCCAGAGACTCTCGCGGCTCGCTTGAGGTATTCAATCCTTCCACCTACTCCAACAGGCCAACCAACCCGGCCTTCCGGTCGCAGCCGTCGTGGAAGGGCTGGTTAGAGCCACCTGAGAGTAGTCCCGAACCGGACACCTCCTCCAAACTCTCCCCCAATTCGGGTCTCGCCGAGGAAACCGCCACCTCATGGATGGCCCTCAAGGACAAGGACCCCACCCCACCAGTGCCACCAGAACCGGCGAAACAATCACCGATAGCCCAGAAGACCCTCTCGGCCATCTTCAACGATCAAGACGATCGCGAGAAACCGACGGGGAAGAGGCGATCAGCATCGGGAGAAGTCGGCGACGCAGCCCAACGAGCGGCCGAGTGGGGTTTGGTGTTGAAAACTGACACCGAGACCGGCAAGCCGCAGGGAGTCTCTGTTAGGAATTCAGGTGGCGGGGGAGATGACTCGTACAATAGGCCAGGAAACTCCAGAAGAGACTCGAATAACTCGGTGCGAAGCTCGGGCGAACTTTCAGAAGATGGAGGGAAAGAGAGAGGGATTCCGAGGGTATCAGAGGACTTAAAGGACGCTTTATCGACATTCCAGCAAACATTCGTGGTCTCAGACGCGACAAAACCGGATTATCCGATAATGTACGCGAGTGCCGGGTTCTTCAAGATGACCGGTTATACATCCAAAGAGGTTGTCGGTCGGAACTGGTACGTACGTCGATACTGGAGCTCAGCATTAATCTTTGAGGTCTTAGTTTTTGTTTTGTAACTGTCATTCCAACTGTAATAACGGCCAAATAGGGGGCGTTTGAGACATATAAACGAGGTGGATGGGTTGTATTTTCAGCCGATTTTTACAGGGGAAGGATACGGATCCAGAAGACGTGGCAAAGATAAGGGAAGCATTGGAGAGTGGGAAGAGTTATTGTGGAAGGCTGTTGAATTACAAGAAGGATGGGACCCCCTTTTGGAATTTACTCACTATTTCCCCCATCAAAGATGACGCTGGACAACTCCTTAAATTTATCGGGTCAGTCAGTCAGTCATTCCTCCTGCTTCCACGTCAATTTTATTTATTTTTTTTTATTTTTCAGAAAAATGATATTTACTGTTTATTATTATTATTATTATTATTATTTTAAAAAAAGTATATATAAAATTTATATAAAAAATTAATTTTTTTAATAATAGAGAATGTATCTCATCCTTTTTTTAAAATGAGTATGTAGCGCTTGTATAATTTATAACTGTATTTCGTATTATTCTTTTCATCTCGAATAATACGTCAATTTTATTTTTTTTAATTTTTTTAATTTTTTTTCTTTTTCAGATTTACTGTTTATTATTATTATTATTTTTAAAAAAAATATATAAAATTTATATAAAAAAATTTAATTTTTTAATAATAGATAATGTATCTCATCTTTTTTTTTTTTTAAATGAGTATGTGGTGCCTGTATAATTAATTTACAACTGTATTTTGTATTATTTTTTTATCATGAATAATGTTAGATATAGATGTATTATATATTTTTTTAAAAAAAGAGTAGAGTTAATCGTTAAATAATTAATTTTGAGTAGTATTATATATACTTATAGTTTTATTTATATTTTTATTTACCAGATTCATTTTATTAATTTTTTTAAATTCCTAAATTTTAATTTATTAATAATGGAGAAATAAAATTTTTTATAAATTACATTTAACATTTTTCTTCCGGTAAACATTTTTTTTATTTTTTTGATCGCTCTTTATAAAACTTTCGGTAAGACAAATAGAGGGGCTAGAGGGACCCACAAACGCATGAATTTGTAAATGCTAAAATCAGGTTAGATCGGACAATAAATTGCAGTCCCGTCAAGAATTTAGTAATAAAAAGCCTTAAAAACAGATATTTCTTTTTATTTATTTTTCCATCCCTTTCTCGAATTTTCAACTCAATTGGATATGCTCCTAAAATAACTAGAATTATCAAAATTTCACGACCATTTTCATGTGACTCGTTTAAAAGAAGTTTAATGCCATCTATAGAGTATAAGTAACATTTCTTTTAATTTTATTTTGTCCCCTTTACAAGGAGTGAGATATCTTTGGTTTATAATAATATCTCAATTATTGAGATAACTAGGCCTGGTTTGGATATCGAAAATGCTTCAGGTATTATCAAAATATCTTATTATTATTTATTATTTTATTATTATTTAACATTTTATTATTATTTTTATTATTATTTATACAATACTTGAGAATATCCCAATAATTAAATGCAACTTTAGATCCGAAAAAAAAATAGAAAGAAAGAAAGGGGAAAGCGCCAAAATAAGAATAATCAAGAAACAAGAATCCCATGATTGATAGATGTGGTCGTGATAATGTTATCAGGCATCTCAGAGACTTTGCTTCAGTTGTCTCGGAACATACCACATGATTTTTCTGACCACACCTAAAAACTAAAAAATTAATAAAAAAAAAAGAAAAAAGATTGGGAAATGCGTGTTGTAAATGTTGTTACTAGCAAACATGTCAGAAATGTCACTCCAACAATGAACCTAACTTTTCGGCCAACTGGGTCGTCCCCAGGGCCCACACAACAATGTCACTTGCCGGATCCAATTCTTCTTTGTTTGTGATTGAATAGGGCCGGCCTGTTTGGTCTTGCCTTTGTATAGTTTTTTTTTTAAATAGAAATGCACATATCTATATATATATATATATATATATATATATATATATATATATTGTTGTTGGTTTTGGTGATATGGCAGAATGCAAGTGGAGGTCAGCAAGCATACGGAGGGATTTAAGGATAAGATGGTGCGTCCCAATGGATTGCCAGAATCCTTGATTCGATATGATGGTATATAGTACATCACCATATCCTCTTTTCTAGTTGACGAAAGGATAACTTTCATATTTCGAATATGGTCGACTTCAACTAAAGTTATATATGTTTAAAAAGTTATTCTATTCGTGCGTATATTACATCATTTTCATCATTTTAATTATAAGATTTAATTTATAAAATTTAAATTATATCATGGAAATATTTTAGATAGTGTGTCCTACACATCGGCTTGAGAATAAAATAACTCTTAAAAAATATAAAAGAAATTGATATTCTTTTTATTTTATATTTTATGCCTCAAATTATCAAAATTAACATATCACACCCTCTATAAAGAATTAAAAAAAAAATATTATCGTCTGGTTTTAATAATTAAAATATATGAAAATAAGTGACTTACAGTTTTGATAGTTGAAGTATGAATTATTGAGATCATACGTACATTTAATGCACGAGGCTCCATTGGTTCCAACTATGACATATAATCTTAGGAAATGGTGGATCCATTGAAGTATATTTGTCATGAATATGATAAAAATAACACAAGTAGTCTTCCAACATGAAAGCAGAAGCTAACTTTTCAACCATTCTGGAAAACTTCATAATCACTCTCTTCAACTGATTTCCTTTCACAACAAATATGGCATGGCAGTTCTATGAGTTCTAGAACCATTTTCTGAGATGTTTCCCTAATATATGAACCACATTAGCCCAAGAACTGAGCATCATTTGATTTTTAGAGATCAACCGAATGGTTAACAAACCATAGCCAGAGATTCTTTGTAGCAGTCACTCTTTGTGCACTGGTTAATTTCCATCAAACCAAACACTAGCATTGTCAGTTTGGCAATGAAGAGGAGTAAGGATGAGGGAAAAAGGCAACTAGATAATGGGTGTTTTTTCATGAAAATTTTGATGGTGGTCTGACAATGCATTATGCAAATTCAGTCAGAGGTTTTTTGTTTCAAGGTTTTGTTGGATATTCAAGATGTACTTCTAAACAAGAAGTCAAGTAGTTTTAGGCTTAATTCAATACACTAATATGCTGTCTTTTGCAGCTCGTCAGAAAGAGATGGCCTCAAGTTCAGTATCTGAGCTTGTGCAGGCAGTGAAGAGACCTCGTGCACTCAGTGAGTCGATAAATCGACCCTTGAGGAAATCAGGAGGTGGGAAGGAAGAGGAGAGAATTGAATCACTAACAAGGAGAAACTCTGAGAGCGTTGCTCCACCTAGAAGGAACTCACATGCTGGTACTAGAAGTTCAATGCAGCGCATCAGTGAGTTACCTGAAAAGAAACCGAAAAAATCTGGTCGCCGTTCTTTTATGGGGTATAATTTCTTGTTATGAATGATAACTATGCTTGCAAAGTTTGTCCTTGTACTGTCTGTATTTCACATTTTTGTCAACGAGTTTTTATAGCATGCAAGTTTCCTTTACATATGGCTCTTGTATATGTGATCAGGATGATTAGGAAAAGTCGACCCAACATTAAGGACAGCCTTGATTTTGAAACTCCTATGGATGGTGATGAGACTGATGATGATGATGATGATGATGATGAGAGGCCTGAGAATGTTGATGACAAAGTAAGAAAGAAGGAAATGAGAAAGGGTATTGATCTTGCTACTACACTCGAGCGTATAGAGAAGAACTTTGTCATTACGGATCCAAGACTTCCTGATAATCCCATTGTAAGATTTCAACTTAAAACAATCTGTTTCACTCCAACATGTTCTTTGGATTTCAGTTCCCACATTGGAGATGAATATTCGCTTAATGTTTGTTCAAATCTTCAGATTTTTGCTTCCGATAGCTTCTTAGAACTTACGGAGTATAGTCGTGAAGAAATCCTGGGAAGAAATTGCAGGTGCGCCTCAAGATAGTTTGATGTTTTGAAATGTTAAATACTTCTTTCCGTTAGCTTAAACTTTTGAGACATTAATCATGATATCAGAGTAAAGACTGTTCAAACCCTGATTTAATTAAATATTTCACGTGTTAAACTTAACCATGATTTAACATGCCACAAAGAAAGTAACTTATCCAGTATTAGACAGTAGAACGGTTCTTAATATCTATTTTGTTTGGATTCTATAGGTTTCTGCAAGGACCTGAAACTGATCCGGAAACTGTGAGGAAAATAAGAGATGCAATTGACAACCAGACAGATGTCACTGTCCAACTCATTAACTACACAAAGAGCGGTGTGCTTGCTTTCTGAAATTTCCATGCTTTGCATAAAATCTCCAAACGAAATGTTTATAAAGCAAAATATATTTTATCCTCTCCTTAGTAAAAGACCTTTTGCACTCATTTCAGGTAAAAAGTTCTGGAACCTGTTTCATTTGCAACCAATGCGCGATCAAAAAGTATGTACAATCTCAAATAATCATATCAAAAAGTATGTACATGATATGATGTTTACAAGAGAAACTTTAATCACACACTCTGTACACGTTCAACAGGCAGAAGTACAGTATTTTATTGGGGTACAGTTAGATGGAAGTCAGCATGTTGAGCCACTTCGCAACTGCATTCCTGAAGACACTGCAAAAGAGAGTGAACAACTGGTCTCCACCTTTTGCTCCATTTCTTTCTTTCTTTCTGTGTTTTGCTTTTAGATCTCTTTCTGATTTTGTCACAGCTTAAACCTATGAAGCATTGGTGGGTGAGCTTAAACATATTTACTTGACTGACATCTTTTCTCAGATTAAAGAAACTGCAGAAAATGTTGATGATGCAGTGAGAGAGCTTCCGGATGCCAATTTGGTAATATATCCTATACATTGCAACACATTTCTGAAAAGCTCTTGGGTATAAACTTATGAATAGGGTATTTGATCATCTGTAGAAACCGGAAGATTTGTGGAGTAACCATTCTAAGGTGGTTCATCCAAAACCTCATAGGAAGTACAGCCCCTCATGGAGCGCTATCCAAAAGGTACTATTCATATAGAAAAATTCTATACATAAGCCATTATTCACTTTCATGCCCTACGCTTGTAGTTTTTTTCTTTCTTTTTTTTCATAGGAAGTGAGGTGTTTTTCATAAGATGTGGGGTATAGGATAGTGAATAGTGACTGATTAGAAGAATTTTTAATTCAGATATTATAGTTTTTTTTTCTCTAAACATTCTTGTTACTAATTATAAGTTGAATCACTATACAATAAATAAATAAAAACTTTTAAAAGGGCGTTGATTTCTAAGATTTTAAACATCTTGATCTTCTTTTTCCTTACTCTTATTCCTTTCTATGGTTAGTGACGAAAAACTTCACAAACTTTATATAATATTAGCAAAATTACCTGCATGGCCATCAAAACTCATTACTTTAAAGATTTTTAGGCTAAAATTCAATAGGCTTTATAAATACATTGGTCACAAAACTAAAACGGCATGAGTTGAATTAATAACTTAATTATAATATAAATGAATATTAATAATTTAATTATATATGTTATTTTCCATTTAATAATTTTTACTTAATAACATAGTGCCCTCAGTCTCATTAAAATGAAAAAGCTTTACTTTAATTTTTTTTTGTTCCTTTCTCTTTTTTCTTTTCTGATTTTCTATTTTTCTAGTAATACTTGAAGTATAGACATGCATGACATTCAAGACTTTTTACTCCTCACTTTCTGCAGTTAGTTGATAAACATGATTAGAATTTCTGCTATATTTTTCTACACTCCTTGTTATCTCTAAAGTATTTGGATTTTCTTTCCTCGCCATTGAATTTCATTCATCTATTTATTTCTCTAGTTTTCTTATGGAGCCCCTGTTTGCAGATTCTCGATAATGGAGAACAGATAGGCTTGAAACATTTCAGGCCAATAAAGCCCTTGGGATCCGGAGATACTGGGAGGTTTGAATCTCTTTTCCACTTTCCCATCAGTAATGATAATCATGATAGGAAAACACTAGTATTAATGCCCTGGAAACTTAAATTTGTACGACTATATTTTTACGAGTAACAACAGGTCAAAGGACGATACAATACATAAATACTAATGACTCTACGATATTAAATTCTGAGTAATGTTACGTATAATCGTGAAATGCTCAAGTATCGTGTAGTCGCTTTGAAAAAAAGTGCGGTTTACCATTAAAAAATTAATTTTTTTTCAAGAGAGTCCCGTACTTAATCATTTTTTTTAAAATGATTGCACGGCACTTGCGCACTCACGACTTGTAACAACTATCATTTCTCTAAATTCTCTTGTTGGGTTTTCGTAGTTCAACTTCAGAGTGATATTATTACTTGGCATTCAGGTTTAGAATTTTAATCATGAATTAGAAATTGGATTCAGAATTGTTCATGTAATTGATGTTCATAACGGGTGTTGCTATATGCTATATGCTGAAAGCATAAATCTAAGTAGTTCTAAATTAGTATCTGCTACCTGAAAATGAAATCTGAACTCATAGTTGCTTGGTAATTTATTGTCTATAGCCAATATCTCCTTTCTATTTTTAAATCTTGGAAAATTTTTATGACTTGTGACTGGCATGGCAGTGTGCATTTGGTGGAATTGTGTGGAACTGGTCTGTGTTTTGCCATGAAGGCTATGGATAAAAATGTTATGCTCAATCGTAACAAGGTATTGAAATTGATCTTATACATCTTATTTACCTATGTTTTTTCTTTCTTAGCCAGAACTCTGGCGTACTTTCCACTACTGCTTGCAACCAACAGGCTCCAGCTGGTCCTGTTTTACATTTATGTACTCTTCTAGTTAGCCTTTATTTTCCTTTTAGCAAGCCGTGTTTGTTCTTGCCCATTGATTGAGTTTAATTATGACTTTTCGGCTCCATGTGCACTACATTCTGTTCTGTATACTACCGCTTGAACTTGGGCAAATGCAAATATGATCCTGTCGATAGATCATGGAATGCCCTCCATTCTTTTTTGACACCATTAAATCTAGTCTAATAGCAGACTTTAAGTGGAAGATACTACCATCCAGTCATGCCAACCAAACTAATTGTAGAATTTAAGTGCAAGATATTACATCTCACCAGGCCAATCAAGGGAATTTTCTTTTAGTTTTACAGCTTCAGTTCAAAGGAAAAAAATCAACATGTAAAGCTTGGATATTTTATAGTTTTTCTCTAGACGTTGAGTAAAGTTTTTTTAGTAGTTCAGATATCATTTTCTCATGGCACTCTTCGACATCTTTTTTAATATCTCATTTCCTCCATGTTCCACAGGTGCATAGAGCTTGTGCAGAGAGAGAAATCCTTGACATGTTAGATCATCCTTTTCTTCCTGCACTGTATGCTTCATTCCAGGTTAGAAAATTATCTATAAATCTCAGTAATGAATGAGATGGTTTCAATGGAGGAATTCTATGAGCTACGGGAGTTAAATTGATTCTTTGATTACTTAGTTCTAGTGCTGTGAAGTGTACATCTTTGTGGTTTGAATAGAATGTTAAGATACTAGTAAGGCATAGAAAGCTTAGATATATGAGTGTGAAAGAAAAAAAAAAAGATATGGAATTTGTAAAATTCCTGATCTGGGGTCGTTTACCTTGCAGACCAAAACACATGTTTGTCTGATAACTGATTACTGCCCTGGTGGAGAGCTCTTCCTGCTTTTAGACAGACAGCCCACGAAGGTCCTGAAGGAAGATGCAGTGAGGTAAATTATTTAATAGATAAAAGCAAACCGTTCCCAGCTCAAACAAAAGCTGAAAAAAAAACCAGAAAATCATAGTGCACAAGGATTTGAGAGTTAGTGAAGATACCATGATCTCAGGAATCAGGATTTAAAGATACTGCTCTTGTAGCTCTGCACAAAAATTCTCCAAGCTTATCCTGTACGTTTTTAGGCCACTCTAATTTGACCAGAATAAAAAGTTGCTCTTTTGCATGTTTTTTCCTCATTGGAGGGCCCAAAGTTGCAAACAGATAAGGACCTTGCTGCATGAAGAGTATAGATGGTTCTGTGCATGCATAGAAAATAAATGGGAAAATACACTTTTCACCTTTAAACTGTTTTACAGTTTACAGTTTGCAGCTCAACTACCAACATTGACATGTTACACCCACAAACTACTAAAAGGTTGCAATGTGTACTAGTTGTTAAGATCTAATGATCAATATTGTGCTACATCACCTATTCAATTCTCACCTATTTTGCATCTATCTTAATGGCCAACATTGAACATGAGTGCTATTTGCAATTTTTGGGTAGTTTGAGGATGAAATGCATCATTGCTAATAATTTAAGGGTTCAAAGTGTTAAAAACACCTATTAATAGGGTGGAACATGTATTTTCCCCCAAGTAAATGTAATGCTTGCATGTATTCATCTTTGCATGGAAAGTTCAAACAGCGCATGATTGCATGCTGTATTCTTGATGGTAAGAATTACTTGGTCATGTTCCGAGCTGTCCAAGATGTTCAAATGTGAAAACAATACCTAAAAAACTAATAAAAAAGCATTTGATTTGGTACTCGGTTGCAACAAATTGTTCTGATAAATGACCTTGCACTAAATACACGGAACATATTCTTTGTATATGACAAATCGCACTCGTGATAATTTTTTCTTTACAATATTGGATTATTGACAAACATTTCAATTAATTTTGCAAAAAAGTAATCTGAATCCTTTAAGCGGACAATATATTTCTGACCAATTTGTTGGTCGATCTATCGGTGTCTTATTATTTGCGTGACTTGTAATGTTGCTAGGTTTTATTCGAACTGACTTCAGACAATTGATGGTTGTAGATTTTATGCTGCAGAGGTAGTTGTTGCATTGGAGTACCTTCACTGTCAGGGTAAACTATGCACATTATTTATTTCTTTTAAGTAATACATCATATAATAAGGGATGATTTTGATAAATGGTATTTCAAAACTTATCCTTAGTCATTGAGTGATTCATTGAAGGAACTATTTTGTCCAATAATTCCAATATCTGATGCTATCACAGGAATTTTGCTTACCTGCATAATGATACTTAAGATACCTAAAGTAGTCTAAAAAACTGCAATTTCCAGTACCTAAAGCATGCCATCATATTTTGATGCAGTTTACCATCAAAGTATACTTGCATCTTCATACTTTTACTGAATCTCCGGTGAATTTCCTCACAGGGATAATTTACAGGGATTTAAAGCCTGAAAATGTTTTACTCCAGAGCAATGGTCACGTATCCTTGACAGATTTTGATTTGTCATGTTTGACATCTTGTAAACCACAGGTATTCTAGTTGTCGAATCTTCTTTAGCATAAATCTTTTCCGGGAAAAAATATAGGCAAAATATTTGCATAAATCCAAGATATTTTGAGAATTAGAATATATTTGATGGGTTGCCTGTGCTCTTTGCAGCTTTTGATTCCAAGTACAAATGAAAAGAAAAAACAACAGAAAGGTCAACAGAATCCAATTTTCATGGCAGAGCCTATGCGAGCATCAAACTCTTTTGTTGGCACCGAGGAATACATAGCTCCGGTTTGTCAACACATTAATACAGATTCTGGATCATAGCATATGCATGTTACATGAGTCTATTTAGAGGAATTGCACCAATAGATTCCAGACAAAATGAAATACATATGTTACATAAAATGTTGCATTTTGAAGGATTTTAAGGGTAAATGACATTTTAAGTGCAGAGATTCTACATGGAGAGAAGAGATATGAAATACCCTCACCATGGAGAATACACAGCTTTTTCTTTTTCAAGTCCAGTCATACTCTGTCACCTTGTGCAATTTCTAATATGAAATTGTTTCTTTACCTGTTGAGAGAAGATTGTGTGCATCTAATTTTTCATTCTTCCTCAACTCATGTGTCCTTTTCCTTTTAATGCTTTGCAGGAAATCATCACTGGGGCAGGCCATTCTAGTGCGGTGGACTGGTGGGCTCTTGGTAAATTTAAATACCATTGACGAAACGATGCACCATAAGTGCATATAGTAACTTCAAGAACTTATTCCCGTTATAAATTCAGTTAAAAATATGAAAAATATCAAACAACATGCTAACACTAACATAAGCCAAGCTTATTGTTTCTTAATTCAAATCCGGATATCTTTGTGATAGGCAAGTTTCCACCCTCGATGTCAGAGTGATAAAAAAATTTACATGCATAATCTAAAAGGCTGAGAGTTTAAATTATCTACCATCTGATCTTGATCATCCACTTTGACAAGTAAACTCCACCATTAAAAATCATGTCTGATTATGCATCAATTTTACACCGCTATCATTATGTTGCATTCATTATTATTTGACTACATCGTTTATGTATAACTGACACTCTTTGCTCATTGACTACATCGTTTTCTCAGGTATTCTTCTGTACGAGATGTTCTATGGATATACACCATTTAGGGGAAAGACTAGGCAAAAGACTTTTGCCAATATTCTTCAAAAAGATCTTAAATTTCCAGGAAGTATACCGGTAAGATATATCTTGCTACTAAACTAGTTTCTCACGTTTAATGCTTATTAATTTTCAACTGACATGATTGTTGTTTTTTCTATAAAACGTGCATAATTCTAAGAGAACATTCTGGAATTAAATTAACTATTCAATTGTAGACAGTGTTCTTTTTCCTTGAATAAAAAAGCGTGCAGTTTGCATGAAATTCCCATAGTCAGTGCTTGGAAAAGGAATAGTGAAAGCTCAAAGACAATTAAGCATGAAGACCCCCAAATTTCATTATAAACGATTTTGGAACCTGAATAGAAACCAAAACTAGCAAAGTTCAGAAACATGTGTGTATTTTTTGGGGCATTTGCAGAAGTTTTTACAAATCATAGAGAGCATATGATGCAGTAGAAGTAGACTCATAGTGTTAGGCATTCTCAAATGATGGACTCATTTTTACAAAACTTCATTCCTGCCTTCATACCTTATGCATGAACATGGAAACCACCTTAAGTCGCATATAAGTCCAATTGGTAGAATCTGAAAACAAGGCTTGGTGCTGAAAGAAAGTGAGTGTCTTGCAGGTAAGTCTCCAAGCAAAGCAGTTAATGTATAGGCTCTTGCACAGGGATCCCAAAAACAGATTGGGTTCTCGGGAAGGGGCAAATGAGATTAAGTGTCACCCTTTCTTCCGGGGTGTCAATTGGGCTCTAGTTCGCTGCATGGTAAGATACTAAACCTTGAAAGGCATGAAGTGGAACTAATGCATGAAGTGGAATTCAATGCTGACATAGATATATGTTTCCAGAAAGCTCCTGAGCTTGATGCTCCTCTCTTCGATACAACTGAGGCTGAGAAGGAAGCAAAAGTTGTGGATCATGAATTAGAGGATCTCCAGACAAATGTTTTCTAGTTGGTCTGGTCCATGGTATGAATTATGATCATGTTATGATAAATGTGTCTCCATTTTTGGTTGGTCTTATTAATTACAAACTTCTCTGTTGCAGATTTTGAGCATGTGAATCATATCTCCTTCAGAATGGAAACGCAATGGAGGCTCTGAGAGCTCCTTGATCCTTCAAGGAATTGGGTTTTTCTTTGACTTGACTTGTGTGTGTTTCTTGGCCCCAAGCATTTTGATCAACAGCTAAGTCTGGTAGCTGCTGGTAGGCGGAAATTAAGGTTCAGTTGTGTCCCATGTAATGTTTGTACGAAGTGTCTCATGTAATTTTAATCCCAGTTGGTTCGAACTTAAAAGTTGTGTAAATTGATCTCTCTCTCTCTCTCTCTCTCTCTCTCTCTCTCTCTCTCTCACACACACACACACACACACACACAGACACACATTTTTTCTTTCTAGGCAAATTTTTGAGAGACTATTGCTCTAGTAGTTGTGGGGATTGTACCCCCAACAATGGACCCCATGGTCCCTAAGGACTTGGAGGTGTCGCCACTCTCTCTCTCTCACGCACACTTTCCTTTGCCTATATATGTACATATATATCTATATATAAAATATTCCTTGTGTTTTGCTTGTTCTTCGTCCATTATACATCATGTCTCAATGTCTATCAAATGCATAAGAGAAATGATGTTCTTCATCATAGATTTGTAATCTTCAGTTATATACATCGATATGTCATATTTTAAGTGATTGTCCATTTAAATAAAAGACATATTAGGTTACTTATAATATGTCATATAGAAAATGAAAAACATTTAAAAAGACTATCAAACATGCCATCTAAGATAATTTATAATTAAGTTGCTCTCTCACCGATGTAAGAGCACTAGTAGTGGAATCAACTTAGCTAAAAATTGGCCAAAATTTAGCTAGGTTGCAACAAAATTGACTACAATGGACTCAATATAAATACAGATTTTAGCCAAAGGTCACTGGCCAAATCTTATCTTGGGAATAAAAATAACTCAGCTATTTGTCCCGCACAAAAAGAAAAACACGAAGAAAATACCAATTTTTTTTTTCTTTCTCAGTTTTTTTTTTCCAGAAAATTGATTTCTCTTGTGGTTTCTGATTTGGATTTTTTTTTTTATTTGATTTGTTCATTCCATTTGATTGCCGTAAATCTGTGAAAGATTTAGGAGATTTTTTTAGACTTTTTGTTCATTCCATTTGATTGCTGTAAATCCATATAAATCTGTGATTGCCGTAAGGTTTAGGAGAGTTTTTGAGATTTTCTTGGTTGAAACCATGAGATTCGGTGTTGATGGAAAATCCCGTAGGTAGGTGTTTCTTTGTTTTGGGATCCATGGGGAAGGTTTGCCATGGCCGAAGGTGACCCATGGTTCGAGTTGTTTATTTCTTTTTCTTTAAAGTTGGCATGAAATTTGATATCGGTCTCAGTTGTTTTAGTAGTATATGATTCAGATGAATTGATGTAACCGCACCCCAAACCCACAGCCCCTCCTCCCGCGGTGAATACTCTGCAGACTGTACTCGTACTTTTGGGGTGCTTATGGTGTGGCTATTTAGCATTAAGCTTTAAAATTGAGCCTTATCTATGGGGCTCTTATCATGTATCCTATTATTGTGAGATCCGGTAATTCAAAAAAAGCGTGACAAATTCATAGATTATAAAAGTCACTACTTCTAAAATAATTCTCGGTTCATGGATATGATCATAGTATATACCATGCCAAGCAGTTGGGTAGTTCTTCCACTTCCAGTACATACAATCGATGCTCTCTAACATACTTGGAAATTCACGTTTCTCACCAACTGTGAGCAATCTAACAATGTTATCATTGTTAGGTTTCCTTAAGTACTCTTCAGAAAAAATTGAAACTGCTTTGACAAAATTTTTTAGGCTTTTTACTGCAGTAATCTCTCCAATCTTCAAATATTCATCCATAAAATCAACCGTGACACCATATGCAAGTATCCTCAGAGAGCTGTTAATTTTTGAAGGGAAGAAAAACAAAGCCTTCCGGCTCTATCTCGTCTTTGGGCAAAATAAAGTTCATGGGCTTCTACTGCATTTTGAATACGAAAAAATAGAGAACGACTCATTCGAAATTATTTGTGCGATAGATTGGAGGATCGACAAAATAGTTGTGAAAAAGATTTTGGTGGGCTTGCAATTGATCTCGTCTGATGAATCTACGTGATTTTTTAGAAGAACCACGTGAGCTTAATCCTTCTTCTTCCAAAACAAGTTGTCTTGCTATAAAAGGTTTCATAGAAACACTTAAGTTGAAGTGAATGAAATTGTTGAGGAAATGTTATGTTTTATAGTAAAAAAATATAACCGTTGGAGAAATATAATCGTTAAAAAAATATATTCATTGGAGAAATATAGCTATTAAAAATATAGTTGTTGGAAAGTTACGGCATTAAAAAATATATCCGTTAAAAAAATATGACTGTTGGAGAAATATAGCCGTTAAAAAATATGTTGGTTGAATAAATATAGTCGTTGAAAATAAAGTCGGTGGCAAAAATACTCTAGAAAAAATATATCCGTTTTGAATATATGACCGTTGGAAAAATATGATTGTTGAAAAAATATATCAGTTGAAAGAATATGGCTGTTGTAAAATAAAGACCGTTAGAAAATTATATCCGTTAGGAATAATATAATCGTTAAAAAATTAATGTGTATTTTTCTAATAACGAATAAATATTCAAATTAGAATTAGAATTAAAATAAATGAAAATGTTAAAATCAATATTTTAATAAAATAGTGATAGATTTGTTGAATGTGTTAATTGATGTTGAAACGTGACTAGTTAAATTTATAAAAATGAATTCTCAAGACAAATTTTGATCTTTAGGCCCCGTTTGGTTGTTAAACTCATCTGAGTTTAACTCAGTTCAGTCTAATTTTAAGTTAAATCTAACATTCAAACACCCAACTCTCAAATTACTAAACTCATCTCAACTCAAAACTTCTTTACACGTAGAACCCATAACTTTTTTAACTTTTATAAATACATCTAAATTTATTTTAACATTTAAATATATTTTTAAACTCATCTGAAATAAATTCCATAAAATTTATTATATCATTTTAACTCATTATTATTTATAAATAATTCAATTTAACTCCACAAATGGTAGTGGCGGTGGTTGTTTGATTTCTTGAAGGTTTGTCGGTACTTTGATTGGGCACCAAATTATTGAATTCAAGCTAGCAGCCTAGCTCTACTTCACAAGTCAGAGGACATCTCTGCAATGCCATGTGTTCCTTTCCCACCATTCATCCTCCTTTTTTTTTTCTTTTTATTTTTTAATTTGGCCTGCTAATTTAGCTCAACCATAAGCTATGGAAGTACCATTTGTAATTTTGTGCTATCGTCCAATGGAATCACTTATGTTTGTTTTATGAGATTTATTGTACGGTTCATTTTTAGGTTTCTTGTTTGATAGTTTAACACCTTTTTTTTACCTTTATTTTTTGTCTTATTCTTATTTTGTCATAAATGAAAGGCTTTTAATAATAATAATAATAATAATAATAATAATAATAATTTCTAAAAAAAATTGAACTCACTGACTCCTGAGGTTATCTGCCAACCTATCGTGACCATTATTCTTTCAATATTCAACGTTACCTTCTTTTAAGAGTGTAGTCATGAGTCATCACATATTTTTTTAGTTAATTGTAAAATCAATATTTAGATTTTCACGTATTTACAAATCAAGGTTCACGTTCAATTTAAAAAATTTGATATTTAAATTTGAAAAATCTCGTAACTTAGGTCCGATTTGGATATACAAAATCCCCTCATCATTATAATTTTTTAAACTCTCATACAAAATATAATATACAATTTAATCTTTTCAATTTTTAATATTTTTTTTAACTTTCAACAAAATATCTCATTTCATCTCATCTCATTTGAATTACGTAATCAAATAAAATATAAATATTTCTGTCAATATCTTATGTTATATCGGTCAATTAAAGACTAACACGCGACATAATGACGTAGGGTAATCTTTTTTACTTATCTAGTGATAAATTGTAGAGAGTTGAATAGTGGGTATTTTATTCAAAGATTATTAATTAATGTTTGACAATCAAAAGATTTTCCTTATGATCTACTCAAATTTTCTTTCAAATGTCATTTTGATACTAGAAATTTCCTTCTTCCAAAAGAACTTCGCTAAAGATTGAAATGCAATCATAATCGAATATTTTTTGGTACAGATGCAAGGGCAGACCTTAATAATGGAGGGACCGATTACTGTTAGACAAGACCACTCTTGTCACTGGCGTTATTAACTTTGGACCTCCCCCGTCCCTTCCATGTCTAAAATCATCTTTGAAAATTAACGAAGCCAATCATTAACATAAGACATTCTTTGTAAACTAGTGTGTTAACCTCATCAAGTTGAAAGTAAATGCCCTCTATGCTCCAATAACAAACAAATAAATAAATAAATAATTAAAAGAATACTTTTTAGTAATGATACGTATAAATTTTAAATAGATAAATTTTGTGTATATCTTTTGTAATAAAGTTAGTCCCGCTAATAAAAAATATATTTTTACAAAGAGTATACCCATTTTTTTTTTTTTACAAAGAGTCTGCGTAAAATTTATCTATTTAGAATTTGTACAAATTATTACTCATCCTATTTAAAAAATTCATTACGTGATATTATAAAAATAATTATATGTATAATATTATTATTTTACTTACACTAATTTAGTCATAAATCCGTGTGATGCGAAAATAGTTAAACTTTTTAACGTTTATTTAATTAAGTTAGTATATTTTGATAAAGTAGTGCTATATATATTTACAGTTTTACATACACTATTACTTGTAAGACTCATTTTATTAGTTTTCTTTTGAAACTCAAAATTTCATAATTTTCAATATATCAATAACTGAATGTAGAGAAGTAAACTTTTTGTAAACTTTTCTTAAGTACATTTAGTATTTTCCATTTTGATATATCGTGCAATAAATACAAGTTTTAAAAGAGTGACAACGGCTATTTACATAGTGTGGTAAAATAAAAAGTATAAGATCTAGTTTGTTTTCACAGATGAGATCAGATGAAAATTGAATAAAATATTGTTAGAATATATATTTTTAATATTATTTTTATTTTGAAATTTAAAAAAGTTGAATTATTTATTTTATTTTGTGTGAAAATTTGAGAAAATTGTAATGATTAACATATGTTTGTATAGTAAGGTGATCTCAGATGATTTGCGAATAGTAATTAAAAAGTAGTGAAAAAGTAATGATAAAATATTGAATAGTAGTGGAGTGATCTGACCAAACATAGCCTAAATGAGATGTGTAACGACCCGACTCAATAATTCTAATGTCTAAATATTAATAATGTTTATTGGGCCTAAATTATATTTAATGTGTCATATTGGATAAACTCACGAGCGATAAATTATTGAGATTGATTAGGAGTTTTAATTAGGCTCAATAACTAGGTTAAATTCTATTTATTACTTATTGAACGAGTTAGACTCATTTTAAAATTTAAAAATCAGCTATTAGAAAATTTATTTGAATTTAAAATCATCACTGATTGAAGTCCCCTACATAGTCTCAGTCACTGTCAATTCTATATTGAATGAACTACTATATCATGTTTTTAAATTCAAACTCTCTTCTTGAATAATCGTGACCGAATCCAACTTGAACTCGAACTTGTTGGCATCCTATTTGAATAAGGATACAATTCTACAAGTTATCTTCACGTTAAATCTATTTAATTGAGTCCAACTCAAACTGGTCACCACCATCTACCAAATCTCTCTAATAATATCTTCATTCCATGTGTTATTTGAAAAAAAAAAAACCGTTAACCTCCCAGTCTAGCACCGTGATCGATTTTGTGTCAAAAATTTTAAGAAGTAACACTACAAGGTAAGTAGCGTGATAATAAATTAGTAGTATACGTTAGTTAATTATATATATTATTATTAAAGTCAGTTACTTCGAAGTCAGTGTTTACGTACCACGCATATCATGATATTTACAAGCACGTCATTCATCTAAAGGTATCAAATCGTGTTAACGGGTAGTGTTTGTGTCGTGTCAATGTATGTACATTATACTTAATGGGTTAACACGAACACGACCCGTTAAAGATTTCGTGTCAAAATTTCAAATCCGAACACGACACGATTCGTTATGACCTGTTAGTGAATAAAAAATAAATTGGCACGACACGACACGACACGACCCGTTTCAACCCATTTACGTTAATGAGTTGAACATACACGACACGACCCGTTTGACCTGATTGATTTTATATAAATATTTAAATATAAATAATATCTATAAAAAATAAAAAATTAACTACAAATCTAAAATTACAATCCAAACAAATATGATCCACACACATTGTAATAATATATTAAAATTACATCCCAAATATAATAAACAAAACATACATAGTAAATATATTAATGTTACAATCTCAAATATAATAAAAACACATATCTAAACAAATTTAGAACTTGAAGAATGAGGTGGAGTGTCCTTCTTGCTCTTGTTGTTCTCCAACTCCATTAAAGATCTAAATTCCACATGTTTGACCGTTTCTTGCTCCATTATAGATCTAAACTCCACACGTTCTGAGTCAAACGGGTCCAAATCAATCAAATCATCATTTTTACCTGCTGCCAAACTCATCTGACAACAAACAACAAGAACAAATGTAACACTGCTGGATGATCAAAGATTATATATATATATATATATGCATGTTGGTTGATATTCTCATTAATCTTAACATGACTTAATTACATGATGAGCACTACTACTTGTATTGCAGATGAGAGGAACATGGGTAAGTGGGGATAAGAAACCTCAACAAGTACAATATGGAGAAGGAAAAATGCAGACATCTGTAGTCACTATATTCTCACATGCTAATATGTGTAGTGAGTCCCTACTTTTGTTTCCACTTTTGGCCACAAACATTAGGATCAATGTGTGTGTGTGTAATTATGTGCCTAGCTCTTTTCTTTCCTCTATCTTGTACTTAGATTTTGCTGGTTAATTTGTTTTGAAATTGACATTAGGCTCAGCTTCAGAGAATCCAGCCAAGGACTTTGGGTGGCATGATCCTGGGTTCATTCATTCCGTAGTCATGACTGGACTTAAGCCCTCAAGCACCTTCTCTTACAGATATGGGAGGTTTGGACATCCAACTTCTTTTTTCCAACTACTAATAGTATTATGGGAAAGGCTCCCGGCGACGCTTCTGCCGAGCATTACATTAGGACTTAACCTTCAAGTTTTGCTAGTTGTTTAGAACCAAGCTATGTATTGAGTATTATACAAATTATAACAACTGATGATCATGTACTAATTAACTAGGTTAATTTCTAATTTTGTGATTTGTAGACGGGATCCCTCTTAGTGATTAAAGCCATGGCTGATGAAGTAGATTCTAACCAGATAGACTTAGATATACGTCCATTTAATCAATATATACTCTCGGCAACCAAACAATACAGAGTCACAAAGTCACAGACCAACGTTTTCCCATCTTTTTTTAGTCCAAGGAAATTCCTTTTTTTTTTTCTTTTTTATTGGCAACCAAGCAATATAAAATCACAGACCAACGTTTAAATGCTAAGGAAATTCGCATCTTTTTTTTTCATTTTTCTCGGCAACCAAACAATACAGACCAACGACATCTAAATGCTAAGGAAAAAAAATACACAAACAATACACAAAAATCTTGGTTGGATTGACTTACAGTGGGTGACGGGCGGCGTGAGTTATTGCCTACTGGGTTGAAGTCGAGGCCAAGAGAGGTTGTGAGGGTGCGAGTCACAGTGAAAAGAACTGCTGGAGGGGGGGCTGGAGTGGGTTAGCACTTGGAGACTCAGGACTCAAGGCGGCGTGAGTTATTGCCTACTGGGTCAAAGTCGAGGCCAAGAGGGGCAGCGAGGCTGCGATTCACCATGAAGAGAACTGCTGGAGGGGGGGTCGGCGTGGGTTAGCTCTTGGAGACTCAGGACTCGGGGTGGCATGAGTTACTGCCTACTGGGTCGAAGTCGAGGCCAAGAGGGGTGGTGAGGTCGTGAGTCACCGTGAAGAGAACTGCTAGAGGGGGGGTCGGCATGGGTTAGCAACTTAGCACGTGGAGACTCAGAGTCAGGACTCGGGACTTAGGAAAGGAAAGAACTGGGGGGGGGGGGGGGGGGGGGCGTGCGGCGTGTACTTAGAAGTGTAGTTAGGGTTTTTTGAGTTTAGGTCTAGGGGTAAAAATGTAACTTTCATTTTCTTAACGGGTCATAACGGGTTATAACGGGTTGACTTTAACCCATTAGTGACCCATTAAGCAATCGTGTCTTAACAGGTCAACTCGATTTGACCCGAACCTGTTTAGCCTAAACTCTAACCTGCTTTTATCGTGTCGTGTTCATGTTAGGTTAATGGGTCGTATTACATATTGCCACCCCTGCATCCATCATGTTTCATTATGCATATTATAGTTATGTATGTATTATGTATCTCATATATCTTATGTTACATAAGATACGTAAGGTTTCATAAGATCAAGTGTAAGATAAGTTCATAATAATTAATCAAATGGTCATTCAGATGCATGATACCAATGTGATTTATAGGTGGATGTGCAAGCCACGAAACTAAGCTTGGTCCACCATAATATGCTAGAATACTATTAGTTATTAGTAAGTCCTCTTGCGGCCATAGGATGTGGAGTCAAAATACAATCTTGTTCACATGTTTAAGTTGTAGTATGGATATTTCAATCCATCGGCAGACGAGTAATTTAGACCAAATAATGACATGAATTCTTATCTGTGAAATGATGATAATATATAAATGGGAGGTGTGAGGTAGATTGCATGCAGTTATCCCATCCGCCCCACCGTTTGGAGACACTTTCTGAGGTAGCCATGACCCAGACAACGTGGAGGGTTCACAGGCAGATGCCCCCTGTTTGCTGGTCCAGCAACAGCCAGCAACCAACACTTACTCGTAGCTCAACTTAAAAAAAAAAAAAAAAAAAAAAATCATGACCCCAAAATAAAATACAAAAAAGACATCATGAACACAAAATAAAACATAATTACTTGAACCAATCCTATTTCTCTCTCCAATTTAATGAACAAGTTGTTAGTTGCACAAATAGATGGATTGACATCTTTTAAATTTTTATTAAATTATAGAGTTTAAAGTATGAAAGAGATAATGACGTAAAATAATAAATATAAGCACATTCATTATAATTAAAAGCTTGAAATGGATATTGTCTATTATATTGAAAGCTAAGGACATTTTGATCATGGGTGCTACAGCCACAACTAGGAGCTTCTATTAGGGCTCCTTTTTTCTAACACTTATTTTTTTAAAAAAAATTTATAATATTATTAAAAAATACTTATTTAATCATTAAATAAAAAAATAAAAAAATCAACGATAACCCCCAAAGGAGCTACCAGAGATAAGAGTAGGGTTTTCTTTGATCATTATTATGATAAAAACATCTCGCATTTTATAATAAAATGAGATGGAGATAATCATTTTCTCGTTAATAATACATTTTTTTGTAGTTGAGTAAATTTCTTACTTAATACTAAATGTTTAAAAATATTGTAAACATAAAAAGTCAATTTTATTTACAAGTCATTAAAATTTTCTTATAAATCAAATTCAACTATTTCAAAAATGAGTAATTTTACATACAACCGTGAAGTGTGCAACCGCCGCGTAATCGCTTTGAAAAAGAGTGGGGTCCACTATTAAAAAAATATATTTTTTCATGTGAATCCTATGTTTTATTCACTTTTTTCAAAGCGATTACGCGACAGTTACACAATTCACGGTTGCAAATATCTTTTCTCTTCAAAAATATGTCCTCAATATCAATTTATAAAGATAACTTATTTTTAAAATATTATTATTTATGGTAAATTTCATAACCTATATAATCCGTCTTAGCTAATTAGTTCTTTTCATTTTAAATCGATAAGTAAGAGTTATTTTATTTTCAAGTCGATAAATATAGTAGATAACTCATATCATGAAAATGATAAAATTCAATTAATGATAAGATTTGATCAAATTTTATTATTTAAATAATATAAATGATGTGATGTACTAATCAAGTTGAGAATATAAACGATAAAAATGATATATTTTACAATATATATTATAAAATAATATATTTTTATAAAATAATATTAATTTTATAAAATATTTTAAAACATTGCTGGGGTAAAGGATTGGAAAGTATCATTTTTCATAAACAGTTATGGTGTCTAAAATCAAAAGGAGCGCTTCCCGTACGCTGTAATAATGAAAGGAAGCGGCAAGCATTAAGCAAGCAACTGAGCAAGCAAGAAAATGCAAATGCACGTGGAACCAAATGATCCCTTCCGTCTCCCACCCTTCCCTTAGGTCTAATTTAATCATTCATACCAGCGCACAGATCCAACTCCTCCTCACCACTTTCTTCTTGGATTCCCCTTTCTTCCTCTTTCTTTCTCTGTCTCTTTCTCTTTCTCTCTCTCTCCCCTTAATTTTTCCATGAAAACTTCTGTTTTGGCTTTCTTGATCTCTTACTGCGCTTGATATCGAGTTCTTGCTTTCTTCTTTGTGGCTGTCTGTGGGTGTGGGTTTGTCGCATTGAGAGATTCAATGGCGGCCGAAAACGCATTGAAATCCAGGGAGGTCTCGACGATGATAAAGCAGGGCTTCATCTCTGTCCCAACGCTGTCCTTTTCACCCTCAAGAGCGGCTACGACGACGGCTACGGCTACGGCAAACCTTTCTAGGGTTTACTCTCCCGCTTCCTCCCCCAACTCCAAAACCCTCTCTTCCCCTCCACCATCCCCATTCTCCTCGTCCACTTCCGCTCAGACCCTGACTCGGCCGCCTCACTCTCAGACTCTTTACGACATGATGTCCGAGGAGCAGCACCGGGAGTCCAAGCTCTCCGAGGAGAAGCGCCGCAAGCTCCAAGACCGCGTTTCTAAACTCCTCGACGAGGCCCCGTTTCGAGACGCCGCCGGCGACGTGAGGCTCTCCGTTGTTGGTAGGGACGGGTTTCGCGTCTCTATGGACGTTCACAAGAGCGTGCTCGCTGAGAAGAGCCGGTTCTTTGCTGAGAAGCTGAGGCGGGACCGTGGGGTGGCCCACTCGGTGGAGATCAGCGATTGTGATGACGTGGAGGTCTACGTCGAGGCTGTGGTGTTGATGTACTGTGAGCACTTGAAGAGGAGGTTGATGGGAGAGGAGGTGTCCAAGGTTTTGGGTTTGCTCAAGGTACAATGCTTTTTTACCCTTTCCTTGGCTTCGTTTCTTACTAAAAATGTTATTCTTGTTCCCTGTTTTATGGTTACTGTTACTATCAATCTTTTGTTACGTGGGTGGCGTTTTGGTATGACTATTGGGTTATAAATACTTTATTCTGGGTTCTGAGTTACTGTAGCAAATTTGAGGAAATGAGATATTGACCTTATAATTTACTTGCCTTTGAGTTTGATTAGATTTGGCGTTCTGAGTTAACTGGCTGTACGTTTTAGCTCTGGTTATATGATATTCTTTTTCCCAAATTGATGAGATTTGAGACCCATTCAGGTACTTTAAAAATGTAGTGGAGAGGATAACTCTGAAAGTTTGGCTACCGGATCTTAAGTTTTAGTGATCCATCGGGGACTGAAATCTTGAATGCAATGAATCAGAAAGATTGTTTCATGGCTTAGGCTATGTTTGGTTAGTGAGGGGATGATCACCTCAGACTAACTACTATTCACAAACTGTTCACTATATTTTTACTACTATGCATTACTTTTTCACTACTATTCACAGATTATCTGAGATCACCTCAACATCCAAACGTAGCCTTAGTTTTCTCGAGCTTTTCTTGTTGAAAACTAGGACACCTAGAAGATAAGATTCAAATTTAGGTTACTGTTGAATTACCTGGATTTTCTTGGAAAGAAGAAGAATGTCAAATATGGGCACTATGATACTATCTATATTCTCTCTTTCTCACTGGTCCACATACCAAAGAGTGATAAGCTCCAAACCTTTTATTGATCATTACCAAAACAAGATTATAAGAATCCAATATTTTGTTTCAGAACAGTTAAATTGCTTGTAGTGCTTTTGCCTGCATATGGGACTGTAACATTTCTCTTTTGTTTCCCCCCATCTGAGTTTACCGTAGTGAAATATTTGTAGGTATCTGCAGCTATCATGTTTGATGCTGGGATTTTATCATGCTTGGAGTATTTGGAGACTGTACCATGGTCTGAGGATGAAGAGGAAAAAATCATATCTCATCTCAATGAACTTCAGCTTCGTGACTGTGGTGCTGAAGTTCTGCTGAGAGTATCATCCGAACCATCTACTTCTACAAGATCTGATGACGTCTTCTTGAGATTGCTTACTGGTGTTCTACAAGCAAAAGATGTAAAAGCTCGTCGAGAAATGAAATCTCTGATTTCTCGTTTACTTAGAGAAGATGCCACAAATTTTAATGACAGGCTTGATGTCTCTAAGGATGTACTTTATCATCTTTGCCATAGATGTCTCAGTTCTCTTATCCTATGCTTATCTGAAGCTACTTGTGTGGATGAGAAGCGAGATCGAGGGGCTTTAATGGGTGAAATAGCTCGAGAGGCTGACAATATGCAGTGGATTGTGGATATTCTAATTGAAAAAAAAGTGGGAGACGAATTTGTGAAATTATGGGCAGATCAGAAGGAGCTTGCAGTTCTCCATTCAAAAATCCCCACCATTTATAGGCATGAAATTAGCAGAATCACTGCACAGCTTTGTATTGCTATTGGGAGAGGGCAGATCTTGGTGCCAAAAGAAACCCGTTTTTCTTTGCTGTCCACATGGCTGGAACCGCTTTACGAAGACTTTGGATGGATGAGAAGGGCTTCTAGATCAGTTGATAAGAAGCTGGTTGAGGATGGATTGAGTCAAACAATTCTTACTCTGCCATTGCCGCAGCAACAGGCTATCTTGCTTAATTGGTTTGATAGGTTTCTTAGCAAAGGAGATGACTGCCCCAATATTCAGAGGGCATTTGAGGTTTGGTGGAGAAGAGCCTTCATCAGACAATATGTGGCTGATCAGGATTCTTCCCAGTTGCAAATAACTGTTTGTGACTATCAAAATTGAAAGGTATGTCGCCCAGGTCAAAAAAGTCTAGGCCTTGTATGTACATAAGCAATGACAATTTTTTTTTTTCTTTTTGCTGTCTGTCAAATTTTGTTTTCCTGGTTTAATCCATTTTCTGGATCTGTCTGTAAAAAAAGAAAAAGAAGAGTGGTTAAGCTCCACCAACTGCTGGGGAATTCAGTAGAGAAACTGCACAACTTTTCTCTGGCTATTGGTAGAAATTTACTGTCTTGCTCTTGAGAGAAAACATATATTGTTGCTTAAAGATGAGGAAGGACTGTATATCTATTCAAAGAAATTGGTTCGTACCGTGACAAGAAACTGCCCTATATAAATTTGTTTGATCGATTTTTCTTATGAGAGAGTACTAATTCAGTGAACAGAGTGCATTTGTGGTATGGGGTAAAAGAGCTTTGATAAGACTGGCTAGAGTTGGGTAATTCCAGCTACCAAACTGGAGAATATCATAACCAAGTCTAGAAGGTCCAAGAACACCTGTACATTACAGTGATTATATATACATACTGAAAGTTTTTGAGAAGGAAAAAACTGTTACTTTCTTAATAATTAATAGGAATTACGAGAAGTATTTATATCCAAAGTAGTTCCCATAGAAATCTATCCTAATCTTCCAGATTACACAAAAATAGGAAATGCAAAAAAATAGGAACAACGAACAGACTCTCCTAACAAACTTGTTCAAATCTTAATTTGAATTTTTTAGAAATAGAAACTAATTATCCTAATATTCGACACTCTCCATCAAGTTGGTGCATAGATATCTATCATGCCCAACTTGCTGATGAGAAACTCAAAGCTTGATCTGAACAATCTTTTTGTAAGAATGTCAGCTATTTGTTGTGTCATTGGAACAAACGGCATACAAATAGTACCTGCCTCCAATTTCTCTTTTATGAAGTGTCTGTTAATCTCAACATGTTTGGTTCTATCGTGCTGCACCGAGTTATGAGCAATGCTAATCGCAGCTTTGTTGTCACAATATAGTTTCATAGGCATCTCTATTGGTCTTTTTAATTATTCAAGAATCTTTTTTAGCCACAATATCTCACATACTCCATGTGTCATAGCTCGATACTCAACTTCTGCAGTACTTCGTGCTATTACACTTTGTTTCTTGCTCCTCCAAGTGACTAAATTTCCCCATACACAAGTACTGTAACTTGATGTGGATCTTCTATCTGTAATTGAACCTGCCTAATCTGTATCTGTGTATGCTTCAATAATCTTCTGCTCACTTTTCATGAAGAAAAGTCCATATTCTGGAGTACTTTTCAAATATCTTAGGATATAGTACACTGCCTCAAGATGTTCTTTATAGGGTGAGTGCATAAACTGACTTACTATGCTGACTGCAAATGCAATATCTAGTTGCGTGTGAGATAAATAAATAAGTTTTCTTACCAACTTCTGGTACTGAGTTGTATTCACAGGATTTCCATCATTGGTATCTCCTAGCTTCTTATTAGGATCGATTGGAGTATCAGTAGGTCTACATCCACTCATTCTCGTTTCTTTAAGGAGATCAAGAATGTATTTTCTTTGTGAGACAGCAATACCCCTTTTTGAAAGAGCAACTTCCATTTCAAGGAAGCATCTTAGAGACCCCAAATCTTTAATTTCAAATTCTGAAGCTAGACTTTTCTTCAATCGATCCATTTCAGTAACATTATCCAAAGTAGAATAATATCATCCACATATACTATCAAAATTGCAATCTTACCATCATCAGAGTGCTTCATGAACATAGTATGATCACTTTGAGCTTGGATATCTTTGATTTTTTACGGATTGAGTGAATAGTTCAAACCAGGCTCTTGGAGATTGTTTGAGCCCGTATAATGAATTCATCAGCTTACACACCTTAGATCCAAAGTGTTCATCAATTCCAAGTGGTGGGTCCATATAAACTTCCTCATCCAAATTTCTATTTAGAAATGCATTCTTCACATTTAACTGTTGAAGAGGCCAGTCAAGATTTGCTACAATTGAAAGAAGTACCCTCGCAGTATTCAAATTTGTCACTGGAGCGAAGGTCTCGAGATAATCAGTACCATAGGTGTAACACCATGGCCCAATGCCAAACCTAGCCCAAAGCTCACCGTTTAAACCACTCAGCAGATTTTTTCCTAGCAGTTTCTCTTCATCCCAAAAATATCTTATTTTTTATCTCTTAACTCCCCACCTCGCATGACACTACCATGCACGTCTATCCCTTTCCATTCTCTAGGGTTTTCATATCTCCCATATAAATTTACACACATATCTCGTGCCTTTGGAAACTGGCTAAGTACCGTCGCTGCAACCAGCCACAAGAATCACTCAGCCTCTCCTCGTTCGACCCCAGCCTCCATCTCCACGTAAAATCGACACCACAACTAGCCCACACGAAGTCGTAACCAACCAAGGGCGGAACTAGGATTTGGTGCGTGGGGGGCGATTAGCAAAGTGTGGTGAACAGTAACCGACATTTAAGATAGCAAAGTGTGTCATCGACATTTAACATTAACCATATAATGTTGTTATTTAGGGATAAACTAAATTATTAAAGCCACCCATCTAAACCTCTCACTTGAGCTCCATCGGACTCAAATGAAAGATAAAAATTAAGATAGAAATAGACATGTAAGATTTTTTTGAAGCAAATGATAAAAATTAAGTAAATAAAGATAAATTTTTTGTTGAATCTAAAATTGAATATTGTAAAGTCTATATAATATAGATAGAAATAGTTATGCGAGATTTGTTGCATTCACTCCTAATTATTAACTTGATGGTAGTATATATGTACTTACTAACAAAACTAATCCAAACAAGCTAACTAATGGAAGACTTAAAAGGAAAAGTGTAAATAAATAAGAAAAATGAGGTTGTAAATTTATCAAATAACTTATACAAAAAGGACCAAGATATTTTTTTGCCTCTTATGAGATGTTAAAAAAAAAATGTGAGATTTTATTAATGACAAAAAATAGGTATAATTATGAAAAAATTATTAAAAAATTAAAAAAAACCTAGACAACTAAGTACAAAATGAGATTTTTGAAAATGTTTTGGGTGGCAAATTATCTTTATATTCATGCATCTTTGAAAAAACTATATACCAAAACATATTTTTGAAAAATTATCGCCCCCCAACCTCCAACGTAGGTCCGCCCCTAAGTTACCAACCCATACGTTTTAGCCCCCACAAGCCGTCTCTGCACCACCCTCGGAGTAGATCAACCGTGAGCCAGACTCCCTCCACCGGAAACCACGTTCCACATCCACGGGAAACAACAACCCACGGCTTTTGCCGAGCCAAAAGCCTCTGTTTTCTATACCAAAAACAGAGCAAGGAAGATCTTTCAAGCCTCGGTACCAGCCACCTCTCCATCCCGGGAAAGCCACCGCACGACACCGCCCCCCCGATGTCGCCACCTACACAGACACTGCCGCCGAGCACCACACGCCACCCCGAGTCTATCGTTTGGTCTGTTTGTTCTCTCGGTAAGCTTCCCCTTTGCTTCATGCCGTGCCCTCTCTCTCTCTCTCTCTGCCGTAACATTGTTTTCTCACTCCCACAGTACGCTGCCGCCGCGCCCAGTCACTGGCCGCAGCTCGTTGCTGATCTCGGTAAGCCCACCGCTGCCTGGTTTTGTGACAACTGATTTTGCCGTAGGTTCTTGAGTAGATACTAGATAGTAGAGAAGTTTAGTTTGTAGTTACAATCTTGCCCTTCCAGTCATGAGTCTAAACACGTGTGTTACGAACTTGTGTTATTGTGTTGGGCTTGATTGTACGATGGGCCGTGCATATCGAAATGGCTGGTGAGTATTTGCGGTTTTGGGCCATGTATATTTTCAGGTCGAGATCACGTATTTGAATGGACAATTTTATAAGATCAATGTACGGAATAATATGATCATACGATTAAATCGTGTATCGGTTTGGAAAAATCATGTGAAATTCAAAATATTTTGGAGAGAGTTGATATTTTAGAATTTCGAGGATTTCTAGACATTAAGGAAAAATATAGAATTTTATATCTCCGATTTTAATTATTAAATACGTGTTTAAATGAAAATTTACAAAAATTACGTGATTATTTTATAGTTGATGAGTAATTTTGTTCGGCATTATTGAAGGTAAGCGGGGTTCATATGCTAGACTTTGCATAAAAACAAAATAGACCGAGGTTAATTTTGGAAAATATGCATGTTTTGTTATGAAAATAAATTTGAAACGATCTCAGTTATTTGTTCTACATTATTCATGAAATTCTGTATAAGAATAAATTATTTTCTGGCATGAGTGGTGTAGACATGAGCTTATTTTTGGCATTATGTTATTGAACTAAGAAAAATGAGCGAATATGAAAATTTGATAATTTCTGCATGTGACGTGAAGATGTTCTGAAATAGTTTTGGAAAATGTGAAATGATCTGAATTTCAGTACTCTGTTTTGATATGATGTGTCATTAGAAAAACCTTTGTCCTAACTTTCTGATTCTATCCTGACTCTGATTCTGGTTCTGATATGGTGATTCTGATTATGTTTTGCTATGATATTTGGCATTTTCACGGTATATAATAGTGACTGCTGACCCTGTCACGAGATATAATAGTGGTTTTTACTCTGAGTGCAATCGCTTTGGTAACATGGTGATATATGTTCTGCTTAAATTTTCGTTGAATGCACAACCCTACCACGGGGGTTAAACATGATCTTTGTTTTGATATGATGCTCTGATATGATATGATAAGATGATGATGTTTAGTCTTGCTGTGCCAAATGGGTCTTTGAATATGAAAAGTTGGTTTTTGAATATGAACAGTTTGAAGTGTCGCTATGATTTTCTGATAATATGTATTTTTGAGATTTTTATATTGAAACTTAAATGTTTTGTTTCTGCATTCTGAACTCTGTGAAAATGTTCATGTTTACATACTAATATATGTTTTTTGCTTACTGAGTTGTTGATAACTCATCACTTATCTCCATAACATTTTTCAGATAATTTTGATGGTTCTACTGGAGATCAAGAGTAGGCAGTGTTAGAGAGGTTTGATGTTCATAGAGGAATAACTGTCCAATGGTACAAGTACTTATTTGAGGGTCATAGTTAGTAAATTGATTATTTTTGGTTATTTTGATATGATGAGTTAATGATATTTTTCGAGTCTTTTGGGAGTTTTTAAGTTATTTTATTGAGAATTTCTTTGTTGTCCTTATGAAGAAACATGAATATTTGAGTTGAGCAAATGAATTAATATTTTATGGAATTTTTTGGATTTTATAATTGCGATATTGAAATTGTAATGCCCCTGTCCCGAAGGTCCGAAGAGTTAGCTCTTATTACTTAATATCAACTCCATTATCACAACTATAAAATCCAGGAAACTTCATAAAATATTAATTCATTTGCTCAACCCAAATATCCATGTTCCTTCATAAGCGCTACAAAGAAATTCTCAATAAAATAAATTAAAAATTACCCAAAGACTCAAAATATCCTTAACTCATCATATCAAAATAACTGAAAATAATTAATTTACTAACTATGACTCTCAAACAAGTACTTGTACCATCGGACACTTATTCCTTTACGAACATCAAACCTCTCTAACACTGCCTACTCTTGCTCTCCAGCAGAACCATCAAGATTATCTGAAAAATGTTTGGAGATAAGGGGTGAGTTATCAACAACTCAGTAAACAGATAACATATACTAGTATGCAAATATGAATATTTACAGAGTTCAGAATGCAGAACAAAACACTTTTTATTTTTAGAATGCATAGTCAGAATATGTTATAAAAAATATCAAAGTGAAGTTAAAAAATATTCTTATTCAAAATTACTTTGGCATAGCATAACTGAACATTTTTATCTTATCTTATTATATTAGAACAGAGACCATGTTTAACCCCTATGGTATGGTTGTGCAAATCCCGGTGACCAACTTAGCAGAAACAGAATGTGAATCTTCCCCTTATTATTCTCGGCGCCCCGAGTGTGCACATAGGAAAAATCACGCAGAAAACCACTTTGGCTTCCAAAGTGGGTCACCGAAAACAGAAAAGTTGGTACCAACTTAAACAGGAGCCACAATTTTACACCTGTGGTAAGGTCAGAACGGAACAAAATGTCATGTCAAAAGTTTTCAGAAATCACATCATATCATATCAGAGTACAGAACATCTTCAAAACAGAACATAATCACATCACAAAAATATAATTTATGGAAAATTTTTAAATTCGCTCTCTTTTGCATAGTTCAGAAATAAAATGTCAAAAATAAGCTCATGTCTACACCAGTCATGCTAGAAAATACTTTATTCTTATACAGAATCTCATGAGTAATGCAGAACAAATAACTGAGGTTATTTCAAAATTCTTTTAATAACAAAGCATGCATGTTTTTCATAAAATTAACCCTAGATCATTTTATTTTATGCAAAGTCTAGCATAGGAACCCCGCTTACCTAGACTTTTTAGCTTTTCAGAATTTCTTCACAATAGTGTTGAACAAAAATCAATCACCTATAACAAATAGTCACTTTCGTAAATTTCCAATTCACGTGTTTCGATATTTAAACCTGAAATGCTACAAAAATCGTCCAATTTTAATTCCTCAAAACCTAAAATTCTCATATACCTAAAATCTTATTACTTCTCAAATTTATTGATATTCACTTAATTTGTCCGACTAAGGCAATGTAACTTTAAATCACTTATGAAATCTAACTATAAAAATTTTAATACTAAGACAAATAATTTAAACTTTAAATATTTTCTGCTGGATAACTTTTTGGACTAATTTAAATTAAGCCAGAGCCTACTTAAAATAATCCAATAGTTTCTGCAACAAGGCAAAACAAGCCTATTAAAAACAGATCCAAAATTACAAGCAGGATAAACTTTGTAAATTCCAAAATATGATCTCTACCATTGGTTAACACTAAGGGTATAAACGTAACTAAGGACATTTGTTTTTATTATAGCTTAAGAAAAATGATTCTCTCAAGCGCTTTTGTGCATCGAAGCGCACCGATGGCTGAGGTGGACTTAAATTTAATAAAAAGATGCGTCGTGAAGCTGTGATTCACTCTGGTGACGCCTAAGGCCTAGAGCGAAATAGAGATCTCCCTCTCTCTCTCTTAGACAATTTGCTGAGGAAGAATTTTGATATGGGGCTGCGTTCAAGTTTTGAAACTTTCATTGTATAATGAGTAAAGGCTTCAACCTCTTCTTCTCAGAAGAAGAAGATGGCACTGCAGGAAGAAGAAACCAACAGCTACAAAGCCCTCAAATGGTCCTTGATGGTCTCTTCTGTGAGGATGAGAGTTTTGAGCAAGAAGATGGTATCGAGGAAGAATGCTGATGATCAAAAATTTGAAAAAGCACTCACTTTTCCGTTCAGTTTGGGTAGAGAATGACATGGTTTGGGATAATGATGAGCTTGTGTCCCTAATTATTAAAGAAGGAGAAACCCATGTTTGTCTGAGTAGTCTGATCTCTGATGGACCTTCGATGGTGGCTCGGAAAGAGGCTGTGGATTGGATTTTGAGGGTTAAGGCACACTATGGGTTCTCTGCTTTGACCGCTTTTCTCATTGTGAATTACTACGATAGTTTTGCTTCTGGCTTGATGTTCTAGCAGGAAAAGCCATGGATGAGCCATCTCGCCACCGTGGCTTGTCTTTCTCTGGCTACCAAGGTGGAGGAGAATAGAGCTTCTAGTGCTGTCCACTCTTCAATGGAGGATGAATCTGGGGACCCCAATTTCCTTATTTGATCACATCATCAGGAGGCTTGGTTTGAAGACCCACTTGCATTGGGAGTTTGTGTGGAGGTGTGAGCGCCATATTGTTTGTGTCATTGCCGATTCAAGGGTTATGAGCTATCTTCCTTCTGTATTAGCTACTGCAACAATGCTTCAAGTTATTGAAGATGCTGAGCCATATAATCCCCTGGAATATCAGAACCAGCTTACTAATTGTTAAATAGGGTTAAACCGAATTACCTCAAGGAGCGGAATTCCCACAAGGTCGGATCTTTGCTTGTCTTACAGCCCACGTCACTTTGATGTTTGCACTTTTACGTCGTTTAGGAGGCTACTAGAGTCTTCTAGAAAATTCCACGCTTCAAGATCAAGAGATCTAGATGGTTTCTCTAGGAAAAAATGAAGAGAGAGAGAGGAGAGTTTTTTCTCTTTTTGTAGGACTCTTTTTCACACCCACACAAATGATGTACGTCCTCTTATCTTAAAAGAGTTTACATATGGAAGTTAAATAACTTCCCTTGAGTTTTGATAGTGATGGGGAGTTAACAAATAACTTCCCCACCCATGTGGACACCACTTGGTCATGAGATTTACCCATTACCAACATTTCCCACTTGTCCACTATGGGTGCTATATCCTTTAACAATCTCCTTATGTTCTCTCAATCAATTATTCCTTGTACAGAAAATGAAGCGTGCGACCTGACAAGAAGACAAAGGGTAGGAGTACTATATTAAGTCACCATCATACTAACATAGTACATCACTCATTATATCTCGTTTATGTCCCAGATTATTTGATCTCACTAGATCAAGTGTCCTTAATCCTTTGCAAGTTCATAACTCAAAGCAATTCTTGATCTCACATATATAATATGCTCATGATTATATCGAGTCAAAACGACACAATCGCCCAGGCTATGAGACATAAAATAACAAGTAAGAATCTAAACAATCTTCCCTAGACACTCATGTCAATTCAATTAGACTTGACTGCGTTCTTAGACATGTTCCGCGAGACCGTATTATTTGTGGCCCTAAGAAAACATGCTAAAGTAGCAACATTAAATTTTCATTTCATGACATAGTTCCAGGTTCAAGGGCATATGAATAGATCATTTAATGATCCATTAGGGCTCACATAGTGATGGAGCAGGGACCCATCCAATCACTCCCTCACATTCAAACGCCGTATGAATCTTAGTCTAGTCGCCACAAAAGCGCTCTATCTTGAGTTTCTTAGCACAGTCACTCATCTAGCGCTTGTCTAAGATCTCATATTCTGCTTTAATTAGGCTTTATGAATTTGTGCAAATACTTTATATACGACTCTTGTAAGTCTCATTTTAGCCAAATTAAGGCGACATTCTTTAAATTTATCTTAAATACTCTAAAATATTAAGATATTTACTAGCTCGCTTTCCAAGTGCCAAAGTAATCAACTTGTCTCATCTTGTTCACTACTCAAATGCCAAGGTGATCATTAATGTGAGTGGATTGATCTTTGCCTGGTGACTTCTTTCTAATGTGTGCTTTTCACTTAGTATCAATTATTTAATAATATGAGATAAATACAATAATCTCACTGCAATAGATACAAACATTGTTAAATATACAATAAAGTCTAAGGTATCCTTAATACAACATATATCAAATCCGATGAAGTCCCAAACTCCTAATATGAGTTTGGAAAACATTTCTACTAGTAGCCTTGGTGAGAGGATCAGCTACCATCTTGTTAGTAGAGATATGTTATAGGATCACCTCATCTCGCGCAACATCTCGAATGTAATGAAAACAAATATGTATGTGTTTGGTTCTGTCATGGTATTTGGGATCCTTGACATATGCCAAAGCTGCCATACTATCACTGTATATCTTAACGGTTTCATCTGCAAGAGCTGTAACCTCTAGGTGTTGAAAAAATCTTGCTACACCAAGAAATAGCTCCCCCACTAAGCATAAATGCGTAACCCGTCGTGGATTTTCGCTTATCTTTGTCACTAGCCCAATCAGCATCGCTATAACCCTTCAGTCTCATGTTTCCACCTTGGTAGCAAAGAATAAGGTCTGCTGTCCCACGAAGATATCGAAAGATCCTCTTAACTGCTTGCCAATGAACAAGTCTTGGGTTACTCTGATAACGACTAATCAATCCAATCGCAAAGCAAATGTCAGGTCGTGTACACAACATAGCATACATCAGACTTCCAATTGCATTTGCATAAGGAACTCTGGTCATTCCTTTCTTTTCCTCATCATTCTTAGGACAATGTTCTAGGTTCAAAGTATAACCCTTCTCAATTGGAGTGTCTATGGGTTTAGAGTTGTGCATACGAAATCGTTCTAGAATTTTCTTAATGTAAGTCTCTTGAGACAAACCAAGAAACTTCCTAGATCGATCTCTTGAAAGTTTAACTCCCAACACATAATTTGCTTCACCCATGTCCTTCATCTCAAAAGTAGAGGATAGCCACTCTTTTGTGGCGACAATTATCTCCATATCATTTCCAGCTAATAAGATGCCATCCACGTACAAAGATAAAATTAAAAAACTTTTCCCTGTACGTTTGACATACACACAATGATCTTCTTCTAGCATTTAAAAGCCAATTGAAGTAATGACCTCAAGAAATTTGAAGTACCATTGTCTAGAAGATTGTCTAAGGCCATAAATGGAACGTTTCAGCTGGCATACTTTGCGCTCTTGTCCCTCAACCTCAAAACCAACAGGTTGATCCATATACATATCCTCGTCTAGTTCTCCATTAAGAAATGCAGTTTTCACATCCATTTGGAAAAGTTCCAAATCTAGATGTGCAACTATAGCTAGAATAAGGCGAATTGAAGCAAATCTCACCACAGGGGAGAATGTTTCTTCATAATCTATACCCTCTCTTTGAGTATAGCCCTTCTTCACGATTCGGGCCTTATACATGTCAATTGATCCATCTGCCTGACACTTAATTTTTAAAACCCATTTGTTTCCAATAGACTTGCGCCCAGGTGAAATATCAACTAATTCCCAAACTTGGTTCTTTGACATAGAATTCATCTCATCTCTCATAGCAGCCAGCCATTTATTTGAAGTAGGTGAACTTAGTGCTTCCTCATAAGAAGAAGGTTCATCAAAGTCACACAGAGCACACATGAAAGATTCCCCTTCAATCTCAAAATGACGACGAGGAATGGTTCCACGTTCACTTCTACGTAACTGAGACTCTTGTGAGTTGCATTCTAGTGGTATACTCTCACTTGGAGGCAAGTCACTCCCACTATCTTTTGTGATTCTAGGATGTGATAATTCTCCACCCTCGCCGAAAGATTGTGTAACTCCCTCAAGTTCTTGTAACTCAAAAAGTTTAAGATTATTCTTTGCTTCACCAATATTGGGAAAAACATTCTCGATAAATGTGACATCACGTGACTCTATTTCTGTCATCCCTCCGTTAGGATGTTCACCAAACATCACATAGCCCTTTGAGGTCTCTGAATATCTTATGAAGATATGCTTCTTTGCTCTAGGGCCAAGTTTTTCATATTTATGGGAAGTGGTGTGAACATAACCCGCAGAATCCCAAGGCCGCAAATGTTCCAAATTTGGTTTTGTACCACTTCATAATTCGTATGGGCTTGAAGGAACGGACTTAGAAGGCACACGGTTCAAAATGTAGGCAGCAGTTAGAAGAGCATCCCCCCAAAAAGATATTGGCAGGTTAGCTTGCGCCATCATTGATTGAACCATTTCTAATAAGGTACGATTTCTCATTTCCGCAACACCATTTTGTTGTGGTGTGCCAGGAATTGTTAATTGCCTGCGTATCCCTTTTTGCTCACATATTCCTTGAAACTCTTTAGACAAGTACTCTCGACCACGATCAGTTCGTAGAATTTTTAAATTTCTTTCTTTCTGATTCTCAACCATAGTCACAAAGCGCTTGAAATATTCTAATGTTTCAAAGCGATGAGAGATCAGATAGACATGACTGAAACGTGAGTAGTCGTCTATAAATGTGAGAAAATAAGAGGTACCATTGCGTACCTTCACATTCATAGGTCCACAAATATCAGAATGAACTAACTCTAAAGGATAAGATGCTCTAGGAGCATTTCCAAAAGGTTTCCTACAAGCCTTACCAGCTAAAGAAGGCTCACACATAGGTAGGCATACATTAGCGAAAGACCCCAATAGACATTCTCTAGCTAATCTAGCCATTCTATCTTTTACTATGTGGCCTAGTCTAGCATGCCATTTCAATGAATTAGAAACAATATCATCATCATTTGAAGACATAAAAGAAAACTAAGAATTATCTAAATCCAACATAAAGAAACCATTCGAAAGAAATTCATGTCCATACAAAGCTCATCCAAATAAAAGTCCAATTGAGGGCCATCAAAATGAAAAGTAAAACCAAATTCCAACATAGAAATAACTGAAAATAGATTACATTGAACACCAAGTGCATGTAGCACATCATGAAGAAGTAATAAGCACCCCAGATGCATCTTGAGTTGGTAGGTGCCAACTCCAAGCACTTCCTCCAGAGTTCCGTTACCCAATATAACGTACTGTCTGCTAACTGGTATTCTTCTATAATCTATGAACCCAACTCAATCTCGAGCTACATGTTTGGTTGATCCTGTGTCTACAATCCATTCAGGGATTGAATAAGCAACAAAAATATGTGAACAAACATAAGTAATAAGAGAGTTTTGTTTAGGGGATACCTTCTTTGCCTCAGTGCACTCACGAGCAAAGTGTCCCATTTTTTCACAGTTATAGCACTTCATTTTGGACTTGTTCTTGCCAGCACGCTTGCCTCTGTGGCGCTTTGCTATTTTTCCATCCCTTGGCCCAAGACTATTTGCCGGTCCAACATATCTCCCATGTTGCTTGCGCTTAGGCCTGAATGCCTTGCACTTCCCAGCTTGGGCAACAAGTAGAATATTACGGTGCGCATCTATGCGCTTCGCTTCTAGCCCCAAATGGCGAGATATATCAGCAAAAGTCTTAATATTCTCCCTGTGTGTCAAAATAAGCTTCATTTGCCCCCAAGTTGACTCGGGCAAAAATCGTATCACAGCGGTAACTTGTTGTTCATCAGTGAGATTATTGCCAGCAGCCTTTAGATCACGAATCAAGGCAGACATCAACCTCAAATGCTCAGTCATGATATGTTTAGGGTCCGTAACATATTGCTCAAACCTCAAAGTGAGAGCACGGAGCCTAGTAGCTGATGTTCCCCCATAGGTGATTTTCATTTGGTTCCACATATGTTGGGCAGTTGGGCAGTTCTCAAACTCCCCAATAAGATCATTGTGCATGCTGCTAAGCATGGTAAATCGCACACACCGATCTTTCTTTGGCCAAGCCTGATAGCCTTCCATATCACGATAATGTTGGGAAGTGTTCCCTTCATCAGGTTGTATCATCAGGTTAGATAGATTTTCAAGGACCTCTTGTTCATTAAACAGATATTGAATTTTTCTATCGCACATGTCATAATTGGTTCCATCCAGTTTCTCTCCTTTAGTAAGGTCAGCAACTACGTTCTTAGTGGCCATCACTAATTCATTGCGTGAGATTGACATTAGCACACATTTAATTTTATTCCAAAATCTAACTAGATCATGGAGTTCCTTCCTATATAGTGAGATCGAAAAATTTCACAAAAAACTAATAATCATCTCCCACTATATAAGTCCAAATGCCATATCTAATCAATTTTGAATAAAATTTATGGATGATTTTTTTTTTAAATCCTCAAAACTCATGCACATATAGTCCATTCATCAAATATGAAAAAACAACAATTATTGCGCTAAACATATAGCGCATAGATTCCACCCGAAGCCATATTGGTAATTTGGTGCATCATGTTAAGGTGACCTTAAAGTATATCGATGGACGTGAAACACATCCCTTTACATGGCCTCAATAATAAAATTACATTCCCAATATTAAATTTCTAAAGAAAATCATACTACAAATTTTCTAGAAAAAACAATAAATAAATAGGGATGCCACGTCATCGATATACTTATAAATTACACCTTATCCATTCACATAAAAAAAAAACATACATTATACATGATCCCAACAAATTACCAATGTCAACTCTATCGATTTCTTATAAAAAAACAAAATCATACTAGTATGCATGATGGTTCAATAGATAGAGCATCCACAACTAATGTATATAAATATCACATAACACAGGGAAAAAAATGGACTTGAGGAAGTATGACAAAAATAAAAGGTCCCAAATCATTTTAAAAAAAAAAATTTTCGGCTCTTTGTTTCAATAAAAAAAAAATTAGCAATCAACTTTAGACAACAACACATGATTACACGTGCCGGAAGTGTCAAAAAATGACATCAGAATCCTCTGCACGTGCCCACACGCGCCGCCAATGCGTGTGGGATTCATTTTTGCTCTAGAGGCTGTTTTGCCTCTGTTTCACTTGCCGCGACTGAGAGTGAATATCACCTCCTCCGCTCACAGTGTTTTGAGACTTCTAAACTCAAAATTCAGTCATCTTTATTTGTATATGTGTCGATAAAGTGATTAAAAAGGGAGCCAAGTGGATGGGTGGACTACATCTCTCTTACTGAGAGTGGGACAGGAAAATAAAATACTGTTCATCGTCTTCTTCCTTAAGCCAAAAAGCTGGTTTTTTTCGATTTCAAGCAGCTATGTTCAATCGATTATAACTTACTCATACGGAGTCCAAATTAAGCATACGATATATCAAATTAAAGCTAATGAACCCAACTTTCCAACCATATAAAAATTATTACCAAAAACTAGATTTGGTTGGCTAAAACTTGGTTTGAAATCACGGTCCAAATAAGAAGTTTTAAAACTAGGGTTTCAGATTTCTTCTTCTATATGCAACGAAATTTCACCAAATTTAATAGACATGTTTATGACATTATAAGGATCATTTTCATGTAAATAATTCAATTTTAAACATGTCATACCGTAACCTCTAATGAAAAATCTGAAACACAATAGACCATGACATATAATTAATAACATGCTTTTAAACTCATTACAAAGCATCAAACAACATGTAATCTTATTCACATGGTTGAAAACAAGTAGCATAGGCTCTAATACCAATGTTAAATAGGGTTAAATTGAATTACCTCAAGGACCGAAATTCCCACAAGGTCGGATCTTTGCTCGTCTTACAGCCTACGTCACTTTGATGTTTGCATTTCTATGTCGTTTAGGAGGCTACTAGAGTCTCATAGAAAATTTCACTCTTCAAGATCAATAGATCTAGATAGTTTCTCTAGGAAAAAATGAAGATAGAGAGATGAGAGTTTTTTTTATCTTTTTGTAGGACTCTTTTTCACACCCACACAAATGATGTACGTACTCTTATCGTAAAAGAGTTTACATATGGAAGTTAATTAAATTCCCTAAATATGTGGAAGTTATATAACTTCCCTTGAGTTGTGATAGTGGTGGGGAGTTAACAAATAACTTCCCCACCCATGTGGACACGACTTGGTCATGAGATTTACTCATTACCAACATAAAGATCGGTGTGCGTGCTTTACCATGCTTAGCAGTATGCACAATGATCTTATTGGGGAGTTTGAGAACTGCCTAACTGCCCAAGATATATGGAACCAGCTGAAAATCACCTATGGGGGAACATCAGCTACTAGGCTCTGTGCTCTCACTTTGAGGTTTGAGCAATATGTTATGGACCCTAAACATACCATGATTGAGCATTTGAGGTCGATGTCTGTCTTAATTCATGATCTAAAGGCTGCTGGCAATATCTGAGAGCCATGGCCACAATCATAATCGAAGTAACAAGCGAAAGCATCTGTCAGCACCGGGTTGCCCAAATGGCATTATTGATACATCTTTCAGCTATGATAGCTCTACTGACTCATGGACTGTGGCGTCATCATCCCCGGAGCCTTCTTTCAAAATGAGCAGAGCACAAGATCAACATATGCGGTTGCCTTCACTAAACCGTGTCTGTGGGTGTTCTTGGTAGCACTCGTTAATCTTTCATTGTCTTAATGTATACTAGTATACATGGTATCATAAATTTCCCCTTTTTCATATTATTGGTAGTATCTTTTTTGTAACTTGCAATTATGTTTTGTTCCATGATTTAGTATTTCATTCTGCAGAATTAAAAAAAAAAAGTGAAATAGAGAACTGGAACATGGAGAGAGGGAGGGACGAGAATGAAGGCAACATGGCCTTTGGACAGAGAGGTTGAGCTCCGAAGAGAGGTCGTAAGGGAATGGATCTGGGACAGGAACAAGGAGTATGATACATAGACGCTGGTGGAGGATTCTATGAGGACGGTGGTAGTAGAGTTGGATGCAGAGGATTGGAGGAGGAGCTCAGAGAGGGTGAAGTCGACGATGGAGAAGGGTTGGGAGAGAGGAGGGAGTGGGACCCGGGATAGGCGTTGAATTCGGCGATGCATGTAGCTCAGAATCTCATATATATAGAAGAAGAAAGATGAGGGAGTTTAACGTTCGAGTCTGACTGTTGGTTTGAATTGTTGACTATGATAAAGGTTTGAGAAGAAAGAAGAAAGGTTTGATAGAGAATTTCTTCTATCGGTTTTTTTTTAAAGTAAAAATAACATCTGACATAATATTAAAATAATAATTGGTACGCAGGTTGGCTCACCAACCCGCTTGTACCTAGAAGAACTGATAACTTAAAGGCATGCATGTGCAACTTACGTAAAAACCAACTATTTGGATTCGTAATTGGAAAACATAGGTTGTGCGACAGAGGACTCGCCGAGGAACATTGGTGGAGGATGGCAAAAGGGTGGCTGGGCTAAGGTCGAAAGTTGTGAGCCTGTGGTAGAGTACTCTGTGAGAGAGAGAGAGAGAGAGAGAGAGAGAGAGAGAGAGACCACAGCGAGAGGGAGGACTTACGCACCGAGCACGACGGGGAGCTACGGACTTGGGTCACCCAGGGCAGCGTCCGAAGGTGGAGGATTGTCCTCCAACGTCTTCTGCTATCAGTGGCGTCGTTTGCGGCTGCGGCAACCGGCGTGGGCAGTGGCTTAAAGGCAGTGGGTATTTGAGACAAAATGCTCTGTTTCAGGAGTGGGAAAATAGGAGACAACGGGCTGAGTTCGTGAAGAGGGTGGTGGCGCACGGTGGGGCTTGGGCTTTGGTGTTGCACTTCTATGTTGGACGGATGAATGTGGGGTATGGTGGTGCAGGTTGGCTTTTGGCCGTGCGTGGGTGCTGCGCGTCGTTGCTGATGGCTGAGGTTTCACGTGGAGATGGAGGCTGATATGGGTCTCAGTGATGGTGGTTGAAGAAGGTAGCAGAGGCTGCATGATGGTTCTGTGAAGGTGCTGGGTGCTGTAGGCAAGGTGGTGAAAAGCTGGCAGGTATTGAAGCACGCTTGATACTTTGATATATGATGGAAGAGAAACACCTCTTTGTGCTTCATGGCAGGGATCAACCGAGAGGAGCTTGGCAGTGAAAGTATCTAGAGGTGGTACGGCGGCAACCGAGTCTAGGGTTGAGGATGTTCAATATATGTAGTGGTGCGGCGGCAACCGAGTCTAAGGTTATTGTGTGAATATATAGGTGACAAAAAACCAAAAACAAACCCTAAGAGATAAGGGATGAAGAGATGTGCAAGCATGGGCTACAGGAGTGGTGCGAAGTGGGGGTTGGGGATTTTAAAAAATACAAAACTATTTGAACGTGGTGAGGGGCAACTGAAACTAACTAGAATTTGAAAAAAATAGATCTCCCCACAAAAACACGGGGTTGCATAATACATATATATATATATATATACATATATAAACATGGGTTCTAGAATTTTAATGGAAAAGGACTCTAGAATCCGTTTGAAATAGATAACAAACATGTTGTGAGTTATTGTGAATTTTAAATCTAAAAAAAATCATAGGTTGGATCCTTGAAAATAATTTGGGCCCGTAATCAATAAAAAAATAGTACTCGAAAACTCAACTGGACTTTTTTATATCACAAAAAGCCCCAGTGCTCGCGCTTCTTCTAGGCAAGCCTTTCACAAAATTCTTGGTGATGTGAGTCCATGATTGAGATGTTGTAGAGAGGGGTTGTAGTAAGCCACTAGGGTGAATGTTAGGAGTTTTTACTTTTTAGTAGGTGTCACACTCTCGAATAAATTTCTTTACATCTCTTTTCTGTACAGACTAGTAGAAGTCCCATCTAGCCCACTGTATTGTCTTGTCATAACTTGAGTGACCCCCCAAGGTGCTTCTGTGGATTAGTTGCAATAGCTTTTGTTTGAACTCCCCTTGTTTGGGAATAATCACCCTATTTTTTTACAATAACAGCCTTGCTCGCACCACCTCCGGCCACCATCTTCTCACCACTTCATCCTCGACCTCCTAGCAACCTAGTGCACCCATCCTTGGCTCCGATCTGTCACCGGTGAAGCCCCATCTATCTCCATCTCCTATTTGACCATTTTGGCCTTAAACCGCCGCCCACGCCGCCATCCACTGCCAACCACCACCACCACTAGTTTCACCGACATCCCTAGGCCCTACCCTAGCAATCTCGGGTCTTCGTTTACACCCGTTCAAAAGTGGGTTTTTGAGACCCACGGCCACAGTGCATTTCGCACTGTTTTGTTGCTGCGTTGCCGTTTCTAGCACTTCCGTGATCTTTCAAAAATTATATTATAGCATTGTAAGTATTTTTCTCGAAGAACTTTTGAGATTTAAATGTATTTTTGCGCTAACTCATATTTACTGTGAATTGGTTGGTTGTGCCGGACTGAGTCCGAAGAGTAAGGGGGTCGGTTGGATTGGATGATGAAGTTATTTGTGTGATTGGTTTATGCTATGAAATTTGTTGGCTGTTTCGAATTTAAATATTGGTGTTTTGAGTTTGACGTTGGTCATGGTGGATATTTGTGTTTTTTTAGGAAGTGGTGATATATTTTGGGATTATGAGAGTTTTAAGTTTTGAGAAATTAAGATAGATTATTTTAGAAGCTTAGGCTTAAATATGGAAATCCGTGATTGATTGAAAATTTACGAAAATTGTGTGATTATTTTTATAGGTGACAATTTATAGTCAACTCGACATTTTTGAGGAAAATTCTGAAAAGCTAAGAAGTCCAGGTAAGCGGGATTCATATACTAGTTTTGCATAAAAGAAATAAAATGAGGTTGACTTTGAAAATAAACGTGTTTGTTTTTGAAAAGAAATGATCTAAAAACAACCTCAGATGTTTATTCTGCATATGCATAAATTCAATATAAGAGAAAGTATTTTCTGTCATGACTGGTGTAGACATGAGCTAGTTTTGTGCACTTTGTTTCTGAACTATGTAAAAGAGCGAATAAGGAATTCTAAAAGTTTTGTTATGAACAAATGAGAATATTTTGTTTATGTTTATCTCGAACATGTGGAATGATCTGAAGCTTTTCAGTGTTTTGTTTTGATATGATGTGTCATCTGAAAACCTTGGCATGAAGTTCTGATTCTGTATATGATTGTAATCGGATTTTCGATGAAATCTGTTCTGTTTCTGTTAAGGCCCAGCCACGGGTATAATGGTGGTTTATAACCCTACCATGGGGGTGAAACATGGAATATGGCCCAGCCACGGGTATAATGGTGGTTTATAACCCTACCACGGGGGTGAAATATGGAATATGGCCCAGCCACGGGTATAATGGTGGTTTATAACCCTACCACAGGGGTTAAACATGGTATTGTCCCGATGTGATGCTAAGAGATGATTTAATTATAATGTTTCAGTTTAGAAATGCCAGCGGGTTTTCTTTTTGGAATAAGTTTATTTTTCTGGAAATTTCGCTCTAATGCTTTTGTACAAAGTTTTGTTTATGCATTCTGAAAGTAAATGTTTTGTTCTACTTATCAAATGTTATAAATGCTCATGTTTACATGCTAGTATATGCTCTCTGCTTATTGAGTTGTTGATAACTCACCCCCTTATCTCCATAATATTTCAGATGACATTGATGGTTCAGCTGATGATCAGTATTAGAGTTTATGGAGAAGATTAGCAGTGAATGGTTGTTGGGTATCTCGTGGTATTAGTGTTGATGTTGGAAGTTATTTATATTTCTTAAGTTTGCTTCAATGGATTTAGACGGTTTATGGAGACTTATGTTAATGTTTCATTATTTCTAGTTTGTTATTTGAGACATGAAGAAGAGTTAATTTTATTTGAGTTGCTGGATTGAAATTTGGATAGATGAGTTTATATGGTTTATTTAATTGAAGTATTTACGTTTGATTTGAGGTTTGAGAAAATATATATTCTTGAATTTGGAAGTACTCTAGCCTTGTTAGAGTTGATTATCAGGTTATATGAGTTAACTCTCCGGACCCTCGGGGACGGGGCGTTACATCTTGGCCAAATTGACATTTTCTTCTTTTATCTTTGCCAAGCTGTATACAGTGGCTAAATTTGTGGGGGCGGGGCTAACTCAATGTCATCTCTAAGGCCACGTAGGAAACAACTCAGTTTATAGGGGTCAGACAACCCCCTTAGTCTATTGGATAGGGTCTCAAATTTGGCCTTATAATTCTCCATAGTTCCTACTTGCCTCAGTTTAGTAAGTGCTTCCATTGGGTCATCGTAAGCACTTGGGCCAAATCTGACCAGTAGGGCTTTAATAAAACTTTCCCAATTACTTAACTATCTCAATTCTTTTAGGTTTTGAAGCCACACTAAGGCCTTACCCTCCATATGAAATGAAGCTAACTTTATCTTGTGTTGTGGCAGGGTATTGTGAAATGAGAAAAATTGGTGTACCTTATAGATCCAGCTTGTGGGGTCAACACCATGGAAGACTGGAAACTCCAAGCGAATGGTGTAGGTCTGCACCTCTCCCCCTGCCACCAGTCTTAAGCTGATGTCGTCTTCTCTTAGATGCACACCTGAAGAGGTTCCTTCTGGGCTAGAGTGCTGGTTCCTTCTGTGCATCTCAGTGTTAAAAGCAGCTAGTTGTTGGACGATGGACTCATTCTGCCTTCTGATAGCTATCATCTCTATTTCAATATTGTTGTATTGTGAATTTGAGTTTCTTCTTTAGCCTTGCATTTTCATTTCTAGCACCTAGTACTAAGAATCAATAGCTTTCTTTAGGGCATTAAGCCCATCTTGTAACTGGGTGAGCCTTTTTCCTTCAGCCATGTAAATGTTTGCAGCAAAATCACAAAGACTAGTATCTCTTTGATACCAACTTGTTACACACTCCAAGTGTTTGACGAAATGCCAAGGTAACTTGCTCTCTTCGAGGGGGAGCTCTCCTTGAGAATGAGTTAAGGGAAGACAAAGAAGAATAAGGAAAGAGAATGATAAAATTCTATTAGGTTTCTGAATGCCTTACAGCAGACTTGCGATGGGTATAAAACCCTACAAAGAACCCGTTGTACACATTAAGGCCATGAGCTGTAACTCAAAGGCTAAATAAACAACCCTAAACGGAACATAAATTCAACTATAGGCCTTACTCGATCTGGGCCAACTAAAGAGGACAAAACTAAAAACCCAAACTACGTAAGGACCCAATGGCCCATTAGAATGGAAAATCCAACCCCTCTAAACTTATACACTTCAGTTAAACTCGTGTTTGACCTCCCCACTTCCACTTGAAGCTTCTGCTGTCCTACAGCCCTTGCGTCTCCCATTTCCAAACCCTAGAACAGAGGCTGTGACACAAACCCTGGGGAACAATGCTTGGAGAATGAAGACGGTCTTGGGTATGTTACTCTCTTTGAAGCCAATCTCACTCAAGAAGTTGACTTCCATTCTCTCCACCTTTTCCTTAATAAAAAATGGCGTGTCACCAGCTATCTGCACGTACCTTCGACGCGCATTGGCCTCCTTCAAAACATTGACATTTTAGGAGAAAGATCTTAGGATCTGACGGTTTGAGCAGAAGCACAAAAGGCCCAATTCAGAGATTGTTAGGGAGGTGGAGGCAGTACAAGAGAACTCGACTCGGAGTGTCGAGGTGGGTCAAGCACCAAGCCAAAAACTAAGAAGTCACTTACTAGATAGATATACTGGTGAAACCGGATGAAAAAAGGTGATAAACCGACTCGAAGTGTTGTTTTAGGTCTGGAAACGAGTCACATGATTGTGGTAGTGGAGAGTAATAGACAGAAGCATGGGAAGAAAAAATAGAGGGGCGAGTTTTGTAATTTTGGGGATAATGGTAGTGAATCTGGGGATGATGGAGATAATGGGGGTAAAGTGAAAATCGAGGTGGAAGAGAATCTGACCCAGAGTGTTGAGCCGTTTCGAGAAATGAATCAAGAAAATGATGGCACTGAAGTTGGGAATAGGGCTGTAAAAATAAACTGGAAAATCAGAAAACTGGTCCAAATCGGCCCAGACCAGTTGCTTCAGTTTGGTTTTGGACCAGTTCGGTCTGGGACCGGTTCCTCCATTTTAGAAACCGGTCATAACCGGTCCGGTCTCAGTTTTATGTTTTCTCGGACCAGACCGGTTCACATATTTATATATTTTTAATTAATTTTTAATATTATATATAATATTTATAAGTTTTAATTATATATGAAATAATGTTATATTATAATTTATAACATAAAATTTTAATCTTAAATATGAACATTTATTTAATCATATGTTTTAAATATAAAATATATATTAATTACATTTTATAGCTTAATAAATTCTCAACATATTCATTTTGATAAATATATTAGTATTACTAATATACATTAGTATATTAATTACTATATTATCACTAACATATAGTAATAGTACCATACGAATAGTATTAGTGTATTACTAATATTTATATATATTAACATATATTAAATCTCTAATTATATATAGAAGTATAAGAAATTAGAGATTTAATATATATTAAAAATCAGACTGAACTGGTAAAACCAGAAGTATCGGTTTATAAGGGTAACCGGTACGGCATCGGTTATTGAAAATGCAAAACCGGTGTATACCGGCTCGGTCCCAAAATTTGTCCAAAACGGGACCAAACCGGATGAGTTATACCCCTAGTTGGGAATTGAGAAGCGAGTGTAGAATGGAAGCCGAGGAGAATGGGAAGGTGAGGAGGAAGAACATTATTGAAGAGATTAAAGAAGCTAAATGGGTAAGTTTAGCCGATTCAGAGTCCGTGGAGGCGCATAGTAATAAAAAGAAGAAGAAGAAGAAGAAAATTGATGTTGGCAGTTTTGAGAATAATGGGATTGAAACTGTCACATATGCTGCGGGTAAAATATTGACGAGGTAAAAGGAGGGGAGCAAGAAGAGGAAGACTGTGGAGATTGAGGAGGAGGGAGTGGATGGTTGGAATTAAGAAGCGGTGGGGTAAGAAGAAGAAGAGAAAAAATGATTTAGAAAGTTTAGCATAGGAAATTAAGCTGTTTTGTTGTTATTGTTTTGGACTTTGGAGAAGATTTTGTATTTTATAAGCCATCCATACACTCCATTCGTCATAAGGGTAATCTTTTTTATGTAATATCGAGGGAATGATATTTTTTGATTTGCTATTGATTGCAATGAAATTTAGTTGATTGTTAGTGTTATATCCGTTTTGAGTATAACAAAAGAATAATGCTTGTATTTAGTGCAATTAGATGATTAACGAGATAATAAGCACTTAATGAAAAAAAGTGGCATTGGAGTATGATGAAGTTTGAGTATTTACTGAATATTGATAAACTTGATTACAATATTTTTCTCAAACGATATAGATGAATAGAGTGCTATATATACAATGAATGCAAAATCTATTCTAGGAAAGCTAGCTGGAATTGTATATACAATGAATGCAAAATCTATTATAGGAAAGCTAGCCGGAATTGTGGCTGTGAAGATTGTAACAGTTGTGAGACGTGATTCTTGTGATTAGTCCAACAGTTTACTCCCTTGATTCTCGACTACACTTTTGTGACATGATTTGTTGCATGATTTTGTGGAATTATCTCTGATACGACCCGGCAAGATAGGGTTGCCGTTGGCAAGGCCAATCTTGGTTCTTAGTTGTTTTGTGCGTTGCTTGGACAGGGGCTTTGTGAGGAGATCAGCAAGCTGGTCTTGTGTGTTTACATGATGAACTTTCAGCATTCCTTTTTGAACCATATCACGAACAAAGTGCAGGACTATTTAGATGTGCTTCATCCGAGAGTGTTGAACGAGATTAAAATTGAGTTGGGTAGCACCCAAGTTGTCACAAAGCAATGTTGGTGGGGAAGAGATAGTGAAGCCGAGTTCCTGAAACTAGGACAATAACTAAATGGTTTCAGATGCGACATTTGCAAGGGCTCTATACTCTGCTTCGGTGGATGATCTTGCAATAGCCCTTTGTTTTTTCGAATTCCAAGAGATCGGATTTGAACCAAGGAAGCAAATGTAGGCAGATGTGGAGCTTCTGTCATCATAGTTGCTGGCCCAATCAACATCGGTGTAGGTTGTTATTGTTGAGCTTGAGCTTTTGCGGATGTGAATACCATGATAAATGGTCTGCTGCAAATATCTTAGGAGTCTCTTTGCTGCTGTCCAGTGTGTAGCGGTGGGTTTATGCATGACTTGTGAGAGTTTGTTGACAGCAAATGATATGTCTGGACGTGTAAGAGAGAGGTACTGAAGTCCACCAATGACACGCCTAAATTCTGTGCTGTCCACAGAGGAAGTTCCATCAATAAGTGTGAGAGCCGTTGTGGTGGACAATGGAGTGGACACCTCTTTTGCACCAAGCATGTTTGTTTTTGAGAGAAGGTCATGTATGTATTTGTGCTGAGACAAAAAAAGCCCAGTTGTTGTGGGAACAACTTCCATGCCAAGGAAAAAATGAAGTTGCCCCATGTCCTTGAGGGAGAAAGAGGCTCCAAGTTTGTCAATAATGGAACACACAAATTTATTGTCACTGCCAGTTATGACCAAATTGTCTACATAGACCAGCAAGAAGCATAAAACATAGGCAGATTTATAGATAAACAAAGAGCTGTCGGCTTTGGAATTTTCAAACCAAAGCTCCAAATTTTTTTTCTTAAACGGAGTACCATTCCCTTGAAGCTTGTTTAAGGCCATAAATGGTCTTTTGTAACTTGCAAACATGATTAGGCTTTGACAAATCTTTGAAGCCGGGGGGTTGAATTATATACACATTTTCATGCAATTTTCCATGCAAAAACACGTTGTTAACGTCCGGTTGACGCAATGACCACCCTTGCATCACAGATATTGTCAGAATAGTTTTTTTGATTGCTGGTTTTACAATCGGACTAAATGTTTCCTTGTAATCCAACCTAGGTCATTGATTAAACCCTTTGGCAACGAGTCTTGCTTTGAACCTATCAACAGACCCATTTGATTTTCTTTTGACCCTAAACAACCATTTGCAGCCCACTGGTTTACAGTGAGGAGGTGGAGAAACCAATTCCCAGGTGTTATGTCTCGTTAGAGCAGTTAACTCATTAGACATGACACTCCTCCATTTCGGGTTACGAATTGCTTGACTCACACAAGTTGGTTCAATGGAGGGTGGAATAGGGTGTTTTGAGGTTGAATGGAATTGCTTAGGCTGGTAGATGTTGTTCATCGAGCGTGTGGCCATGGAGTGGGTGCGAGATGGAGCATTGGTAGATTGATTTCGTATGGGCTAAGGGTGAGATTCGGGTTGGGGCGCAAGGTGAGATTCGGATTGAGACTCAGGTTGAGATTCGGGTTGGATGAGTGGCATTTGAGGTTGGAGATTGGGTTATGGGAATTGGGGATCGGGTTCTTGTTAGAGGGTAGCTCTCCTGATACCATGATGAAGTTTGAGTATTTACTGAATATTGATAAACTTGATTACAATATTTTTCTCAAACGATATAGATGAATAGAGTGCTATATACAATGAATGCAAAATCTATTCTAGGAAAGCTAGCCGGAATTGTGGCTGTGAAGATTGTACCAGTTGTGAGACGTGATTCTTGTGATTAGTCCAGCAATTTACTCCCTTGATTCTCGACTACACTTCTGTGACTTGATTTGTTGCATGATTTGTGGAATTATCTCTGATAGAGTATGCTCTTTTTTTTTTTTTTTTTTTTTTCCTGTTATGTTCTGCTTCATTTATTTGCTAATGATAAAGCCATTGAATATTGATTTTAATAACCACGATGAACTTAGGAAGACACCTCCTACATGCCCTGTAGAGGATGTTATTCTTCACGTTGTTAATTGAGCTATCAAATTTCATGTAATGCTCACATGATATGAACTGTGAAAAGGTTTTCAAGGGCTTTTTCTATGTAATAATAGCTTCAGCCTTTGTTTGAGAAGCTTGGAGACTGTTTGGAACTCATACATTGCTTTTAGGAGGCTGATGAAAATGATGACTGCATGTAGTTGCTTGACATAAGTTTTTTTTATATAGAGAAGGTTTCTGGTGCACGTAATGGTTTTCTTGGGATATTTTAGTTGTAATTGTGTCTTCCTCTATCCTGTCTTTCTATTTTTAATGCATATTCATTCTAACAGAGTTGTAAAGGCTATAGTTTCAAGGAAATATTTTGCTTGAGTACTACCTATTCTAAGACCTCTATACCACACATTGCTTATGTGGCATAGTTTGATTTTGAAAATAAATTTTAAAATTTGAGTCTTACAAATCAAATCTTACCATTTAAAAATAAGAGAAAAAATATTTGTAACTGTGAATTGAACAACCGTCGCGTAATCGTTTTGAAAAAAGTGATAAAAACATGGGACCCACATGAAAAAAATTAATTTTTTAATAGTGGACCCCACTCATTTTCAAAGCGATAACGCGGCGTTTATGCATTTCACGGTTGTATGTAGAATTACTCGTAGAATAATATCCTCATTGATAAGATACTCATTGATAAGATACCTATAAAAAAAAAAAATAGAACCAGACTACATGTAGAGGCAATAGTTACCGTTTACTTTGATTGTGTATCAGAGAAGAAAAATACCAAGAACAGATTATAAACTCTGACTTTCAACAGCCTCGCGTTTACCACTACTTTGTAGCTACCTACTGCTTCCATTTCTATTTCACATTCTGTTTTCAGTTTCAATCTTGTTCTGCGCGTGGCTATCTTTAGGCTGTGGTTCTTCATGATTCTGCAAGCAAAGAGTGCAGGAGGAAGATGCCTGAAGCATATGCATTGGATAAAAAAACTGAATGGCATGGTGAGTGAAAGAGATCTGAAAATCTTGAGAAATTGGTGGAAGATGCAGAGCAGGAAGCTAAAACTAAAAGCATAAAGACAAAAGCTGATTGGCTGGGTGAAGAATTGTCACTGTTTTGGCTGTCGAGCTTGCCATTGCTGGAGTGTGGCACGAAGAATTGACACTATCACACTGGACTTGACTGATAACCATCTGGCTTTGAACTTCACAAGGGCCATACTAAATCCAGTGTGATTTTTCTGGTGATAAGTCTTTCAAACCTTGGCAGTAATCTATAGCCTTTCTTGATATGCTGCATTCGGAATTTAGATAAATAATCCATTGACATTATATGTGAGAGACTTCATGCCATGACCTATGCTTTTTGTTTGCAACCGTTTATTATATTGGTTTATGCTACCTTAGTACCACTTGAGTCCTTGACAACACTCTCCCTCCCTCCCTCCCTCGTACTTGCATGTACTGAGGTTTCCCTTTTTAGGTCCTGAATAACCTCCTGAAGCTTGTTGCATGATTGGGAATTATTACAGTTTAAAGGGGAACATAAATCAAGTGAATTCGAGATCGCTGTCATTAAAAACACTAACAATGGCAAGATCGTTCCCAATAATGTGACAATAAAAGAATGTAGTTGAGGCTTTTCGCATTAACATTTGAAATCCGAACGTTACAAATTAAAAAAGATTGTTCACTATTTTTCTATCCATAGCTCCTCATACAATTTATTGAAGATCAATCTGCCAATGCCAAATCCGGTGAAGAAAAATTTGAAAAATGGGTTAAAAAAGATATTTAGGAGAATTTCTAGTTGCAGTGAATCAAGAAGTGAGTCGAAGGTCAACACTTGGGAAGATCTGCCGGAGGAGGAAGCAGCTTCTGGTTTGGGAGTTTTCCATCCAAGACAACCCAACCCATCTTTAAACCCCAGCTCGTGTGGATCTCCAGGTGGCAATGCATGAACCATACACCTGTTGTCACATTTTCATTGTCACCATTCAAACAAGTCAGTAATATAATCCTCTCTCCCCATATAATAATCAATCGTTCTTTTGTGAAATTCTGAGACAAAGATTAGTTTTACTGGTGAAGAAAAAAAAGTTCTATGAAAATAAGAGTCATAATCATCTCTGACTCTCCCCCTTATAAGAAGCTTAGTTTTTGGTTTTGTGTGTCCAAATTTAGTATTACGTATAGAATCCGTGTAATCAACTTTGTTGGTTTGTCAGATTATTTCCTGGTCTTAATTCCTCACCTGGGTTATCTGCTTGGAACCGGATGGCCACCCAGCCTCCCGAAGGTACACCCACAGTGTTTCTTTCAACAGGATCAGCAAGATTGAAGTTTGCAGGGTCCTTATTTGGATCAAAGTTCCCAAAACCTTGCCCAACCACAAAGAAATTAAAGCCATGGAGGTGGAGAGGGTGGCTCTCAGCACCAAGAATGCTTGTATCCTGCATGATAAGCTCCACGCTAGTGTTATAAGGCAGAACCACCATCTTTGTCCCATTGCTCACCATAGTGTTGTTAGGTGGGTTGCCGGTGTAGTTAAAAGGAATTCTTGGACTACTCGGAAAGTCGGGGCTATAAACTCCATTTGACTGCCCAAAGAAGTGAGCCTGGAGCAGGGCAGTGGTTGGGAGTGAAAAAGAAACGTTATTAACAGAAGCTGCAAACCTTGTTCCGTTAGGACATTGGCAAGTCTGGTTTTGCTGATCACAGGGGCTTGTTCCAAGGCCTATTGTGAAGAAAAAACGCTTATCAACTTTATGGGGGACATTAGCTGGGAATTGAAAACTTGCTAAGCTTCGGAGTTTGCTTGTGAAATTTGCAGCAAATGAAGTGTCATTGAGGGGAGGAAGAACTGGTTTGTAGAGTGGAAGCTTTTTAATGGAGATGGTTGAGAGGGTTTTAGATGGAAATAAGTCATATTGTAAGATGCCAGCGACAGTAGTGTTGTCGAAAGTGCCAAGACCAGTAACATATGGCCTAGCAGTCATGAAGAATGTGGCATTTGGGAAGTGGGGTTTGGTCTTCAGAAGAACATTTGTGGTCTGTCCCGGGGCTATGAGAATAGTGTCAGTCTCAAAAGGTTTAACATAAACAGCATCGGCTTCGACGACTGTGAGGGTGTGGTTTGCAATGCTGAAAAAGAGCTCGTCATTGAGTGCCGCGTTGATTAAGCGGAGGAGGTATGTCTTCCCGGGCTTCACCTTCAGTTTGAATGTGTCTGAAAGAACCATTCATGCATTTACATATCATACGTAACAGAGTCAAATACATGCGAAGTTGACATATATATCATTCCTCGAAAGTCAAAATTCTGAAAAATATTCCAAGTAGCATTAATAACTGAAAAATCATTTACAAGTCGATGTTTAGACACACCGCTTACATGAAAAAATTTGATTTCTAAGACATTCATTTCTTACAAGTCAAATCATGTCATGTCAGCAGTGTAGTGTAGAGGGTATGTTTTCCACACAAGTTAACAAGTAGAAGGACTATTTGATACCTCTGATGGAGCAGTTATACAATGGCCCTGGAAGTCCATTAATAGTATAGGCATCAGAGACATTTGGACCACCTCCTGTTTGCAAGGCTTGGCTAATGACTTCCTCGGGATCTGCATTCCACCACTCCCCTGAAATGTTTTGGTGCCAAATTAAGTTTGCTTTTGTATGAATATCATTAGTGGGTAATGAGGGGAGGGGGTAAGAGATCCTCCCCGGACTGAATTGGATGATCCAATTAATATAAAGAGATAGACATGAACATTATATGCTCATGTGAGATCTACCCTGCTCATGTGGAATCTCTGTTGGAGAAGAGTCTAGCTTACCGAAGATAAGGGGAACTTCCTTGTAGGGTTTGGCAAATGGGTAAGGGACACCACGCTTGGGAAGAATGATTAGAGGACCATAGACAGTTGACCTTAGCCATGATATGTGGGCATGCCAGAAAAGAGTGCCTCTCTGACCAACGATGGTGAAGTTGTACAGATAGCTCTGGCCAGTTTGTATGGGACATTGAGTCACATATGCTGGCCCATCAGCCCACCCTGTTTGAAGCTGTCGAATCCCATGCCTATTTCAAAACAATTGCCATAATTACATATCATGGACTTTGATTTAAGCATGGAACTATATATATTTATAATTTATAATTATGTTGTTTCGACCTACTTCTTTAAATCATGATGGCATGCATTAAAAATTTAGTACAGATTCATTACCAATGAATGGAGATGTTGTTCTGGACATGGTTAGCCACTTTTATAAGAAGGTGGTCACCCTCCCTAGCTACAATGCGAGGCCCAGGAAATTGCCCGTTTATAGTAACTATGCTCTTCGTGTGGCACAATCGTGTTACATTTTGTAATTTGACCTATAAAATAATTCACAAGTGTTAATTATAATGAAGAAAATAAGAAACAAAAAGTTTAGTAAAATGCAAATTTCTAGACATATATGCAACTAAATTATATTTGGTTAATTTCATATATATATATATATATATATATATGAGTAGTGCTAGTGTACCGCCTAGCTTTGACCGCTGGGCGTGCCTACCAATACAAATCTCACTTTTTATTTTTTTCTTTACATTTTTTCAACATATTTAAATATTTTTAAAAAATAAAAAAATATACCAATACACTTATAGTTATTTCCTTAATCAGTAAATAAAATAAAAATTAAAAAAAATTAAAAATAAATGCATGAGCGGTTAAAATGAGGGGACAAAGTGAAGCGTCATATGCCAGCACTGAGTTGTACGTGCAGAACATACATTAAACTTGTAGTGCCTGGTAATGCCAGCTCCTGCAAGTGCAAGCTCAGGAAGGAGACAGCATGCAATCAATGAGAAGAGAAACACCCCTGGAATTGCTGGTGAGCAGAGAAGAGAAACACCCATTTTCTGTGTGTCCAAGCTGAAACTGCACAAGTGTTTTCTCTTCTCTGGGTGCTAGCTAACAAAGTCTGCGTACCTCAATGTAAATCTTCTAGGTGTTTATATAGGGGCGAAGATCAAAAAGGTTGGTCGAGTAGGTGACAGAAGTTTAGTAGCTAGGGCAAAAAGGGTAAGCAGAAGAGAAAATTACCAGAAGGTATAGCAACTTCGATGGCTATTTTAATACTAAACTATGACCATGCAGTTGTTAGAACAACTTTCGAGTGGTGTCAAAGACAATCAATTGAGTTCTTTTGACGCGCGGCTGGCCTCCTTTCTCTGTTCAAGTCAAAATTACTTTTCCTTTCCATGATCGATGATGTTGTACTGCATGGTTCTTAAACCGATCGAACAAAAGTGATTCTTTCGAATATCGAACGTACGTAAATATGCAACTATATTATATAGGAAAATGATTTACCTACAATACATTATACAACAATATGTTAAATGAAGGGTATTATTATAAAATCATCTTATAAAAATAAGATGATTTTTGCAAGTGCTGCTAATATATACATATATAAATTCATTACATTTGCAAGGGCATCCAAATCTCCTATAACAAGTATTGCCAAAGGCCTGTGACTTGGTTCGCATATATAACCTTCAGTCTCCAAAATGGAAGTCTGAAATTGGATACACTCCTCCCCCAAATAAAAAAATAAACAAAAAAAAAATCTCCTAGCAAGTATATTAGTTGATAATAATAATAATAATCTAAATCAAGCTGTTATAAGTTTAGAAGTTTTTTAAAAGTACCTCTTTTAATTAATGTCTGTTAGTTTTGATGCTAATTTATTTGTAATGTTTTTTTAAAATGATCTATTTCAACGATAATATTGAAGCTGCATTGATATGCATGCATGGAATGTCGACGGACATTCATGTTAGGATGGATGTAACTCTCTCAACCGTTATTCTTAGTACGAAAGCAAAATTAAAAGAGTATTTTTATACAGCTAGTACGTAGCTATATATAGTCGTTTTAAGAAGCAGACGTATAATCAATTAAAGAGTTTAAAGATATTCATGATGATGAGGACAGATATATCATGATCGATCATGCATGGACCAAAAACTGGGAACCTCAATTCACGCTATTTCTTCTCAAGCATATATATATATATATATATATATATATATATATATATATACTGCAAATGCTTTTTAATGAAGGAGAGTACTGCGCAAAAATTCATTAGATTTGCAGGATAAAGCTCTATACATACATATGGGGTTTCATTTTGAAGCTTCTTAATTAATTACAAAAACTTCACAAAATCCAACTTGTCGTACGTACGTAGTACGTAACATCATCTACCTCCTTAATTATAATAATCAAGGAACGTGACCATTATTTCAATTGGACCTGTACGTACGTGTGGCTCTTTAATTAATTACCCACTCCATATTCTCGACAAACGCAATAAGATCTAGAATTAACCTTACAATGCTTTAGCATGATTTACGAAGATAAGAAGAAATTATATATGTAACTAATATGATACGTGTTAATTTATATTATTACAAACATAATCAGTAATATTATACATACCATACATTATATATATATATATGAAGTACGTACAATATAAAGATATTTACAAAAAATTTATAAATTTTTTATTAAAACTTTTAACTTGTGAATAAATCTGATCGAACTTGTACAATAAATAATAAATTAATCGTCATGAACATAAAATATAACTTATTACAAATAAGTTTGAGCTTATTTTTTTTTAAAAGAGACGAAGATCACTTGTCCAATAATCCAATTTTATTAAAAAGCCCTCACTTAAGGCAGATGAAAACTAACATTACAAACCAAACACTAAACCAAAGAGCCTAAAACAATAAAACAAACTCAAAATATCTATGGTCGAAAACTTTGTAATCCCAACTTATCCATCCGAACAATTCCCCTCAACAATCTTGGCAAATTCCGATCACCTTCATAACAAATGAACCTCCCTTCCTCACCTAGTCTCGCAAGAAAATCCGCCGCTTGGTTTCCTTCACGAAATTGATGACCCACCATGTAATTAACCCCATCAAGCTCCTTAAGTAAATCTTCCAAAAATCCCACAAGTACCAAATCGAACAACGACCCTGACTGAGCCAGTCCACCACCAATTTAGAATCACTCTCAATGATCACATTAAAAAGATTAAGCTGTTTACACAAAACCACACCTTCTCGAATGTCTCTTAACTTGGCTTCATTATTTGTACCTTACCCAAAGTGAGCGAAGAACGCCCCCTGGACCCTGCCAACATTATCCCTTATCACTCCACCAACTCCGCTGCTCCTTGGATTTTCACGGTAACTCCAATCATAGTTTACTTTACACCAGCCAGTAAGGTCTTGTCCAAGCCACCAAACGATGTCGACGGAACAAATTTACTAGTTGAGACACACCCATGTTGCGTATGATTTGTTCATCATGCAAAGACAAAGGACCAGATTCTGCCAAATCACCTGTCGCGTCTAGTATTTAACCGACCACCAAACAGATTCAGCTGCTTCATGCACCCCTTCCATACGAGCCTTGCACCCCCTTGTCCACAACCTCCACGTTATCAAGCATGAGATTAGACCAAGCAAAATACCGTTGACAGAGGATCTCTTTGCACAACTAAACCAGACCGAAACTCTCACCCACTAGGATGTCAAATGCAGCTGAGGAATTCCCATCTCTGTGCTAGCTTTATCCCATACAATACTAGCAAACTCACCTCCACTCAAAACGTGATCAATTGTTTCCATGTTTCGAACTGCACAACAATCACAACATGAGGCCATCGACACACCCCTGCTCTGCACCCTTTCATCCACCACTAGAGCTCGAAATCGAGCTTTCCAAACACACACAGACACCCTTTTCAGGAGTAATTTATGCCATATCCTTTTATGCCACTGAAGTGGTTCTCCTTTCATTCTAATCACTTTCCAAGCACTGACTGAAGAGAAAGCACCATCCTTGGATGGTTTCCAAATGAAAGCATCGGGCCCTGCCTTACCCTCCAAGATACTCTGAATTATTTCAGCCGAAGTCTCTTCTCCCACTAGATTCACCAGCTGCTCATAATCCCAGGTATTATTGGACCAGCAATCCCTTATTTGCAGCTTCTTATTTTCGATATCGTCCACACGGGCCGAAAGAGGACCCGATGCAAGCCATCTATCAAACCAAAATGAAGCATTTCCACCTCTCACCAAAACCTTCATGTTCTCAAAGACTACATGTAAAACCAAAACAATTGGTTTCCAGAACCTGGAACCTGATGATGCAGCAAGAACAAGATGACCAGACTTCAAATATTTGGCACGGAAGAAGTCAGTCCACATATTATTCATCGACATAATCCTCCACGCAAACTTCATGTGCAGAGATCTTAGTATTTCCAAGAGATCCCTCAGCCCCAAACCTCCCTCATTTATTGGTTTACACAATTTCGGCAAAGACCTCAATTTCATCTTTTGCTTACCATGGACATCTCCCCAGAAAAAACTAGATAAAATGGAATTTATCTGATGGTAGATACCCAACGACACATTAATAACTGAGAGTAAATGTATAGCCATACTCGAAAGGACATGGCGCAACAAAATTAGTCGTCCCCCTTTTGAAAGAATTTTAGCCTTCAATCCCGCTACCTTATTACGAATTTTAGTCACAAGAGGTTCCAAAATTCTCGCCGTAAGCCTCCCCACAACAATCAGTGCCCACAAATAAATCACTGGAGAACTTTATTATGCTTGGAAGGAGAAAATGCAGATTTTTCTTTGTTAATACTCTGACCCGACCATCTTTGATAAAGATCCAGTGTCTCAACGAGTCTCTTCACCGACCTTCTACCACCATTCACAAAAATTAAAATATCATCCGCATATAGTAAATGGGAAATCAAAGGCGCACCAACTGGATGGAAAAATATTTATATTCGAATAAATTAAAATTAAGCAAACATGAGAGTACTTTGTCCATTTACTGTAGTTCAAGTTTGGCTCAATTAGGTAGTTCTATTTTCTTAGTTTTTTGTTGTTTCCTTCAAGGTAGAAAAAGACAGATCTACAATTTTCTGAAAAATTCTCTAATATGAAATTAGAGAGTAGAGAGCTAAAGAAAAGTTTTGAGAGAGAATCAGTGTGATTTCTCATTAATGATTGAAGGAATTACAATAGCTATACAAAGCCACTATTTATACACACATAATGGCGGTTTAAGCTAACTAACTTCACTATACAATGACTGCCACCTGGCTGGTCAACTAACTTAATTGACTATCAAACTCCAACTGACTTAATTGTCTAACAGAATCCATCTCAGCAGCAACATATTTCTTCTCATCTTTGGACCTCTTTTGCTTGGCTTCTCGAGCCTTTAATTCCAAGGCTTCTATTGAGATTGTATATTCCAACATTTTTCGTCAACTCTCGAGAGACACACGCAGCACAAGAAGACTCCCGGGCCACAAATCGTTAGGAGCATAGTGGCGATTTTGCAAAAATCACTGCGTATGGTCCTCACACACTTCTCACAACTGCGCATGGTCCTCACGTGTCACTCCTTCCGGTAGCTTTTCTCGCCATATGCACCGAATCACTGGAATCGCCACCATAAGATCTTTCAAATCTGACTTTTGTGGCTGAAAAGAGACAAGCGTGGTGCCTTCACGCGCCGTCACAGATTTTGAAATCTACCAGAGTTGGTCCAAACTGTAATCCGTCATTTTTCGCATATATCTTACTACTTATTGTTTTTCTTATTGTTTAGTAAAAAAACAAAGGAGTTCTTCTCTTGAACGTTTGGCTGTAGAGGTTGAGTCTTCTTTTTTCTATGAAGGACGAGGTTGAGTATTTGTTTAGGCAAAATGTTGTCTCTTAGATGTTTGTCTGTAGAGAGTATCAGCAGTAGTGAAGACTAGACCAGTCACAAAAGGAAATAGTGTACTGGTGGAGCTCCAAATGCGTTAGTTGGTTTATGAGGTAATGATTGATATGAGGATATTCCTGCATGTATCTGGTTATGGATGTAAATTTCTCTAATGAATAAATGATGACAGTTTCTCTTGAGAAAAAAAGTTTGGCTCAATTACAACCCTAGTGAGACATGGTGATGCAGCAATATTAAACTGTTATATGACGATGAGATATGACATTAGTTGATATATTCATAATCCTAAATTAGCCTTCTCCCTAATTCTATGGTCTTGATCTCGCGCGTGTCTAAATATTATTGCCTTTTCTAGCTATTTGCTTGGCATGAAAATAAAACAGAAAGGAAAATCCTTTAACTTCTCCGTTTTTAATAGTTTTTATCATTTCATTCCCTTCATGGAAGACCACCTTATATGAAATCTCGATAGCATATAATAATTATATCATTAATTAAAATAATTCCAGCCCTTGCAATGGCTTGATATATAATTCCATTTTATTATCCTAGCTAGCTAGCCTCCATGCATCCCCCCGGCAGCCCGCCGAAAAGAAAAAGAAAAAGAAAAGCTTTAGGCACAGGCCGCCCTAGCTAGCTTGGCATAGATATTATACAAGATCGAATTACTAAATTAAGTAGTATACTATTTCTATCTCATATATATGTGACCCTATAATCAAGCAAAGACAAAAAGTTATTAGAGAATCTAGCTTTAACCATCAACATAAAAGAAAAAAGGGATTAGCTAGGTTTAACAAAAAGATACTTTGCCCAAATCAAGAGAAAATCAGGTAACCCTAATAAACCATGCATATATATATATATATATATATATATATACACGAGGATCAGAAGTAGTACGTAAAAGTTAAGGAACCTCTTACAATATTATATATACAAATTAGGGTCTAGCATTTATAAAGCTTAATTAAGATCATTACGTACTTTTTGTGAGCATCAAGGAAAGAATGAACTAGACAAGTTTCTTAAATATTTCGAAATTACCATATATATATATATATATATCATATATGCATGGTAGGGTACTGGCCGGGGTCATATCATGTGCATGTTTGGGCGACTAACGAGAACGACGGAGATGAAGAATTGCGGGGGATCGTTCTGCTCATACTGCTGCGTGTTATTATTTCTTTCTTTACTTGCCGGAGGTCAAAGTCTGCCACCGGAAAACAAGGTATTTACATTAACTCAACTATATATATACATGCATGTGTGTGATCAGCTAGAGACGTTGTGCATGCTAACAAGAACAACTTATAAATTCATGGCCGTTAATTGGGATTCAGGGCCGGCCATGTATTGACAGGCTAGCTGTCCCACGCGCCGTTATCCAATATATATTACGTGCTATTTGTATATCCTTTTTTCTTTTTAATAAATATAAGATATTCATATTAATCCTTTTAAACATTATTTTTGGGTTTCAGATGATCGACCAAATTTCTTTATCATTTTCGTTTTTCTACTAGTAATCATTTGATATCATATCGATATATAGATGATGACAAGATAATTGTTAAAAGAGTAATCAATTGTGTTTTTCAGACTTAGATTCCTTAGATTTATTATCCGAATTTTAGGTCCTAAAGTGAGAGAGAAATAGATAAATAAATTGGGTCTCACAAATTTTTTTGGTAGCATTAGATGCATAATAAATATTATTGTCGAACTCATTCTCTAAGACTAAGTTCAGACATTAATTTCAGAAGATCTAAATCTGCATTTATACGTGTGTGTATATATACATACCTTAACTAAAAAGTTAAGGCTTTAAATTTCAGTTGATTAAATCAATCACGCACTCACTGTCCAAATCAAAAACTAAAATATTCCACAATATATATATATATATATATATATATATATATATATATAAAGAATTGACCACGTAATTAGTTTTTTATGGATGAAGTAATACTAGATACAGTTATGAAATCTGTAAGAATTGTGCAATCATTTTTAAAAAAAGTATGATCTATTATTAAAAAATTATTTTTTTTAATTATGTGAGTTTCGTATTTACTTATTTTTTTTAAAATGATTATATAATACTTATATACTTCACAGTTATAATTATCATTTCTAACTGTCGATTCCAACCATATTTATTTTGTCCGTAATATTAAGATAGCCATAGCCCCCACCAAATTGATGACAAATACAAATGTGGATGGGGAGTAGGGAGACCCTATTTAATATTGCCTACCAATTATATTCAATCAGCTTAGAGCATTCATGGTTCCGTACTAATTATCTTCTAGATTATATGAAATTAATAACAGTCGCAGTCGTGTATTGGTGTATGGCTTTCGAGCTAGGGTTCTTTCAATGATTCAGACATGCACGTGGCCGGGCGCGTGTGGCTCTACGTACCCACCATGCATCCCACTGATTTAATTGCATTAATTCCCTAAATCCCATGGCCGATTTGATCAAGGTCTTTGTTGGAAATTAGTATGTTAAAGTAGTACTGTCAAAGCTGCCTTTTTAAAGCCTTAAAAAGGTTATAATTTTTCGAAAAATACTCTAGACACAAACAAAAATAATCTCATTTAAATTGATCTAATTTGGCGTGGATCGTCAGATTATAAATTTATTTTATTAAAAAGTAAATTTAATGATTAAGAAAAAATCACGTCAATTTATAATTAAGATTATTATTATTAATATAATAGTAAGTACTATACCTCCTTATGAAAAGATAATAATTTGGAAAATAGGACTAGCACACATGATGATGCATGGGGATCGATAACATAATATATACGTGATTATAAGATCGATCGATAATGCCTATTGATGTATGCAAACTTAAAACAAAAACATTTGAAAGCTGAAAAATAGAAAATTTCCCTTTCTATTATCAGTTACTTGATAAAAAATAAAATCCAATTAACATTGAGTAGTATTGACTCAAAGAATCGTATTTCTCTTACTTTTGTATGTCACTTTATGGGTACTAATGGGCCGCCGAGAAAAAGAAAAAAGAAAAAGAAAAAGAAAAAGTTCCATTATTTTCAAATAATGATCTCTCATTATTTCTATCTAACTAGCTTTAAAAATTGCAGAACAACTGCACCTACGCAGTCACCATAGAGACAACTTGCACAAGGGGAGCCGAAACCTCAAACCATGTGAGACTAAGATTTGGTGACACAAATTCAAATGACATACTGGTCCGGCACCTCAACTCCAAGCACGTAAGGTGGGTTGATCCATTGGAGCCTGATGTCCTCGACGACGTGCCCAGAAAGCCATTTCAAGCATGCGTGGTAGACGAATTTCAAGTTAAGGGTCAATGCGTAAAATCCCCCATTTGCTACCTATACCTGAAACTCACCGGAGCCGATGATTGGCGACCGGGTTTTGCACAGGTTAGGGTGCTAGAGGGCTCTCATCTCAGCTCGGATTATTTCTATTTTCGTGTATATTTGCCTAGGAATGCATGGCATGGTTTTGATGTGTGCGATAAGGAGGTTACTCCTTTTGGGATCAAGCACAACAGGAAGGTCTTTGTTAAGAAGCCATATCAAGTTCCATATTAACGATTCAACCTAGAGCTATTGGCCGGGAACATTGTTTCTAGCTAGATATAATATAATGCCTATAGGTTTGAATTTGATGTACGTCTTCGGTCTCTTAATTTCTGTTTGGACCTCGATTATTAACAATATCTAATTTATATTTACAAGAACATTTGAATAAAGTTGAAAAAAAAATAGTTTTATATATTCTGAAGATCTAGACAAAAGTCTTTTATATCGAATGTCATTTAACATATACTACTCTGCCTCACCCATAAACATCATGCACACCCTAGCTAGGCAATCACGGATTCAGAAATTATCTTGAATTATCTTTATATATATATATATATATATATATATATGTTTCTTTTTATAAAATTATTGTACATAAAAGTTATATAAATATATATATATATATTTTTATTATAATGTAAATTCGACCATACTGCATGATGCGTCTCATGATAGTAACAAATTACAAGTATAAATCATGATTCTCACTGTCCTGCAACACGAATTAAATGTTTCTATTTCAAATTATGATTTTGTAAAAGAGAAATTAGAAAGGGTTGAAGGACTAAGGTTGCATTTGGGTAGTGCGGTGATCTCAGATATTCTGTAAATAGTAATGAAAAAGTAATTATAGAATATTGAATAATAGTGAATACTAATATTGAAAAGTAAGTGAAAATAATAATAGAATAATGAATAGTAATTGAATATTCTGATAATACTCTACTACCCAAACTAGCCCTAAGAGATAATAGATCAAAAAAATCATATATATGTTGTTGGTATAACATATACATCTTTTGGCCTTTAGAAACTTTTTGGGGTCAAAGTTTAATTTGAGTTAAAAAAATATAAATTTTACTCAAAATCTGGACTAAATATTGAAAAAAATATTTCTTTATGCATATATTCAAAATTTCTTCCTCTCATCTACAGATCGAGGCACTTGATGATCTAGTATATATCTTTTAAACTCATAAACAAAAATAATAAAACAGAAAGTAATTTTCCCGTTGAGCTGCATACAAAACACTCTCCCCCCGTACTCACTCGAATGCTAATCAGAAGAGCTAAATTATATGTACCATTAATATTACTATTTATGAATTATTACAAAAAAAAAAAAAAAGGGTTGGGAGAATTTGAAAGCTGGCTGTGGTCCAAACATATATTATCTGCATGCATGTAGCTTTAATTTGTAAGCTAGAGAAAATCCAGAGCATTCAATTCCATTTAATTACCATCACTACAACACAATTGCTTTTTAGTGACAGTTAGAAAATTGTGACAGTCTCCAAACGGTCACTAAAAAGCCTTTTCTATGACGGTTTCTGGAAACCGTTACTAAAAACATATAAGATTTTTTTTACGTTCCAACGTATTAGAAATTTACGTTCGAATGTCACATATACGTTCGAACATTGTGGTTACTTACGTGCGAACATGAAATGTTTTGGCGCCAACGTTCAAACGTTAATAATTAACGTTCGAACGTAAAATGTATTGCGCCAACATTTGAACGTCAATTACTAACGTTCGAATGTTAATTGTAAATTTAAATTAAATATGATTCTAATTTCAAAATTATGTGATTTTTATAGTGCATAATTTGTGAACAAGTCTAAAAAATTGACTTGTATATATTTATATATACACAATTTGTAATATATAAATATATATTTATATATATTTGAAGTGCAGTGATTTAGTATTAAAGATGAAAAATATAACATTAAAGAAGATTGAGAATTGAAATTAAAAAACCATAGAAATATTAAATAATATTTTTCTTTACATATAATAAAAACAAAATACAAAATATGATTGAATTTCTTAAACAACACTCAGATGATAGCGTTGTTCGCGAAACAACAAATCCCCATATAAAACTTTTGAACCATTGAGGGGTATACATTCCCCCTCAATGTGCAGATATTTCCTCAGCCTCTACTGACGAAAACATCTATCAAGTTCGTCTGCTCCCGTATGAGTTCGTCGAACTCATTAATCAGGACCTCTCACTCTACCATAACAGTACGAGTCCCAATACGAGCAGTGTCCTGAGTGGCTCATTCCTTCCCTCGTTTCCTAGTATGCAGAGGATGAGCTATATCCTGAAAATATAAAAGAAAAAAAATTATTTACATTGATGCATTTTTTGTGTTAATTTTAAGTTATTCTGCATTAACATTCGAACATAATAAAATAAACGTTCGAACGTTAAGATAAAACGTTCGGATGTGTATCATTTACGTTCGCACGTAAAACACATACGTGCGAACGTATAACATACACGTTTGAACGTAAGCAGTAAATAAATTTAAATGACGTACGTTCGGACATTTCTGTTATACGTTCGAACATATGAGTTTTAAGTGCGAACTTAAAGGATTCACGTCCGAACGTTGAAGCATAAATAAATTTAAAAAGTAGTACGTTCGAACGTTATAATTAAACGTTTGGACGTAAATTTTACGAAAAATTTACGTCCGAATGTAAAACAATACACGTTCGAACGTAGAAGCCTTAACGGCTATGTAATTGAAACGTATGTTCGAACGTCTTGGTGACACATTCGAACGTTATGACACAGAATGGTTGAGTCGACTCAACCATTATTGAAATCTCGAAAATCAATTTACAAGGTTCTAAATGCCGAAATGTCATCGTAAAAATGAAGTATATACTTCAAGAAACTTTTATACGGTGAATATTTGGCCAATGGCAAGCCGTGGTGACCGGAAAATGGAGTTAAAAATTCGGCCACCAATTGGCCCATTTTAAACCAAACCGAACTCAAATCTCGAATAAAATACATGTTAGAGGTTAAAAGATGAATGTCTAACTTTTAGTGACGGTTGTGGCGGAGTTTGACGGTGGCGGCGACGGAGGAGTAGTGGCGTGCAAATGGGAATAAAGTTAGATAATGGTGAAAATGACGTTTCGCCATTCTGTTTTGGATTTATATTGATGAAACGTTCGATTGTAATTCTTAGTACGTTCGATTTAATATGTGTATAAATATTGCTGTGGGAATATTACTGTTGTTGTGATATGGATTTGAAATATTGTGATTATTATTTTTGAATTTTTATTGAATATGTTTAAGAAGAAAATTATAAGTTTAGGATCTTAATTTAAGTAAAGATTAAAAACATTTAATATATATTTAATATGAGAATTAATATTTAACATCTAATAAGTATATATAATATATTTATACTAATTTAGTTAAAATATGATTATTATTCAAATTATAAGTATAATATAAAACTTAATCTTAAAAAAAAAAGAAAAAAAATTATATAACTTAACTATATATAAAGTATAATACTTTTTTCATATAGAGTGAGATCAAATACGGGGCTGGCCATTAGATTAGTAAATAACAAGACAGTTTTAGTGAGATCAAAGACGGGGCTGGCCATTGGATCTGGGTTGAATGAAGTTGAAAGTCATATATTTGGATGAATTTGAAAATCATACAAATTATGACCCTCAGATGATATGATTCCAAAAAATTATTACTATATAGTCTATATATAGTGCATTATATATATAATGTATTATATACTATATTATATTTAGACTATATATAATACTCTTATATATATAATACACTATATATATTCACAAGTAGTTGAAGATGATGCCCAAATATATACACTGAATAAAGAAGAATTTAAAATTAACAAATAATAGTCACAAAAAATTCGTATTTTTCTCAACTTTTATATAAATAAAACAATATTATATAGTACTATATAGTACTGTATATATATATATATAGTGTATATATATAAGTTTTGTTGTTAGTTTTATTAATTATATATTATTGATTCATATATATAGCATAGTATATATAGTATATTATTATGTTTTTATTTAAAGTATTATGCTATCATACTATATATATATAATATTATATATATACTATATACTATAATATAGTATATAATATAGTATATTATATACTATATATAGTCCAGATTACTCACCTTGGCATCCACATCTCATAATTCTAAAAATGAACATTTTTCTCTAACATATTCACAAGTGATTGAAGATGAATACCAAATATGCACACTTTGAGTAAAGAAGAATTTAATAAGTAACAAAGACTATCTCGAACAAGCGGGTTATATGAAAGAACTTTTATGTCACAAAAAGTTAGTATTTTTTTCAACTTTTTAAAAATAAAAATAGATTATATTGAAGAGAAATATTATGAGTATCTAGAAATAAATACTAAGCTATGAAGGTAAAAGTAACGTTCGAACGTGAATTTATTACGTTCGAACGTTAATATTATATTCCCGCTTGATTTTCTCATATCTATTATGATCTTTCCACGTTCGCACGTTTTAATCTAACATTCGGATTAAATAAAAGTACGGAAAATTTCTCGCTCGATTTAAGAACCTCTGTGGTTATCTGAAACGTTCGAACGTAAAAATGTTATGTTCGAATGTTAGTCGATGAAAATCACTGAAAATTTATTAACGTTCGAACGCCAAATTTCCTAACGTTCGAACATGAAAATAGAAGTGCGGGAAATTTTCCGCTAGATTTTGAAGACTGTCATAGGAAGATACATTCAAACGTGTATAGAAAACGTCCGAACGTTATCCGTAGAAAATTTAACTGAGTGTTTTAACGTTCTAACGTCATCTAAAAATTGGGCGGGATAATATAACGTTCGAACGTAAAACTTAAATGTCCGAATGTCATTTAAAAATTGTGCGAGATAATATAACATTCGAACGTAAATCTTAAACGTTCGAATTTCATTTAAAAATTGGGCGGGATTATATAACGTTCGAACGTACAACTTAAACGTTCGAATGTCATTTAAAAATTGGGCGGGATTATATAACATTCGAACGTACAACTTAAACGTTCGAACGTTCCATCTAAAGATTTTTTGATTTAATGAATACACGCACGGGAGGCACCAGACTCATTTCTGCTTCTCCCGTGCGCATAACAGACAGAGACCGGTGAGAGAGGGTCGTGAGTTAGAGAGAGAGAGTTAGAGTGAGAGAGTGTTAGAGTGAGAGAGAGTTGAGTGAGGGAGGATTTATTAATATTTTGCACCTCTAGTTCCATTGATTTTGGTAAGGAAAAATTATTTGTCTTTTGTATTTTCTTGAATTTTATGATATTTGTCTTATATTTTTGTTATATATATGCTTCTAATAAGTTAGTGTTGTATTTTTTTGAAGGATTAGTTGTGATTATTGGCAAGTTGAAAGCTTTTGATTTGTAAGAGGATATTGTGGGTGCTAGGTATATTTCTAAACTTTAGCAATATGTTTATACATTTTATGTTTACTCTTGAAATAATTTTGATTATTGTTTGTGAATTTTGTGAATAGTTTGTGAGTTTATGGTGTTTATTGATGAATTAACATGTGTAGAAATATTGTTGTGAGAATATTGTTGTTGTTGTAATATGGATTTGAAATATTGTGATTATTGTTTGTTAATTTTTATTGAATATGTTTATATGGTTAGAAATATATTGTGTTTAGGTTTTGAATTGATGTGAAAATTTTGATATAATATCTTTTGATTTTTTTGCATTTGTGAGTGCTAGTTATATTTCTAAAGATACTCAAAGATGTTTATACTTGTTGTTGTGATTTTATACTTACTCTTGAAATAGTTGTGATTATTGTTTGTGAATTTTGTGAATAGTTTGTAAGTTTATGATGTTTATTGATGAATTAACATGTGTAGAAATATTGATGTGGAAATATTGTTGTTGTCGTTGTGATATGGATTTGAAATATTGTGATTATTGTTTGTGAATTAGGGTTGAATATGTTTATATGGTTAGAAATATTGTGTTTAGATTTTGGATTTATGTGAAAATTTTCATATTATAATTTTTTATCCCTTTTTTGAATTTGTTCTTTATCAAGAAAATTATAAGTTTAGGATCTAAATTTAAGTAAAGATTAAAAATATTTAATATATACTTAATATTAGAATTAGTATTTAAAATTTAATAAGTATATATAATATATTCATACTAATTTAGTTAGAATATGATTATTATTCAAATTATAAGTGTAGTATAAAACTTAATTTAAAAAAGTATATAACTTAACTATATATAAAGTATAATATACATATAATATATATATATATATATATAATAACTATTATTAATAAACGGTCAATTAAATATTCTTACCATTGTGAGGTTTCAAACCATTATATTATTAAATATATATATATATATATATATATAAGAAAGAAAGTAAAATACTCATAAATAAAAAAGTCTTGAACCTACCAAATAAGTAGAGTTGGAATAAATAAATATACTTATTTAAAATAAACTAGAGAGTAAGTAATTAAGGATCAAATAAATGCTTATATAAAAATTATATACTTATTGTCTATATAAATAAATAACTCACTCAGTTAAGTATAACACTTAAAATTATAATTTATGAATGATAATAATTAAAATTATATAATAACCTTTAAAATTATATATAACAATTATAATAACATTTATATAATAACAACGAGAGAGAATGATCTTGAAGAAATGTCTATCAATTTGCTTGACTGTCATAGTCTCTCCGGCCTTGACAACTCTTCTCCGGTCTTGATAACTCTTCTCCGGTCTTGACAACTCCGACCTTAAGAGTTGTCAGGACTGGAGAGTCTATGACAGTTAAGCAATTAGACTACAAATGCACATACTAGATCCGTTCTGACTGTCCACCATCATGCCGATTGAAGGTCATTCCACCATCTTGCTGAAAAAATGGTAATTAAAAAATTATAGAATTCTTTTACCTTCTAATATTATTTTATTTAAGTACTAATATTATCTTTTTCAAATTGCTAATGTCGCTTCGTTAGAAACGTGATAATCCTGAAAACTTTTTCCTCATTCATGTCTATGTTGCTGCTCACACTAATGAGCATAGTGAGTGGATGGATCCTGTCGCTGCAGATAATTATGTAAACAGTGTTAATTTTGTTAAATAAATTATGCAACATGTCAATAATTTATTTTTTATTTCTATTTCTTTTAATACGTTATTTATTAACGATAATTACCTTTCAAATTGCAGGAAAAAATGATGGAGATACAGTCGGCTTCTAGGGAATCCTCTCCTAGTGACATAGACATATTCACACAAGTGCTCGGGCTGCAATCTAGTATAGCAAGAGGTTTGGGGCGATCTATCAAGTATAGATGTCCATCCTCCTCAACCTCATTGACTTCATAAATTAATAATCTTACCAAAAATTTAGAAGCTACACGGCGTGAGAATGAGTATATAAGGTCGAGACAACAAGAGTTAGAGTCTCTCTTAGAATGACAGTCTCATTTAGAGACGTGTTTGCAGGACCATCAAAGAGACCAGGAGGAAAGAATACGCAATGAAGTCCAAGAGCAAGTGCAACGGGAGATGATGGTGCAAATGGAGCGTGTTATGTCGTTGCAACAGAATCGCGGTGGACGAGGAAAAAAAAAGAAATAAATTTTATCCGTAGTGGTGGCTAGTTTTAATATCTAATTTTAAAATTTTATAAGACATTGTTAGTTGTTAATTAATGGTATGTAATATGATATAATTGATATGTTTTTAAATTTTATGAAATTAGTATTTCTGATCTGTACGTTCGAATGTAAGTTAAAAACGTTCGAACGTTGGTTCACATACGAACCAACGTTCGAACGTGAATACATAAAATTGTATAGTAACATTTGAACGTATGCCTCTACGTTTGAACGTATTGACCCTCAAACGAACAAATGTTCGAATCATTAAATGATTAACGTTCGAACAAACCTCCGAACGTACCACTTGCATTTGAATGCTCCTTCGTTTACATTTAATTAACGACCGAACGTTAAAGCTGTTACGTTTGAAACGTAAATATGATACGTTCGAACTATAATCAACGAACGTCAACTTCTCTCTTTCGAATGCCAATCGGTCGGGTTGCCGTTCGAACGTTCAATTGGACGTTCGAACGTTACTTTCGGTGACAGTTCTCAACCGTCACAAAAAAGGGAACGTTCAAATGTTCAACCGAACAGAACACCTCCAACCGTCACTAAAAATATTTTTAGTGACGGTTCAACAGTAAACCGTCACCAAATGTTTTTGTGACGCACATTAGGTGACGGTCGTGGTGACGGTTTCAAACCGTCACCAAATATCTTTAGTGACGTTTTGGCAATTTTTGGTGACGGTTTCCTCTGTCACAAGAGACAAATTGTGTTGTAGTGCATTACTTGGGGCTTTAGTTTTCCCAAAGGGTTAAAAAATTAGAGCTGCATCGCATTAATACTATTCATCAAAAGTTTGGGACAATTTGATCAACTATATATATATATATATATATTAAATGTAGCTTTATAAGACAAAAAGCCAAAACATTAAAAACCATATATAAATATTATTGTACCATTAATATTTATAATTACTTAATTGGGGCTTTGTAGTAATACTAAAAGATCATAAAATTAAGAGAAATTATATTTGCAGTCGTGAAGTACTCAAGTGCGGCGCAATTCCTTTGAAAAAAGTGAATAAATACAAAATCCACATAGAAAAATTAATTTTTTAATAATGGACCCCACTATTTTTCAAATTAAAGAACTATATATGAACTCACTCGCCACTTCTTTTCATGATTAAGGACAACACATGTACATATGGATTAATAGTTACAAACTTGCATGTAGGTTGTCTTCCATGCATGCCAATTTTTCCTGATATTCTTCGCTAGCTTTTAGATTGTCCAGAGAGGACATCATAAAAGTTGAGAACGAATGTCGTTTTGAAAAAACTAGTACTGATCATAGTACACGATTTATCTATAAAACTCCTGATAATGTAACTTGATAATTGATCATGTATAGAAGTCACGTGCTTTTCTCTGGTGACGTAGCTAGCGATTATTTCATGCTAGGGTTTAACGTGCTTTTTGCATGGCAGCTGCGGGGGCCTTGGCAGCCCCATGTCGGTGGCCAGACCATGTTCTTTTGCAGATCTCGTACCTGCTGTTCCTCATCTGATTCTGGATGTTCAGATGTCTTTGAGGGCTCCAAAAGTTATGCATGGTGAAATGTATTTTCTCTTCTCTAAGGCGAAAATTCAGAAATCTGCAGAACTTTTTAGGTTTCATTGGTGCTTAAGTTTTTGAGACAACTTCCTTCTTTGGATGCGATCCGTTTGTTTATCAAGAACAAATGGGGATTGACAGGTGTAGCGGTGGTTTCCTCCATGAGAAAGCAGCATAACATTTTTGTTTGGCTTATGTCGGAGAAGGATTTCAACAAAGCTTTCTCTAGGGAGGCTTGTGAAATCAACGGCGTGGCTTATAGATTGTTTCATTGGTCTCCTGATTTTAATGAAGAGGAAGAGTCTTCGCTGGTTCCAGTTTGGATTTTCCTTCCTAGGTTAGTTCTGAATTTTTATCATTCCTTTATTCTGCGTATTCTTATGGCCCCAATTGGCAGATTTATTAGAAGTGATAACTCTACAAGATGCGCAACAAGAATGGATGGGGCAAGGGTTTGTTTGGAGTTGGATGCTGCGAAGCCTCCTTTAATGTCTTTTTGGATTGGTTCTCCTTCATGCTCTTCAAGTCGTTTGCAGGAGGTGGTGTATGAAACCTTGCCAGCGTTTTGCATCCATTGTAAGTAACAGGGACATAATGTTACGACGTGTAAGAAGGGGCGATTAGGAAAATATAAGGAGAAGCAGATTGTGAGACAAGAATATAGGGTGGTGCAGAAATTCATGACTGAGTCGGATCCATCGGGCTCGAAAGCAGAGGATCATGAGAATAAAGAGGATCTGGGTTTGGCGCAGAAAGTTTTGGATTCAAAGGTTTTAGTTTGGGTTGAAGCGCAGGTTGATGATCTGGTAGGGGAGGAGTTGAATTTTGTTGAAAGTCTTCAGGAGGATGAATTGCCTCATACTGAAAATCATGAAAATGCTAAGAAACTGGATACTCGGGTTGTGAATTTAGAGGAAGGACAATTTTTGCTGAGCTCTGTTAATGATGTTTTGGTACAAGAAGGATTGGTCTGCATTGTGAATGGTCATTCAGATGAAATTTCAGGTGGGAGGAATGTGGCGGGGGAGATTGCGATTTTGGACCCTGGGGATTCTAGTGGAGACAAGATTGACTCTGGGTATAGACAAGTAGATGAAAATCTGGCTAGTTTGTCAGATAATGAAAAAGTGGTGGAAAATATGCATAGTGGCAAGGATGTATACTCTAATTCTAAAGTGTTGGAAAATGTGAAGAAAAAGGATGAGGATTCAGTTTTGAGGGTTCGTAGCAGCAAACGGGTAATTACCCAGTCCTCTAAACTAAATTTATGATTAGTCCAATATTATATTAGAATGTCAGGGGGTGGGGTCGTCTAAAGGAAGGTTGGGAAAAATTGTGAGAAAGTATAAACCAAAAGTTTTTGTTATTGCTGAGCCATTTTTACATGAAGATTCGATGGATGGTATAAAACGATCGCTTGGTTTTGATTATGGTATTTCGAATGAAGTCTTTGAAGGAAAGCTGTGGCTTTTTTGGAAGAACGAGGTCAATGTTAGTGTGAAAAGTTTGAGTTCTCAACATATTACAACTCTTATTTATGATAGTTTGATAGAATGTAAGGCTTCTTTTGTATATGCTAAATGATATTATGAGCAGTGTCATGCCTTATGGGCAGAACTAGAAAGGGAGAGCAACTTTGGGGGTCCCTGGTTTATTACGGGTGATTTCAACATTATTTCTTATGATCTGGAAAGAAAAGGAGGGAGGCCTCGTCCCTTGGTGGCTATGGAAGATTTTAATTCCTGGATTCATTCTTGCGGATTAATTGAAATGAAGTATTTGGGTAAGAGTTTTTCTTGTTGTAATGGTCATAATGGTCTTTCTCATAGTTAGGCCCATTTAGATTGTACGTTGATGGATCAAAATTGTTTGGATGTTTTACTGGACTCTGCTATGCGCTATTTACCATGTACCACTTCTGATCATGCGCCTATGGTTATTTCTCTTTCAAATAATGTGACATCATATGGTCCTTCGCCATTCCATTTTCAACAAATGTGGGTGGATCATCCGAATTTTTGTAGATGTGTGAGTGATTCTTGGGTGGAAGAAGAATTCAGAAATTGCCTCATAAAGTTAGCGGCAAAATTGAAAAGGCTTGAGTAGGTGCTGAAATCCTGGAATAAGTTGGTTTTTGGATGGACGGGTCAACATATTCAAGAACTGGAAAGTCGAATTGAAGAGTTGGAAGCTCGCCTTCAAGAACAATATATCGGAGATGTGGAGCAGGATCTTATTGTCTCAAAAATTGAACTTAATACTTGGCTACAAAGAGAGGAGGCTCGGTTGGCTCAGTTTGCTAAGGTACACTGGTGGAGGCAATGAGACTAGAATTCTCGATATTTTCATGCTTTACTTAATAAAAGGAAGTAGTCCCAAATTATGGAGAGGAAGCTACCGAATGAATTGGTCTTAAAATCTCTTCAGGAGGTTCATGATGGTGTCGTGTAGTATTTTACAGATTTCTTGGGGCAATCTAGTCGGGTGGTGCTTCCAAACTTAGGGGACTTGGTTAATGCTGTTATTTCGGATCTATTTAACTTGAGGCTTTGCTCTTTGCCTTTGGAAGAAGAGGTGAAATAAGCAGTTTTTAGCATACCTATTGAGAGTAGTCCAGATCCGGATGGGCTTGGCTCGGACTTTTATTGTACTACTTGTTGGGATATTGTTCATACGAAGGTTGTGGAAGCAGTAAGGGATTTTTTTCGAGGGGTTTCTCTTTCTAGATTTTACACCGCTTATTTTGTGGTTCTTATTCCTAAAATGCTTCAACCGACTGGATTTGACAAGTTTAGGCCTATTAGTTTATGCTCAGTATTCTATAAAATTTGTACCAAGATCTTAGTGGATCGGCTTGCTCCTTTTCTCTCTTCCTTGATTTCCTCATAGCAATATGTTTTTATTCCATGAATAAGTATTTTTGATAATATCATTCTAGCACAAGAAATGGTTCTCTTGCTTAATAAGAAGGCTATGGGTGGTAGTGTTATCTTCAAAATTGATATGGCTAAGGCCTATGATCGGGTAGAATGAGACTTTTTTTTTGTAAGTTTTGGAAGCTTTTGGATTTTCCAGGTTTGTTTGTGGATTGATCAGTAATTGTATCTTTTCTCCTTGGTACTCTATCTGATGAATGAGACTTCAAGGGGTTTTTTCCAGGGAGGTAGAGGGTTGCGGCAGGGGGACCCCCTTTCGCCTTACATCTTTATTATTATTAGGGGTGTAACCGGTTCGGTCCGGTCCGGTTTTGGACAAAATCTAAGACCGAACCGGTATGTACCGGTTTTGTATTTTTCAAAACCGATTACGCACCGGTTACCCTCCTAAACCGGTACTACCAGTTTCCGGTCCGGTCCGGTTTTCCGGTTTTTTTTTTAAATGTAAATTTCATAGTTTGTCATTAAAAATTTGTTTATAAAATAAAAAAACTGATTTAAAAAAATCTGTTTTACAAACTATTATTACAAAAAATCTGTTTTAACTTTAAATAAAAAAAATCTGCTTTACTAAAAATTACTTCAATAAAAAATCTGTTTTACTACAAAAAATCTGTTTTACTACAAAAAATCTGTTTTACTACAAAAAATCTGATTCACTCCAAAAAATTGCTTTACTAAAAAACTGGAAAAAAACTGAAAAAAACTGGAAAAAAACTGTTTTACAAACTTATAAATATAACTACTACATTCTGTGAGATACGATTAATGGTTAAATTCCATGTCATGTAATATATAGTCACGACTCATAATCTTCAAATAACTCTCTCCCGCTCATGATGCCCTTAGAGTTCATACAAGAATTTCAAGAGTTCTTCATCGAATCAACTTGGATTATAAATTATTAAAGTTACTAATCATTATTATTTTTTCTTAATGGTTAAAGAAGTGATTACTAGTACAGTAGTACTGAATCCTAATATCACAAAATCCAATCACAAAACCCCTAATATCACAAAACTGAAAACCCAATCACATATTCACAAAATCTCAATATAACAAAACCTAATCACAAAAATCTTAATATCACAAAATCCAATCACATAAATCTTAATATGTAATTTCAAAAAAATAAAAAACTTACCCAGGGGCAGATTCGGCAGAGAGACGGCAAGACTTCGAGAGAGTTGAGAGAAGACTAGAGACTAGAGAGAGTGAGACACGGGACTCGGGAGAGACGAGACTGAGAGATGGGAGAGACTGAGAATTGAGCTGAAAACGATGCCTGCGTGAGAGACAGAGGCTGGAGGCTGGAGCAGATAGGCGATTTTAGTTTTTAACTTTTTAGGGTTGAAGTGTAATGACTAATGATTCAATGAAGGCTGAAGCTTGCGGGACCCGGGTTAGTTTTGATCTGTGTTTTTTTCTATGGATTTTTTATTTAATTAATATTTGATCTATGTGTTTTTTTCTTAAATGATATTATGAATTTAATATAACTATATATAAATATTTGTAATACTGATACATTTAATATATTTTCAATGTAATACATTTAATAGACTATAGTAATTTAATATAACTATATATAAACATTTGTAATACATTTAATATATTTTCAATGTAATACATTTAATAGACTATAGTAATTTAATATAACTATATATAAATATTTGTAATAAATTTAATATTAGTATAGTTTTATATATAAATATTTGTAACTATATATAAATATTTGTAATATACATTTAGCCTACTAGTATAGTTATATATTAGTATTAGTTATAGTGATTTAGTATAACTATATTAGTATAACTATAATTATAGTCTATATTAAACTATTAATATTAGTTAAATAGTTATAAACTTATATATTAATATAGCTATAGAATACATTAGACTATATAATAGATTAATAGTATTAATATTAGTCTATTAGTATAGTTATATTATATATATTAGTATTAGTTATAGTGATTTAGTATAACTATATTAGTATAACTATAATTATAGTCTATATTAAACTATTAGTATTAGACTATTAGTTAAATAGTTATAGACTTGTATATTAGTATAGCTATATAATTATTAGACTATATAATAGTATTAATATTAGTCTATTAGTATAGTTATATATTAGTATTAGTTATAAACTATATATTAGTATTAGTTATAAATTTTTAGTGATTTAGTATAGGCTATATAGCTATATTAGTATAAGTATAACTATAGTCTATAGTGATTTAGTATAACTATATTAGTATAAGTATAACTATAGTCTATATTAAACTATTAGTATTAGACTATTAGTTAAATAGTTATAGACTTATATATTAGTAAAGCTAAATAATATATTAGACTATATAATAGTATTAATATTAGACTATTAGTATAATTATAAGTTATATATTAGTATTAGTTATAAACTATATATTTAATATTAGTATTAGTTATAAACTTTTAGTAAAAACTTTTAGTATTAATTATAACTATAGTCTATAGTCTATATTAGACTATTAATATTAGTTAAATAGTTATAGACTTATATATTATAATATTAATATTGGTATAGCTAAATAATATATCAGACTATATAATAGTATTAATATAAGACTATTGGTATAGTTATAAGTTATATATTAGTATTAGTTATAAACTATATATTTAATGTTAGTATTAGTTATAAACTTTTAATAAAATCTTTTAGTATTAATTATAAGTATAACTATAGTCTATAGTCTATATTAGACTATTAGTATTATTTATAAACTTATATATTAGTATTAACATTTAATGTAATAATTTATAAATTATAATATGAAATTATTTCATATATGAATATATATAATTATATCTATTATATATAGAAATTTCACATATAAATTTATAAATTTATATATTAATATATATATAAAATATATTGTATAAAACTTAATAACTTATATATAAATTTTTTTTTTTATATTTTTTTATGAACCGGTCCGGTCCGGTCTGGACCGGTTTTCCGGTTTAAAATTACACCCCTAATTATTATGGAAGAAGTTCTCTCTCGTTTATTAAATAAGAATTTCTTGTGTGGAAAAATTAAAAAATTTTCCCAACCAAGACGTACGCCACTTGTTTCTCATCTTCTTTATGCTGATGATGTAGTCATTTTTGCTAATGGTGGAAAGAATTCTGTTAAGGAATTGATGAAGGTTCTTGACACTTATGAGGCATGGTCCGGTCAGAGGGTAAGTAAGGAGAAAACTGTTGTTTATTTTGCTAAGCAATTCTCTCCGGGGAGGAAGAGAGATCTACTTCGTCTCACTGGCTTTGTTGAAGGTGGTTTCCCATTCACTTATTTAGGGGCTCCTATTATTACTGGCAAGTTCACCAATTGTCATTTGGATCCTTTTATTAATCGGGTGAGGGATAAAATAGGGGTAAAAATTAAAATGTCTCTCTTTTGGTGGTAAGCTGGTTTTATTGAAACATGTTTTGGCAAGCATGCCCATTCATCTTTGTCTATCCCTCAGCTGCCACGATTGCTGTTGAAAAGTATTAATCGGCTACTAAGTACTGTATCTGGGGTGATAAGGATGGAAAAGAAAAAAAGAAATGGATTGCTTGGAAGAATATGTGCAAATCGATTGAAGAGGGTGGAGTTGGTCTTCGGGACTTTGTTGACGTTCAGTCTTTTCTTCATATGAAATTTGCTTGGAAGATTATGACTGGTGATGATCTCTGGACTCGGTTTTTCCGTGTGAAATACATTGGAGATAAGCATGTCTCCTTGCTTGACGCTAAGAAGGGATCTTGGTTTTGGAGGATGGTGGTGAAGTGCATTCCAGCTGTTTTGGAAAATTCAAAATGGAAAGTAAGGGATGAGAATATTTTGTTCTGGTTGGATAACTGGGTGGAGGGGGGGTCCCCTTGCTGATTCTCTTCATATGGTTGATGAGCCGAATTTGAAGTTGGGTGAATTAAAGGTCTCGACTATGTGGGACGTTGTTTTGTTGGAGAGGCTGGTTGGCCTTGAGAAGGCGGATGAAATCTGCCAGTTCTTGGGTGCATATAAATCAGGTCAAGACATCTTAGTTTGGCTCCAAACGAAGGATGGAAATTTCTCTACGAAGAGTGCGTGGGATTGCATATGAGTGTGTGCTCCGATTGTGAACTGGTCTTCTTGGGTGTGGCATGAATCTTTGCCAAAAAAGATTTCAATTCTCATGTGGAAAGCTTTTCACAATTGTTTAAGTGTTGAGGATAGATTGAGAAGAGTTGGGATTCCTATAACTTCTCAATGTGACTGTTGTGAGGGAGGAAGTTATGAGGATTTAAATCATGTTCTTGCTGCAGGTGATATTGCATCAATGGTATGGAAACATTTTTCTACAATCATGGGAGTCCCCGTATGTTCCAAATAGAAGATGGCACGAGATGGTTATGTTGTGGTTCAGACGTGCTTCCAGTTCTTCCCAAGTTGGTAGTATACTGGGTATACTTCCTTGTATCATTACTTGGAAGTTGTGGTAACGCAGGTGCAAGGCAAGAATGGAAGGCATGATGTTTTCTGCTGAAGAGTTATGGAGATCGGTGCAGGTATGGCTCGGTAAGGTGCAACAAAATTTACCTCAGTTTTCCAAGCTGTCGTTTGCTGATGAAGATCGGTTGAAGGACTTGCCTATTCCCATTCTGCCGATTAAACCAAGGAAGGTTAATTTGGTGTCTTGGGTGAAACCGAAGTAGGGGAGAGTTAAGCTGAACATTGATAGTTGCAGTATTGGAAATCATGTGAGGTTAGCGGCAGGTGGAATAATTCGGGATGTTCATGGGGATATGTTGCTTGCTTTCTCATGTTATCTTGGGGATGGGTCTAATAACCTTGCTAAGTTAAAGGACTTACTGATTGGGTTGCAATATTGCCATGCATTGGGGCTTCAAGAGGTGGACGTGGAATCAGATACTTTAGTTTGTGCAAATTGGGTTCATCAACAGAGATGTGGTGTTTGGTATTTTGAGGATTTTTTGGATGAGGTTATGAGCTTACTTTACTAAGAGGTGAGAATTTTATCATTAATCACATTTTTCGTGAAGGTAATGCTTCTGCGGATTATTTGGAAAATTTGAGAGTTCAGGGCACTACTCGGGTTTGGAGATCTCTGTTACATGTCCCCAAGTTTTTGAGACGTTTGGTTCGTACTGACAAATTGTCTTTTCCTTATTTGAGATGCTCTTATTTGGGTATTCTTTAACTTTTTTATTTGAAAGTTGTGGTTGATTGATAATAATTTTTATTTTTCATAGTGATGTCTTGTAACTACGGTGTTCCTCTACTATAAGTGAGGGTTAGTTAATAAAATTTAGAGGTTCCGTCCTCTTTATAAATTAAAAAAGAAAAAATCGATCATGCATGCATGCATGCATGGGGGTACGCACTTCCAGATAATACTGGCCTATGACTTTCCTGCCTCCAACTGTTTGTTACAATGTGATCATTGATTAATTGAATTCATTTCAATTACCTACTGGATTTATTGCTCACCGCGCGTGTACTACATGCATACATGCATGTGACTTGACACTATATATATATATATATATATATATATATATATATATGTTTAATGATGAGGAATGTTTTATGATATAAAGCATCACACAAATCTATGTCAATTTATAAATTTATTTTTGTTAAATTTTTTTTTATGATTGCAGCACTTCTAATCATGCTCATGAATACATATTTAATTTGGAGTATCTTGTGATTTAGGGTTTAGTTCAATTGGTCGTATTTACAATAAGTCAGTAATTATGTGTAAATATATTTAATCACTTGTTATGGAGTCCCTTAACAGTACACCATCCATATAAGCATTATATTCTCAAGTTGTAATATTTGATTTATAAAATTCAAATTTTAAATTTTATTTTTCAAATCAAATTATATTATGTAAGTATTTTACTAGATGTATTCTACACATCGGCTTGAGAATAGAATACTTTTTTTAATAAAAATAGTTAAAATACGAATTTTTCTTATAATACTAACCGATGTTGAAAGCTTCCATATATAAGTACTGGTTTATGTTTAGCAAATAAATTAACATGAGTAGAATGAATAACAGATTGATCATCATGTATTATAATCGAGACTTGCTAGGTATAAGCGGTTTGGCGCACCAAACCGCATACCAACACTCACAAAGCTTTTTTTATTGCAAAAATAAAAAATGAAAAATTTTTTTGAGAGAAGAATAAGGGATCCTCTGTCTCACGAAAATCATTTTCGTCTTCAATTCGCATTGTTTCATTAAACGAATGTCTTACATTTAATATTAGTGTTCAAAATCGCTTGCAAGAAGATTTTTCCATTATAATCATATTCCGTTAATTTGGAAGCGCGCATTAGAGATTAGGAAACCATTACGTATAACTTTCTTCCTTTAATTTTATGAATGAGCTTAATTATAAATGGTATGAAAGAATCGATCGAGTGTTTCTGTCACCCTTTCTCAACGAGGAAATCTGATTTCTGCTAATTTATAAAGATTTCTTCTTACAACAAAGCTTTGAAACTACTTTATAATATGGTCTTTGTATGAATGCAAGGAATCTTAGAATATTGAAAATACTCCAAAATCGAAACACTTGAGATCAAAACTCTAAAAAACTACCATAGAACCTCCATCTTGACAGTCTATCATTAACTAATGCAAGAGCATAGTCAAAGCCAAATCTAGTTTGTCCTGCCTCCATCAATGAGGACTCAAGATCTAGTTATATATATATATATATATATATATATAGGTATAATCGGTTCGGTTTGGTCCGGTTTTAGACAAAAGTTAAGACCGAACCGGTATGCACTGGTTTTGCATTTTCGAAAACCAATTACGAACCAGTTACCTTCCTAAACCAGTACCTCCAATTTTACCCGTTTCAGTCTGGTTTTCCAGTTTAATAATATTAGTATATATATTAGTATTAGTTATAGTAATTTTTATTTATTATAATTATATCATTGATAGTGGTAGTGATAGTATTAGTACGTATAATACTACTAATAGTATTAGTATTACTATATCATTATTTCATATATAATTATTTAGTATAGTGACTTATATAGTAATTTATATATAGACTTAAAAGTATGTTACTAATAGTAATATAGTATTAGACTATTAGTATTAGGCCATAAAATGTAAATTATAATTAATATGCATTATATACTAATATATATTAGTATTACTAATTTACTAATGTACTTATCAAAAAGAATATATTGAGAATTATTAGGCCATAAAATGTTATTAATATATATATATTTTATGTTTAAAGCATATGATCAAATAAATTTTCATATTTAAGATTAAAATTTTATGTTATAAATTATAATAATATTATCTTATATATAATTATAATTTATATTATTATATATATTATATATAAAAATGATATATAATATTAAAAAAATTAATTTAAAATATATAATATAGCGAATCAGTCTGGTCCAAAAAAGTATAGAACCGGAACCAGACCGGTACCAGTATCGGCCAGTTTTGAAACTAAGGGCCCGAATCGGTGGAACCGGTCCAAAACGGTCCAGTTTCCTAGTTAATTTTTACACCTCTATTAATAATATATGGGAGGTGCTACAGAGACCGAGAGGTCTACCGATTGATTAGTGCATTATTTTTTTCCTTAAATATTATATTTCTTAATATTTAAGGAAAAAAAAACCAATTCAGTTCCTTTCTTAATATTTAAGAAAACAAAAATAAAAAAATAAAAAGCATCCATCGATGGTCTACCTAGCATTTTCCTTTATATATATATATATATATACATGCTCCATTTTCATTTTCAGTTTTTGTAGTAATTTGCTAATTCAGAAATACCTGGCTTATTTTAAATAGGTAGTCCTTATTATTTGAATCCTAAAAATCTAAAACCTATAGTATATGAAAAATGCTTCTTGCAACCGGCCTGTACAACCGGTGGGGAATCTCCACCTCATTAAATGAAATGTTGTGTTTCATTTTACATTGTAGTAGGCGGGAGAAAGAAAATAGGAGCAAGTCACAGAAAGGAAATGAATGGGAAGAAAAAAAAGTTACCCATCTCCATCTATCTCCAGAAATACCCACAAGAGCAAAGTTAAAGGAGACCGAATGGACTTTCATATGGTGAAACATGAGAAAGACGGATTACTTAAAATCGGATGAAATCGAGTCCACCCAAACAACAATCGACGTCCTTTTCTTCAATATGAGTTTCGGCATGGCTTCATCACCATCTTTAATGAATCCCAATAATATTTACGCGTCGATATGTAATATTGATATTGACGAAAACACTACAGTATGAATTTTTTGATCCACAAAACTAGGTGTTTTGTGTATGAGAGAGAGAGAGAGTCCACTAAGAAATTATTGAAGAGCGGAGAGTAAAGTGTTCCTAAGATAAATGTGAGAGAGATTGAAATACTTATTGTGTAAATTCTCCATATAATTTGTGCGAAACTCAAGTTTCAAATATGAAACTTCTCTCAAATCTTCTTTCCGAAGTTTTACTTCTTCTCATATATTTATAGTCGAATGAATTATCTTCTTTTGGAGATTTATTTTTCTCAAATTTCTCTCTATTTTTTTAATTGTTCTTGTAGATGCTGTCGTGACAGTCAGTAGGTTACACGCACCGGTTGTACCGGTACGTTGCAGTTCTGTTAGTATATATAATCAAATCAGTTTTTGATATTGTGTGCAAATGGGTGACGTACGAAACAAATCACAAAAATGCAATTAATGTCGATGGATCCGACACGAATGTAGCCGACATCTTTGCTTTTCACAATTGAAAAATGTCTGCAATTTTGAAGAACGAAAAAGAAAAGGCTGATCCGACATGCAGAACTTGAGTGACTTGACTCAATCCCGAATGACTCAAATTCAACTTATATATATATTCCCACAAAAACTTTCTACCGAAATTTTCTATCGAATTGTGTTTTTTTGTATTTTTAAAAATGATTAAAGTGTTTAAAAAAATGATTGAAAAAAAAGTAAAAAGAGTTCTTCTATACTAAAGCCGCTACAGTACCCAACACCACACACTGCCGACGTGGTTTTTTTTTTTTTTTTTTAAGCTGCTACACAAAGCAAAACCCATCTTCAGCTTCTAAACAGTGCATTCGAATTTCAGACCTCTCCCGCTCGGTTCGTGCGACCCCATCCCTCCCGCTCAGTTCCTGCCGTCGAAAGCGTGCCGTCTGCCGTCGTTTGGGTGGCTTCTGCCGTTCGGTCTGCTCAAAACACATCTTTCCTTCGAATTTCTCTCTCCAGCTCGGTTCCCCTCGATCCTCTGCCGTCGTCCGCGTGCTGCCTGGCTTCTGCCGTGCCGTCTGCCTTTCTACCGTGCCGTCTGGGTGTGCCGTGCTGTGCCGTCTGCCGTGTGCCTTCCGGCGTCTACATTGTGGTCATCCATTGAACGTTTGCATTTGTTTTGTATTTTGTATTTTTGTATGTTTTAGTTAGTTCATTTTAGTGTTGTGTTTCTAAGTTGAGCATTTTATATTGAACTGTACATTGTTAGTTTAATTATTTTGAGAGTTTTAAGGTTAAAAAATTGTATTCAACTCAGCATCTAACAAAGCATGTAAACTGAATGTAAACTGAAAGTTGTCTAGAGTTTTGAGAGTTTTGAGAGTTTTGAGCATTGCATACCATTTTCACTTGCTAAATTACCTAAATGTAAACTGAAAGTTGTCTAGAAAACTCTTTAATATCCCATAAACAAGCTTTGAAGATTTAGGAGCATTGCATACCATTCTCATTTACTTAAAATGTCCTCAGTTAGATATATGTGATGCAAGAATAAAATCATAAAAGTACTGATTTCGAGATTTCTTTGAGTAGATCTAAACCATATGTTACTCTCATTAAATTAGAGGCTGTTTTTAATACAATCAGAGGCTGTTTTAAAGACAATTTCCAACCTTAAAACTCCGAAAATAATTCAAACTAACAATGTTAAGTATAAAATACACAAGTCAAAGGCACACTAAGAAGACCAACTAAAACATATCGTCGAGTAAGATAACAATAAGCTGAGCTGCAGAGCATAGAAAAGTCACAAATGTAGCAGTAACCAAAAGTGTTTTTTCCTAGTAATGTCGATTTAATATTATGATAATGGACTAATGGTTTTTTTCTTGTAAATTCGATCTAAAAACTCAGTTGAAATAGCGTGATGGACAAAGAGGAAGATAGAAGGCCACCCAAGCCTTCTACACCAGTTCCACCGACTCAGGTATGATACATTGATCATTCATAAAAGGAAGGTGTCTTGATTCTAATAGTTAATGTATTTTTATTTGTGTATTGTAGGTCCCTCTTTGTCCAGGAAATGCTTACTACCCGCCATTTATGATTCATCCAAATGCATATCCGAATTCATATACGTATGAATGGGGTAGCCAAGTATATTCTATTTTAAACTTTCAAATTTTTTTCCTTAAGTTCATTGTTACCCGTTCTAACATTGTGGACTGATTGCAGCCCCCACCAATGCCACCTTTTCCATCAACGTTCATCTACCCTCCGTCGAGTAATGCGGAAGAGTCGGGTCGTGTTCAACAAATGAATCCGGTAGATTTCTTTCTAATCTTGTTTTTTTTTTTTTTGTATGTGTGCATTTTTATCCGTTCTAACAACGTGCCTGATTGCAGCCCCCACATTTTCCAACAACGTTCATCTATCCTCCGTCAACTAATGCGGACGAGTTGGGTCGTGTTCAACAAACGAACCAGGTAGATTCCTTTCAGTTTATATTTATTTTTTATGATGCGTGCATTTTTATATTTTTAACAACGTTTCTGATTGCAGCACCCACATTTTCCAACAACGTTCATCTACCCGCCGTTCACTTATGCGGAGGAGTCAGGTCGTGTTCAACAAACGAATCCGGTAGATTCCTTTCTAATCTTGTTTTTTATTTATTTATTTTTTATGCGTGCATTTTTATTCGTTCTAACACCATGCCTGATTGCAGCCCCCACCAATGCCACCTTTTCCATCAACGTTCATCTACCCTCCGTCGAGTAATGCGGAAGAGTCGGGTCGTGTTCAACAAACGAAGCAGGTAGATTCCTTTCTAATCTTTTATTATTTTTTTATGCGTGCATTTTTATTTTATCCGTTCTAACACCGTGCCTGATTGCAGCCCTCACCAATGCCACCTTTTCCATCAACGTTCATCTACCCTCCGTCGAGTAATGCGGAAGAGTCGGGTCGTGTTCAACAAACGAAGCAGGTAGATTCCTTTCTAATCTTTTATTATTTTTTTATGCGTGTATTTTTATTTTATCCGTTCTAACACCGTGCCTGATTGCAGCCCCCACCATCGACTAATGCGGAGGAGTCGGGTCGTGTTCAACAAACGAATCAGGTAGATTCATTTCTAATATTTTATCTATTTTTTCATGCATGCGTTGTTGCTCATTCTAACACCGTGTCTGATTGCAGCCCCCACCAATGCCAGCTTTTCCTACAACGTTCATGTCGACTAATGCAGATGGTTTGGGTCATGTTCAACAAATGCCATGCACTCCGTCGACTACCGGAGAGAACTCGACAAGCTTTGAAAAGACCGCAAGTAATCCGTCGACTGCGGAGACATCGGCATTTATATCTGGAAGTGAAAATATTGTTGGAGGTACTTCATTAGACGTAGAGACAGAAGTTGAGGAGATAAATGAAGAAAATTCTGATCATGACAAAGTTGAGGAGGAGCCCAAACCTGGTATGACATTTGCCACTGATCATGAGCTTATGGCCTACTACATGCGATATGCCAAGCAACAAGGTTTTGGTGTTATAACACAAAGGACGAAGAGAGAGGCTAATGGGAGGGTGAAGTATTTAACAATTGGGTGTGCGCGTGGAGGGAAGTACCATCCTAGTCATAGTAATATCTCGAGGCCACGTCCAACTATTAAAACGGATTGTAAGGCAAGGATAAATGCTCACTTGATTGGATGGTACTTGGGTGGTGACCACTGTTGAGATTGCCCATAATCATAGTACCATCAGCCCACAAAAGTCTAGATTCTTTAGATCGCACAAGAATCTAGACGAATACAGTCAGAGGATGCTTGATTTGAACGACAGAGCAGGTATTCGAATGAACAAGAATTTTGGGGCACTTGTTGTTGAGGCGGGGGGGTTTGAGAATCTGCAGTTTCAAGAAAAAGACTGTCGGAATTTTATTGACAAAGCCCGAGAATTAAGACTGGGTAAAGGTGGTGGTCAAGCACTGACTGAGTACTTCAAAAGGATGAGATTGCAGAATGATGGTTTTGTTTATGTGATTGACGTGGATGAGGAGTTGAGACTTAGAAATGTGTTCTGGGCTGACGCACGTAGTAGAGCAGCGTATGAGTATTTCGGAGATGTTATCACCTTCGATACAACATACCTAACAAATAGATACGGTATGCCGTTTGCTCCATTTGTTGGTGTAAATCATCATGGGCAGTCTATACTGTTAGGGGCTGGCTTGATTTCATTAGACGTAAAGTGCAATCGATCCGCATAAACATATTGGAGCATTTTTCAAAGAAGATGATGAATGTGATTGTGATTGTGATTGTGATGAAGACATTGCACTTTATTGCACTTTACAAATTATATGCCTGCACATGAAAGCTGAAAAAAACTGAACTTGAACCAAAAAAGTCATGGACATGAGGGCACAAAAAAACCATGTGTCCTGTTTTCCTTCAATACCCTGGCCAAATAGACTGGGTTCCATGTGCATATGGCACCAACTGGAAAGGGTTGAAGAATCCTGCATGAACATATGGATATGCAGGACGGAATGCACCCAACCCAAGCATTGAGGTTGTTTGTTCACAATAAGGGATTCCATGTGTGTGCAATTGTAATAGGTAAGTTTACCCTCAAAATTGTCTTACAATAACTGAACCAAAACAAAATTTTTGGCACTTTGCATTTTAGTGAGGCTAGCACCTTTTCAATAACACCAGTCATAATCCACTCAAGCATGTCAATATGTAAATCAATATACACAACACAACCCTACAAACAGTTAGGCTTGCACCTACCCACTCTACTTTCTACAAACAATCTCAAATTCCATTTAATTACAAGTTCCAAACAGATAAAAACCTGCTCCAAAATTATAACATATCCTTATATACTTCCTGCATGATCATTACAATAATCCCATATATGGTTAACATAGGATACAAAGTGATACTAATAATTCTATCGTTCATAATTGGTATGATCAATGCAATGGAAAATGTTGTATTCACCTCTCTTACTTATAAAAATATAGAAAAGGTTGCATTCAATATTTGGATTTTCTACTATAATTGGGTGCTGCAATAATTGAAGTTTTTTCCAAATCTATCTTAAATGGTGAGCATACTTGGAAGAACAGTTTGTGAGCCTTGATCCAATCACGACATGGATTTTGGTGCAATTTATGGAATGCAGAGGGCATTTAGTGAAGGCGACATGCTAAAGGTTAGGCTTAATTAGTTCAACGATTTTTCTGAAATGTTTATAATTTGAGGTTGAGGTTGAGGTTGATATATAGTTTATTATTTGCTTCCAACAATGAAACGACATTTAATTTATTTGGAGAGATTAGGTTCAACAAGAGTTTATGCATGGATTTAAGAAAAGTGATTAGATAATTTGATGCAAAGAAGAAAAGAAGAATATATGACATAGGATGCTAAAATATAGGAAGCACTTTTAGTTCTTTGCTATGGAGTTAACATGATACTCTTCTATGTGGCTTTAAGACTCATATATTTGGGATTAAAGCATAGTTGAGTTGAGTATGTTGTATTTCAATTTACCAAGGACCACATTTATATCATTAGTATTTCATAATACTCATAAAACACATGCAAGTTTCATGTAAAGTGAGTTCTCGGTTACCAAATAAATTTGATGGACTTTGTTTTGGTTAGATACTACAACTGGACAGATTTTTTATTTGCAATATTTCAACCAAAGTGACATGTTTTGTATTCTAATATTAGAATAGTGTTAAGTTTGAAATTCCAAAAAAAACCCAATAATGCCAATCAATATCCTCTAGAAAACCCAATTGAAAGAAACAACTCACCAAATCAATACCCTATAGAAAACCCACGTCCAAGACCTAACCAAATCTGTACCCAAATAAATTTGATGGACTTTGTTTTGGTTAGATACTACAACTGGACAGATTTTTTATTTGCAATATTTCAACCAAAGTGACATGTTTTGTATTCTAATATTAGAATAGTGTTAAGTTTGAAATTCCAAAAAAAACCCAATAATGCCAATCAGTATCCTCTAGAAAACCCAATTGAAAGAAACAACTCACCAAATCAATACCCTATAGAAAACCCACGTCCAAGACCTAACCAAATTTGTACCCATATCGTGCAGATTCTTCAAGAATTTGTTCATTTTTTGAAACATCACATTCGGGAAAATATAAGTACCTTCGTAAGAGGGAGTGTTGATGAGACTTATACCTGTGAGAGGGACAGCGCTGCATCAACTTGTTGGCACAAAGGAAGGGGATGACGAAGCTCAAGCGGAACGAAATCAATGGCACCCAAACAATGAAAATCAATAACCTACGAAAATAACATCAATCAATTGAACCCAAACAAACCCAAACAAAATTAAAAAAAAAAAACCAAAAATAACATCAAAGGCACCCACAGATCATAGATCCACTTTCAACAAGCATGCACTTAAAATGAACAAAATCAAACCCAAGGAAATCCAAAAATGGTGTATGCGAAATCTGCTATTGACAAAAAATTGAGCAAAATAAATGAGAAAAATCAAGGCATGGGTTTCGGATCGTACCGTGTTGTTGGTATGGGATCTCGACGTGGCTCTGAGCAGCTGCTGGAAAGAGAGCTGACCGGCAATTTCAGAGGGGGTTCGCAGATGTAAACCAGCGATGGAGACGAATCACGATTGGGGGGGGGGGAGATTTCGGGTTCGGGAGTTAGGGCACAGAGATGGAGAGGGAGTGATGGAGACGATGGGAGGGAGATTTCGGGATTTCCAAGATGGGGAGGGAGCTTTGAGACGAATCACGATTTGGGGGGGGGGGGGGGGAGATTTCGGGTTCGGGAGTTAGAGCATAGAGGGGGGAGACAATGGGGGGTGCCTTCGGGGGGGGGGGGGGGGGAGACGATGGGGGTGCCTTCGGGGAGTTAGGAAATTAGCAAACGAACCGTTTTACACTTAGACCGGGTCTGCCACATCAGCAGGTGTGTGGAGTGGGTGTTAGACCGGCTTGAGAGTAGAGTTTCTGATATAACTATTAGGAATGAGTTAGGGTTAACTCAATAATATTGACAGAATGACCATTTTATCAAAATTCAAAACATTAAAACCTAGAGAGTGATATTTTTTACAAGAAAACTGTTTATTTGTAACCAGTTAATTTCAGCGAAATGATTATTTATAGTTAAAATGAATTTGTTTTGATCATAAATAGTCTTTTCACCTCAATTAAATAACCATAAAAATTCGTTTTCTTTGTAATGATTTGACCTAATTAATTAGACTGCACGTTGCAGACTGCATATAATAAAGGACTATTTTTCTAGAGGGTACGTATAATAAACATAAAGACTAGTAAAGAACTAATTATTACTTTTTGTGCGGACAAGAATTATGTGCCATAACTAATTATATCAAAGAAGTGCTAAAGAGATTGAGCTTCTTAATTGACGATAGGCTTTAAATGTGATCAACTGGGACAACAAATTGCGTGACATGAATATGTTGATCCATTACAATAATAATACAATATCATAAATATAAGAAAATTTATATTTGTAAGTCGATATGGATAATGCATCTAGTAAAATGTTTATATGTTATAATTTAATTTGAAAAATAACTTTTAAAATTTAAATCTTATAAATCAAATATTATTATTTAAATGATGTAGATAATATACTCTATATTTTTTTTTTTAAGGAAGAGGACGGTCCCCTAAATTTTATTGATAGTCCTCACTTGTGACGGAGGAAAACCGTGGTTACAACAGGACACCTAGGAGATACAAGTATTCAAGATTCCAAAACCCAAGCATCGTAAACTAAACCATCCAGGAAACAAAACAAATACCAAAACAGTACAAGTCGAAGCAAAATAACAGTCCTAAACAAGAAAGGAACCTGCAAGAGAGAAAACCAAGAAACAAAATACCAAAACAGTACAAGTCGAAGCAAAATAATAGACCTAAACAAGAAAAGGAACCTGCAAGAGAGAAACAAAACACATACAATTGGGAGCAAATAAGACAGTAAAACCATAAACTACTTACCAAGAAAAAAACCTTTACGATATCCGCAGATAAGGTAAACCAATTATGTCTATGCGTAGAAAGCTTCTGAGGCAACTAGGAAACTCATCAGACCAGTCTAAATTTAAACCCTCAGCTCATTCTTTAGCAAAGAAGTCAGCGACGACATTACCTTCGCAAAAAATATGATGCACTCTACATACTAACTTGATAATAAAATAACTCTAATTAAGATATATATGCCCAATTGTCATGGCAGAGTACAATACTCTTCCTTTAGCTTTGGATAGAATAATACAAATTTTGAGCCATTTTTTAAAGAGTTATGTTATATACAGTTATTTTTCGTACTTCTTGCGCATTTCATTGATGTGATTAATCAAAACAGTTATTTTATATTAGAAAAAAGTGACGCGACCAATTACATTAATAAATTGCATACAAAATATGCAAAAGAAATTTTTGTTTTTCAAAAATATGATATAGTAAATGAAATCTATAATTCTGAAGAGCTCGGCGTGTCTCGGCCTACACTTCCGTCACTCTGAAATGATCCATGCACGCATGCAGGACAGACTAATTAAGGACGCATGCATGATGTATATATATGGACCATTTTATCTTACCGTCCAGCTCGTTACTTGCCTTCTCAACATCTGAAAAGTGGGGTTTTGTGTAGGCTTGGGTAGTAATTAAGACATCGTTTATCTTTGAGAACGTCATATATGTCTCTCGGTAGCCGAACTAACTTGTTGTCTTGCGCGCTGATGTGAAGACAACCCACTTTCAGCTTATGATTTTCTAATTGCGTTTAATATATAAACAATGATATAGGCACCATCTTTGTTATGATTATCTTTAGAGTTAAATAAAAATTAAATAAAATATTATTTTTAATATCATTATTTTTTAAAATTTAAAAAAAATTAAATTGTTAACTATTATATTAAATTGTTAAAATAAAATATTCTTTATTTAAAAAATAATTATGTGCCTTTTATTATTCTTAAGAAAAAATTATATAAAATTAATGTCATAAATTAATATTATTTAATTATACAATTATTTTTATAATAAAATATATCGACATAAAATCTTATCAATTATATAATTATTTTTATATAATTACTTTATTATAGTACTCTTCTGATTAATGAAATTAATGTTAAGAAGTACACGTACTAGTGTGAGATGACCTAATACTGCTGCACAAAAGTACACAAGGATCAGTCAAATCAGCACCCTTCACCCCCTGGTTCGTATGAGCATGCAAGACACAGATTTTAAATGAGCATGCAGCAGCATCAGTTTTGAGTTGACAATCTAATCGTCCTTTTTGTCTGGCGATGGAAATTATCTCTTTTAATTGGGTTTGGGTACATGAATGTGACTACACAAAATAGGTTAGCTTCACGCTAGTTATGGAATCATCTTTAGCACATAGATATTGGTCATCTCTTTTGTTGTGTGTAAACGTTTCACTCCTGGTTCATGTGTTCCCCTCAACCTTAATTCCCATATCTATAATTTTTCCTCGATCTCTACCCTTCACAGTAGTTGAAATTCTTTTACTGTGTTTTTGCCATGAAAATTAAGTAGGAATTTTTAGAATATAGATGATTTAATGGGAGTAACGTGTACATGAATTTTCAGATTACTGAATAATTTCTCCAGCTTCAAAGTGGATCAGATGATTCCAATGAAGGCAATTTCATAAATGTGGGACGTTGCCAATTCATAGACAAAAATGCTGCTAGTTCCCTACATGGACCAATGACCATTAATGTTTACTGACAAAAATTAAACTATAATTATTAGAATACTCTTTTTTTTTTTTGTGGCATAATTGTGCTTTATGATAGATATTGAATATCACATCCATCAAAATAAATTCGGGATATTATGATTCATCAAAATCTTTAAACTGTTTTGTCGGTGGAATTCAAGTGGTTTAGATCAGATTTTTCTTTATCATTTTCAATGTAATTTCAGATTGGAATTGTAAGATTATGGCTGCCGATAGTGCTTCCAGATCATGCACTCCATCGGCCGAATCCTACATAGGGAGCTTGATTAGTTTGACATCCAAGAGCGAGATCGATGTGAGGGCGTACTTTACAGCATTAACACGTTTGAATGTTAAACTAATTAGTTGAGTTGAATTAAGTTGAGATGATAAAATATAATTAGAATATAATTTTTTAATATTATTATTATTTTAAGATTTGAAAAGTTGAATTATTTATTATATTTTATGTTGTGATTTGAAAAAATTGTAATGATGAGTTAAGATGAATTGAAGTGAGTTTAGTAATCAAACGTACTATTAAAGAGTCCACTATTAGAATTGATATGATAATCTTTTTCTTTCTAATTTTTTTGCTTCCTTACTGTGATTTTCTAACCTCGATACCCAAAGGCCAAGAGTCTGTTCTTGGAGGAGGACGGCATGAGTTTTGTTATTTTGAAGTTGTGTGGCTATTTTATACGAAACCCCCATTTATTTTTCTGCAATCTACTTCTCCATCATTTTGCTTCCCAAGCTCTTCCAATTTCTTGGGCATAAATCGAAAGTAAAAGGAGAGAACCCATTTTCGGGTCGGAATTGGTTTAAAAAAAACTATTTTTGTAATATTTTGGGCCGAAATTTCCAAACAAACATCTATTCAGGTTCGAAAATAATCTCAAACCGTTCACAATCGGGTAGGGTCGAAATTGAATATTTTGACCCATTCGGGTTGGGTGAACAACGCTATCGATGAATAACACATGGCGCATGTGGAAATCCTCTGTTATCGTAACCTCCAACTTTTATTGAGTATATAATGTTGTTCGGATAAATTAAATCGGGTAGTCATAAATATTGTGATATTTATTTTATGTGTCTTTCTCTTTCCTACTCTAGACCTTAAAATTTGGACAAAAACTTAAGGGATCTAAATCTTTTATTTATTTATTTATTTATTTATTAAAGGAGGGTGCATGGGGGGTTTCAAACCCAAGTTTTCTATTAAGGGATCTAAATCTAAAAGAACATGTAAATGTGAGTGTCAATATCTAATAAGTTATACCATTTTATAAGTTAGTGTATAATTACATTATTTATTGTAGAACTTATCACAATTATACAAAAATTAAAACATAAATATTATTGTTTTAAGCTAACTCATGCACGTACGTGAGGAGCTTTCATATACCTATAATGTCTTTAATATGTTAATCATGACCGAACTTGAGAATTAATCTTTTCTTACCCTAAAATATATCTATATGTACAGAGAGAGAGATCTCTATTGATTGTCTACTTTCGTTGTTTCATTGTGCTTTTGGCAAATCAAAGCCATTATAGAAAAATGAATCTTTAAAATTGCATTTGGATATTAAACTGGGTTGAACTGAGTTGTATTCTTTATAAATAGTAGTGAGTTGAGATGATAGAGTAAGTTTTGTGGTTTCCACCTAATAAATATGTTTGGATGTTAAGATGAGTTTAGATGTATTTATGAAAAGTTGAAAAAGGTTATGAGTCTCATCATTAAAAACCATTGTTCATCTGACATTCTCTTGTCACTACACGCCAAACCTATAAAAAAAAAAGCCATCGTACAAGTTGCACTTGCAACCATGAAAAAATGTACAACACGTGGTTGCACTTGCAGCCATCATTTTTGGTGCAAATAGTGAGTTACATGTTGTGGGATTCAGATAAGCTATAAATTGAACTGCACTCATTTGTGGATAAAATTGTGTTTGGATGTTTAAGGTAGCTTAAAAATGAGCTGAGCTGAGCTGCTCTTTGCATCCAAACGAGGCTAATTCTTCAGGAGGAAAATATACAGTAATTGATAGTTTTGGTGGTGATAAAATATATATAATATATTTGTGTAGGGAATGTTGACATAACAGAGTCACAAAAGACATGCATCGATCGGACCTCCATGCATGCATTTATGAATTTTGAAAGGTCTGCATTTGTGAAATGTTATGCAAAACACACACACCAACGATGACAAATAAAGTAAAAGTAACACAATCAAGAACACGACACACAATATACGTGGTTCGGAAAATTACCTAAGTCCACAGAGCTGCAGAAATCTTATTAACCAGAGGAGATTACAATTACTCAATCTAAACTCACACTTTCTAGGACTTTTTGCTCTCTCACACAATATGCATTCACTAGACCAGAGTTCCTCAAAATATGCTTGAGTTCATCCAACACAAATCTAATATGATGTATTTATAGTGAGTGGCACTAGAAACCCTAATCTGGCAAAAATTGCGTATTTCGCTCTAGCGGAGTGTCGAGCGAACACTAGGGTTTCTGTCTCGCTCGTGCAAAGTGTCGAGCGGGATCAAGCGAACTCTCAGACTTGAGATTCACTCGAGCGGTATGTCGAGCGACGTTGAGCGAACTTTGGCTCGAGCCAACTTTCAGCAAACACTTTTTCAACTCCAAAAACAATCTCCACATATACCTTAACATGCATATCCAAAAGCTTACGTTTCTTACGGTAGTTAGTCATGAACTTATTTAGTGTGTGAAAGGGAATGGATGAGAGCAACGAATATATTTAGGTTTTGGGTTTTGCTCCACATCATCCTATATATACCACATGACATGGCCACACATGTTTTTTTTTTTCTACTAAACTAATTAAGTTCTTCTACTCATTATCCATAAACCACATATTTGATAAGGAAAAAAAAGGATAAAAAATTAATGTATAATGTGTGGTATAAGAATGATGAGCAGACTTTTTCTAAGGTTTTACATTACCACCTAAGTCGGCAAACACATATCTATGTAGTACGCATGCGCTTCAACTATCATGTGTGTATAGTGTATATATATATATAGAGTAATGTTAGATACAGTCATGAGTTGTGCAAGCGCCGTACACTCCTTTTGAAAAAGAGTGTGGTCTCATATTTATTTACTTTTTTCAAAATGAGTGCGCGACATTTACGTACTCTATGACTGTAAATATCTTTTCTCATATATATATATATATATATATATATATATATATCGCTAATCAATGTCAGCATAAATATAAAAATTCTATGTGCAGTCACTTTTGCGTACTCCTTGCGTACTTCACTAATGTGATTAGCTGTATCACTTTTTTTAATATAAAATAACTGCTTTGGTTAATCACATCAGTAAAATGCACAAAAAATACACAAAAATGATTGTATATAGTATAACTCACATAAATATATGGTGTGCAGTTGTTGAAGTGTCAATTAAGGAAAAGTCTTCTTGCAAGAGAGAAGCGCACCAAACCGCGCACCGATACTGACATGTAAGGTATCTGTTTAATGAAACAGTGTGAATTGAAACGAAAATAATTTTCGCATGATAGATGACTTTATTCTTCTCTCAAGATTTTCCTTATTTTGTTTTTCTTTTCAATAAAAAAAAAATCATGTCAGTGTTAGTACGTGGTTTAGTGCGCCAAACCGCTTGTATTTAACCAGGCTTGTCAATTAATACATAGAATCAGAACTCAATGCAGTAAAGTAAATAATTGTTGTGGTAAACAATATTATATGGCTAGGGAACTAGATGACTAGACATGATTGGCAAAGAATGATTGTGACATGTTTAATGCTCGCTACGTTCATCGTTTGTTCAGTGAAAACACTAAGGCTCCGTTTGGATAATGAAATGAGATGAGATGGTTCTAGATAAAAATTGAAAGTTGAATAAGATATTATTAGAATATTTTTTAAAAAAATTATTATTATTTTAGAATTTGAAAAAGTTGACTTGTTTATTATAATTTATGTGAGAATTCGAGTAAGTTATAATGATAAAATAGATGAGATAAGATAAAACTGTTTCTGTATCCAAACGGAGCGGGTTGGTTTGGGGAGTGGGAGGAGATGAGAATTTTGTGAATAGTAGTAAGATAGTTTGTGAATAGTAGTGAGATAATTTGAATTGAATATTTTTTGGATTTTGATAAAGGAGAGAGAAAAAGTTGAATAAAAGATATTATAAAGTCAAAATATTGTTAAAATATAGTTTTATAATATTTTTTTTGTTTGGAGATTTGAAAAAGTTGAATTGTTTTTTATTTTTTGTTTGAAAGTTTGGAAAAGTTGTAATAACTAGTTTGAAAAAGTTGTAATGACTAGTTTGAAAATTTTGTATTTGAATTATGTTTAAAAATGAGATGGGATGATATAAGATGAGAATTTTGGAATAAGAACTATTTCCAAACAAACCCCAGGCTAGCTATATTCCTTGTAATCAAAATATGTAGGATTTTAAAACTATATATGATATGTTACGGCATTACGCTAAATTATAAAATTATTTTTATTATAAAATAAGTTTAACTATTATATGAAATTATGTCAATTTGTAAATTTATTTTTATAAAATATATTTCTCCTATAACAATTCTCAATATACAATACTAAAATATCTCATAACAATATTTTTAAAAATGAAAAATATAGTATACAACTTTATATCTTCCTTTTATCTGTTCTATTATTGATATGACACTACCCATAATTATTGAATATTTAAGCATTAAGTGAGATGACCTCATATATCTATTCTATTAATATAAAAAAACAGCCTATCGGGTAAGAATTCGTAATTTGTTTTTGCTAGAAAAATTACTTTTTTACTCTTGAGGTTTGTGTTAATTGATGAGCAAAGCAAAATTATTTTTTTTCTTAAGTTTTGTGTTTGATGACCAAAATTACCTCTTTATCCTTGAGATTCTAATATGTTTGATGTGTAAAATTACCTCTTTGTCCTTGAGCAATGAGGTTTGTATAAACAAAGAAAAATTACTTTTTATCCTTGAGGTTTGTGTTTGATGATCAAAATTATCTCTTTGTCCTTGAGATTCTAATGTGTTTGATGGGTAAGATTATCTCTTTATCCTTGAGGTTTGTGTTTGATGGGTTACCTTTTTGTCTATTAGGTTCTAAAATATTTTTGAACAGTGCTAGTTCGAGAGCCGTCCCGATAAGAACAAAAAGTATTTTTATTTTATTTTTATTTTTTCATTCATTTTTTTTATATTCTTAAACATTTTTTTAAAAAAAAAACCACAACATCACTAAAAAACACTTCCTTAATCACTAAATAAAAAAATAAATAAATTTGAGACCCAACATTCGGTGACTAGCATTTTTGAAAATTTTTTGTTTGACAAGAAAAATTACCAAGTTTTTCATTTAGATGATTAGTGCCTCCGGTTTTTTTTTTTTAATCTTTTTCTTACTATCTATTTTGTCTTAATTAAATTGTATTATCTCTTAAATAAAATCACATTTTTACCTTTGAGATTTCTTTTGAGTAAATTTTAGGTAAATTTAGTCATCCCCTTGTCCCGTGATATGCTTAGGTTAGGTTCATGTGTGATTATTTTTTATGAATAATACCATATGGTATGAGTTATTTAGAAATAAGACCATCTAATAATTTTCTGTCCATAGACATTTAAAAAAATGTGGTTCAATTATAAGAGTTAGCATACTAAAGAATGTCAAACTGACGTTCTATTCTTGTTCATTTCTATTTTACATTTTCATTAGTTTAGTTCAAAACATTCAACTTTCAAGATCATCTTCATATATACAAACAATATAGACCTAGACATGAGTCTTACAGTAAAAAGACTATACATGAGTTGGGAAGATCAATTTTATGAACAAAAAAAATCTATCTTCATAAAAGAAGTTAATTATCTTCTTGATATCATGATCATATGTGAAACAAATACATGCACGTAGCTAACAAGCACTAAACTCTGCAACGGTTGTATATATGCCTCATGACTTAACTTTTGAGTTAGGGCATGGGTGAGGGATTTCAGCATAGAGGGTGAGTGAGAATGGGTTAGAGATGTTTGTTAGTGCAGGGGTGTCCGAGAGTTGTGGGAGAAGGCTTCGGACATAGGGAAATTGTGGAGAAAAGGGGGATGGCTGGTGCGAGAAGGTGGCGGTGGAATGGTAGCTCATGCTTTTGGGTTAGGGTATGGGCTTTCTAGAAATGGGGAAGGTTAGGAGGGAGAGAGAGAGAGAGAGAGAGAGAGAGAGAGAGAGAGAGAGAGAGAGAGTAAAAAAGGGGGCGGAGGGTTAGAAGCTTTTGGGTTAGGGCTTGGGTTTTCTGGAAATGGGGAAGGTCAGGGCAAAAAGGAGATCACGAGAGAGAAAGAGGAACAGAGTGAGAGAGAAGAAAAAAGAGAGGTTTCAGGTTAGGTTTTAATCACGATCTTTTGCAGTGACAATATCATTGTAGCGTACCAAACTTTTTTAGTGGCAGAATAATGTTGCTATAAAAAAATAAAAATCGTTGCAATAAGTTGTTTCGATCCAAATTATTTGCAGTGACACTATTTTCGCCGCCGCAAAAATGTAGTTTTTTCGTGGCCAACTTTTCTTTGCCAGAAATAAAGCGACTAAAATACCTTTTTGTGTCAAAATTTTATTCATCGGAAAAAATTCTAGATGCAAAAACTAGATTTTCTTATAGTGCTTGTTCAGAAACCATGTTTTGATTCACATATCATCATTCGTTTGCTACGTTTGCTACTACCGATTTTAAATACTTTTTATAATTGACAAGACTCTAAAATACTTTCACATTGTTTAGTTTCTTATTATATTAACAATTATTATTTTTTCTCGATAATTCTCGGTCTTAATGATTAGTTCTAATTGATTTGAATTTTAAAAATTATGTTTTCCTATATAAAAAATAGGGCAACACCTATACTGGATGCATAGGCATATCATAGCACAGTTCGACCAACACATTGCGCAATAATTTAGCCCTTGTTTGAGATCACCGAACAAGGCTAATTCAACTAACACATTGCTTGAAGATTCTGAGTATCACAAGAAAATAAACCTTGCTTGATATCACCAAGCAAGTCCAGTCCGACGATCATGTTGCTTGGTAAGTCCAAGCATCACAAGAAAATAAATATTGTTTGGGATCATCGAACAGGGCCATTTCGACTGACACATTGTTCGATAATTCTGAGCATTGCAAGAAAATAACTCTTGCTTAAGATCACTGAGCAAGTCCAATTCGGTAGAAACACTGGTCGGTAGTACCAAGTAGGGCAAGAATTTAACTTGTGCGAGATCACTGAGCAAGGCAAGTCCGATTGACACATTGCTCGAGAATTTCGAATATTGCTAGAAAATAATCCCTGCTCGAAATCATCGAACAAATCTAGTGCGACGGACACACTGCTCGAAAATTCTGAGTATCACAAATAAATAACTCTTACGGGGATTATCAAGCAGGACCAATCCGACCGACATACTGGTTAGTTAAGCTATCTTCAACTAGAAATACGTGCTTTACATATGAAATCTTTACTAGTATATATTGCACTAGATTGGTGTCATGTGGGAGCTCAATTGCACACGCAGAAAATATATCAAACACTCTTAAGGAATTGATACAAAAAAAAATTAGATCAGAACAATTAGAAATTATTAATAAAGGGAGAGATAATATGTAGGACTATTTTGAATTGAAAGTAATTCTCGCATGAGGTAATGATAGCCTTACCACTCTTCTACTACCCTTTTACTGCTCTTTTAATTTTTTAATTTTTAAAAATTCTTCTTTTACTTAATAGTTAAGAAAGTGACTATTAGTGAAATTATATATTTTTAAATTTTTTTTAATGATTAAAGATATTAAAAAAATACTTAAAAGGAAAAAAAATAAAACAAGTATACTAAGAGTAGTAAAATAGTGGTAAAATGGTTGTAAACCTATCATTACTCTTTTCTTATTTCGAAAACCGGAAAATGCAATCGAACTAGCAACAATATTACAGCTTGATCCACTAGCAGAATTTATAATATCATAAGGACCTTGGGTAAACCTATCATTACTCTTTATTTTTTTCATTTTTCTATTCATATTTTTTTAATATATTTAATATTTAAAAAAATACACTAATACACTTAAAATCACTTCCTTAATTATTAAATAAAAATAAAAAAATATTTTTTTTTCCCAAGTGATCAAATAGAGTAATAATAATTAGTGGGCAAACAAGCTTTTTCTAAAAAAACAAACTAACACATGTACATGACTGTCATGTAGCAAACATACTCTCATGCTAGGATTTAGTTTTTTAGTAGAGAAGAGAAGTGACATGTTTGAATAATGATAGGGTTACTACTCTATTACTACATATCTACTACTTTTTTTATGTTTGATTTTTTTAAATTTTTAATTTTACTTAATGATTAAGGAAGTGAGTATTAGTAAAATTATATTTATTTTTTATTTTTTTCTTAATGATTAAGGCCGTGTTAAAAAGGAAAATGATAAAAAATAAAAAAACTTGAAATACAATTGGGTAGTAGATGTGTAGCAATAGAGTAGTAAACCTATCACTACCCGACATGTTTACATAAAAAATTTATAAAATTATATTTATAAATTGACAAGATTAAAAGTCCTTTGTTTTTAAAAATATTTCTATATAAGGCCAAAGCATTAGCAGGATATATATTATGTGAGGCGTGTGGTTACGCGCTTCAACAGCAAGTACCATATGCTAGCAAGCCTAGCATGCATTTAAGAAGACCTTCGTCTGAATCCGACTTACTTTCTGCTGAGTTCTGAAGAAAATAAAACCCTACTAATCTCTTGTCTTATTCATTCTGTTGAGAAAGTAAATAATAACAAGGTGATGATGATAGAATCATTCAAGCATTCTAAATTCACTGATCATCATGAGTTTTCCCTAGTTGGCCGGCTTAGCTAGCTAGGGAAACATCCATCAGCATGCAGTAGTACTACTGCCACCTTTTCCTATCATTTAACATCTCTTTACATTTACATTTATCCATGATCATCATCTGCCCTTCTCTAGCTCTGATCTCCCACCCTTTTGTCTCTCACCTGGCTCCTATTCTACTGTACCTCTCTATCTCTGCCATCTATTTATCCTTCACTTTCAACCCTCCCCCAGTACTACCCCTGGCCTTCCCCATTAGAAATTAACACCATTCAAGAGCAGGAAATTAAGATGTCCCCAGTAGCAGCTTCATCCAGATGGTGCCCAACCTCAGAGCAACTCATGATCTTGGAAGAGATGTACAGGAGTGGGGTTAGAACTCCCAATGCTTCTCAGATACAAAAGATCACAGCCAACCTCTCTTTCTATGGCAAGATTGAAGGCAAGAATGTCTTCTACTGGTTTCAGAACCACAAGGCAAGGGATAGACAGAAGCTCAGAAGGAAAGTCAGTAGGCAATTGCAACTACAGCAGCAACAGCAACTCCATCATTATTACCAAATGAATCAGTCAAATGATCGATTTCCTGGCTACTATGAGTCTCCTAGTTCTTCTGCTCTTCCTCAACTTTTCTTCTTTGACAGCTCTGTTAGCTTTCTTCCTCAGGTATTAATCTTTCTTTATTGTTCTTAACTTGTTCAACTTTCAGTTGCTAAGTTAGCTACACATTTTGTTCATCTTGTATGAAGGTCGGTAAATATATATTTCTCATTCGATTGAAAGATAAATATAATGCCTTTACGGACCTTGAAACAAGTCAAAATAATCTATTGCAGGGGAATAATGTGGAAACGGTAAACTTTTCTTTCAAATTGATTTGAGAGTACTGGCGTTTGTCAGTCTGACTCCATCCAAATAATGAATTAGGTTAGACATGCGAGCAGAGTCTTTTACATGCTCTTCCTGTGGGCCGTAGGCATGCAAGAACACTCTGTTGAGTGCTTTTTATGTTGATTCTCTTTTCAGAAGGCCTTTTCTTTCATCTTTTCATTATTATAAAGTGAAATCCATGAACACTCTATTAATTATGCATGATCTTTTCATCAATACCCCTATACCCACATGGCCACAATAAGTATGTTTAGATACTTGTAACATGGTGTTTCATGTTTATTTACTCGCAGTGCATACACCATTTCCTTTTTATTTCTTATGATTTTTTTTAATATTAAAGATATATTACAATGACTGAAAGAAGAAATTCGTATAGAAAGGCAAAGAACATGTGATTGCGTTCCTTCTTCCCTGAACTCTTTTTATGGGTTATATTTTGGAATAGGGAGGAGTTGCAGGTGCATCGACACAAGCTATGAATCATACATGGAACGTAGAAATCCCTCAGAGGACCGAGATCATAGAGAAATCCACGATGACAACGTACGGCTATGATGGGAATGCTACGGTGGAGATGGGTCCAATCTCCTACTGTTGCACTAGACCCCTTCAGACCCTTGAACTCTTCCCTGTTACAGCCACCAATCTCAAAGAAGAGTGCAGTGCCACATCCAAGCAAGATTGTCTCTAGTATTAAAATTTCTTGGTCATTATCCTCCTGCATCTGTCTCTCTCTCTGACTTTTATTTATTTGTCTTGGTTTCCGTAATGCTTCTCTTCTAGGCGCTAGCTAGGGTGAGAAAGATCTCAATTGTCTAATGAGTAAATTAGTAATGGGGTACTTGTCCAACAGCACCACCTATTTGCACTGTGTATTTTCAGAAGTTGAAATCTGCATTAATGGGTTTGATTATGGCATTTCGTTTTTGTTTTTTGTCCTATATATTGATTTTCAGCTTGTCTCATGCATCTTAAAGCTGCCATATATATTGTAAACTGGCACTTAAACATGGTCAAGATCAGCTTTTTGTTGAAGACAAGTCAATGGCCAATGCATTACTAGTGGGATAATGATAGATTTATTATCTCCTATAATTCTTTTATTATTTTATAATATATTTAAAATTTTTATTTTTTTATTAAATTTTTAAAGATTTTTTTAACATCTTTAATTATTAAGAAAAAATTAAAAAAAATATATAACTACTAATAGTCACTTCGTTAACTATTATGTAAAATAAAATTAAAAATAATAGTAAATAAGTAGTAGGAAGTAATTATAAGCCTATCATTATCCTTACTGGTTACTGCTATAGGGTATAACTATGAACATGCAGTACTAGTACTTCCGTATACTCAAACCCAATTTCAAAAATTAAGATTCAAAAGGAAAATCATGTATATACTAAAATTTAGTTGACGGCCATTAAATCAATATTTATCTTAAAAGTTATTAAACCATCTTTAATTTTAAAAGATTAAACAAATAGAAAGAGATAATTTTAATTATTTAATTTATTAGTTCCAACAACGATAGATCAGTAGATTGAAGCTCGATCCTGATTATGTAGAATGAAATGCACTCAATCAATTGAGGTCTAAAACCAAGGCCATGGCCAAAGGGAGAATTAATGGAGAGATATATACTGATCAATCGAGTAGTCTCACATGACATCGCCACCCTTGGACAGATCATACATGACTTCAATATCATTCTAGATCTCTGCATTGCTCTCAGCTGCCACAACCAACATTAATACGGCTTGTAGTACTTTTAATAACGCCTAGATATTGTGGTACCTACTTCCTTTACTAATATTGTTGCCTTTGATTTATAACTTGAGCGCTGCTACACTTCCTCATAAAAGCTCCCGAATACACTTTCCGAACATGAGCACATTTCAATTTTTTATCTATTTTTTATTTTTTTCATATATTTTTTTAATCATTATAAACATTTTTAAAAAAATAAAAAAATTCACAATATTATTAAAAAACACTTCCTTAATCACTAAGAAAAAAAAAAACATTCAGGACACTTTTGGGGTCCCGAATTCGGGACGTTTAGCATTTCTCTTTATAACTTTCACTCTCGTCCTCGCCAGCATTATTTGCATGTCCCGGCGTTGCTTAAGAAAAACCCTTGTATTGGCAACTTAGGCACTTTCAACTTACTTTGATTAATGTTAATTTGTAAGTGGAGATCATTTGTTCAGATAGAGCAAAAACAGATTAATTAGAAAAATGATCCAAGAATTTATGTAAAATGAGAAAAAAACTATCAACTACTTGGAGAGTAACTAATAATGATTGCAAAAATAAATCTTGAATTGATCAGGCAGAGGGCGAAAAGTGAAGTGGAACCTAGTCAAAATGGGTCGAGTAATGATAGATATAGTTATGGATTGTGTAAGCACTGCGCACTCCTTTTGAAAAGAAGTGGGAGTCTACTATTAAAAAATTAATTTTTCAAAAATTCTATTTACAGTCACTTTTGCGTACTCTTTGCGTATTCCACTAATATGATTACCTACGTCACTTTTTTTATTATAAAATAACTGTTTTGACCAATCATATTGATAAAATGTGTAAGGAATATGCAAAAATGACTGTATATAACAATTTGGATCAGTCAATGGCATGGCCGGGAGTCGGGACAATTTTGGGCAAGTTTTATTAACTCAAAGTGAGTTGAGAACAAGGAAAGGCTCTTTTGCTTTGGGCTGGATCTGAAGACTTTGGGTAGTCGGTTCTGTTCTGGTTCATGTAGGATCGTGAAGGAAGGTTTGTTTTATTTTTTATTTATTTAGTTTGAAGCTTGAAGGAACGAGTTGAATATGAATATCTTTGATGTAATAATGTCTTGCATAGTTGTGCAGTAAAATCTACATATTTATAGGACTACCAAACTACTCTTGCGCATGGTGTTGCACAAAATTGTGGCCCGCTGTTGTTCTGTATGAACCATGATTTTCAAAAGAGATATTTCATGAACCTTTCAGAGAATATTACAGGGCCATGAATGTGAGCTTAGCAGCTAGCAGAAGCTAACACAAAACTAAACCATATAGAAAATCCTAATCAAAATTTTTCTCTGCTTTGTACACATCTAGTTTGTCGAATGTCAAGTAGTAATAACAAGATCAGTAGGAACATCTTTAACTAAATTGAAAAAAAAAAAGTCCTGTTTGCTACATGTTTAGCAGCTTGAAAATAGCTAAACTAGAAGTTCTCCTTGTGGAAATTGAAGCGAGTTGACGAGTTTAGGCTAAATTCTTGGCAAAGTTTCTTTATTGGTTTGGTAAGCGTGGGACTTCCACAGTAGAACACACCTGAAACAATACCAATTATCATTAAGTAACTGATTAGGAGTAATATTTTACAACTGAGGCTCCAGAGAAATTCTTATAAATTTCTCTTAAGTCATCCGAAAAATACTTGCCTACTCGAGAAGATTGGTGCGTGTTTGCCAAGTCAGAAAAGACTTTCTTCCAGTTGGGTCTTGCAAAATGCGTTCGTATCTGTGGCAATGACATGTTAAAAAACATGTTTGAAATTTACTGCAAGTGCATGACAATGACATGATAGTTTTTGTTTACTGAGTTAATACCCGACTTTCAGAGAGAACGTCAACTCCATTCTTAGCATGTTGTAGTTGCTGCACCATGGAAATAAGGGCAGATCTTGCATCTCCTTCTTCGTAGACACTAGTCAGGTAGTTGTGCATTTCTATTACATGCTGCAACATACACAAAGGTTCTAGTCAATTGATTAATGTAAATGTGTAAATGGAGGAAACATGAACCGGAGGTGTTCTATGTTGGAAACATACATTTTGGTCGTACTCTGCAATATCATCCATGACACCTTTAAACCACTCAAAGGAGCCTTGTTCCCTTGTTACCCAATAAAAATATGCTCTTTCAGGACACTTTTTATTTGCTCCCAAAGAATTGCTGTCCATTGAATCCTGCATTAGTTTACTCTCTTTTTCAATGTCAATACCATATACGTTCACACACCTTGAATCAATATATATATATCGGATTTTCATTTCTACTTACATCTTCAAGGTCATTTGGCTTGATGTGATTTAAGAGATCTTTTATAATGCTGATGAATGGAGTAGCCCCGATACCTAGACCTATGAGCAAAAGGATGTCATACTTCTTGTAATTCTGAGCTGGGGCTCCATATGGTCCCTTGATGAGGATCCTTGGATATCTGTGACAGAACAGAGGAAGTTTGAACTATGATACCACACCAAGAATTGTGAAACGTTTTGTCTAGGATTCTCTGCTCACCCTGCTTGTGAATGCTCGTAGTTTGGATGTGCTTTAGTTTCCATTCTCACGAGACTTCCTCTTCTTGCTTGGGTACTTTGGGGCTCACAGACCTGCATTTTTTTAGGAATGTTTGACAAGGTGAAGAAATCAAGCACAAGGAATCACTGGAATCCTATGATTATGATTCAAATTACATCTCAGGAAATATGACTTGGTATTGCGGTTTAGGAATGATAATATACACAAATCACCTGTGCAAATCTGTTTTTGAGCTCTTTAGTCCAGTCCCCCAAGGTCCGTATATGGACACTCAAGTAGTCATCTCCTGGAGCTGAAGTGATGGAGAAAGGATGCCTGTAACAAATGAGAACCGGAGTGAGTTAAAGAGTTATTGCAGCATGTTTAATTTCACTATATATATAAATCTTATTTATTACCATTCAAAACTTGATATATCTGGACATTTAATAAAAAGGTACATTCCACTTTTGTACTTAAATCCTGGAGGCTTGCTAATGTACAGTGCTAAAACATTTCCTGTGTATATAATGGCCTGCAATGTACAAGAAACAGGATCAGTACGATGTATTTTTCTCAGTTAGTGGAGAACTTTGTCATGATGTTGGATGGTACTTACCTTAATGATGCTGACTCGGTGATTGATTTCGTTAATTATTGTAGAAGCTCTCTCACTAGCATAGAATAGTACAGGTACAACGAGATACATCCATGTCTGCAGAGAAAAGAAATGATCATACGCATGTTTTCAGCACACTCTTAAGCTATGGCTACGGGCGTAACAGGTTCAGTCTGATTTTAAATAAAATTTAGAATCAAACCGGTATATATCGATTTTATATTTTTTAAAACCGATTACGTCTCAGTTACCCTCTTAAACCGGTACTTTCAGTTTTACCGATTTCCTGTTCTATCCGATCCTGTTTTCTGATTTTTTTTAAATGTAAAAGATATATAATAAAGTGTTACTTCTTATGATAAAATGTTATTAATAATTTAATATATATATTATGTTTAAAGCATATGATGAATTAAATTTTCATCTTTAAGATTAAACTTTTATTTTATAAATTATAATAACATTATCTTATATATAATTATATTAATAACATATGATCAAATAAATTACAAATGTTCATATTTAAGATTAACATTTTATGTTATAATTAATAAATTATAATATGAAATTATTTCATATATGATATATAAAATAATTTTTTTATATATATATTTTTTCCAACCGGTCCGGTCCCGAAAACTATGGAACCGAAATTGGACCGGATCCGGCCAGTTTTCATAATATAGAAACCGGTTCCGGACCGGACCGGTTCAAAACCGGACCAACCGATCCGGTTCGGTCCGGTCCGGAGCGGTTTTCCGGTTTTCTAATTTAAATTTACACCCCTAACTATGGCCTGCAATCAGGCATAAGTATCAACTAGATAATTAGTGGTTCTTGGGGATAATTTAGAATATGGATTGTGTGTATGAAGTAAGAAACAACATTTTGTGAGATCTAAAAGGAGTTTCGGAGACATTAAGACTGAGAAGTGATTAGGAGAACAACAACCATGAAATGTTCCAAGTTGTTCTATACTTGCAAGCCAGTGTCAAGGGCATGCTCTCCGCACCGATAACATGGTAGAAGTTGATTTGTAAGATAAATTTCAAATTAAGACTAGAAAAAGATTAGGGGAAAAACAATGTCTATTTACAAGTCAATGTAGAAATGAAGAAATTCATAGACCTAACACATCTCATAAAACCGATTCTACAAGAGAGGATTGTTCATTTCTTATAAATATACCCAAGACCTTATCCACAGTCAATGTGAGATTATTCCTCAACACTCTCCTTCACGTGCAGGCCAGTATTTCTCCTGGTCCTTGTCACGGGGTAAGTAGTGTGAGCCCCATTTATCATGTGGCAGACTCTGATACCATGAAGAAATTCATGGGCCTAACTCATCTCATAAAACTGGTTTAACAAGAGTGAATTGTTCATTCCTTATAAACATGCTCAAGACCTTGTCCACAGACAATGTGAAATTATTCCTCAACAAGCATGCCCTCTACATTGATAACATGAAATGATTTGATTTGTAAGAGAAATTTAAACATGGCAAATCAAATCTTAGCATGTCATCGGTATAGAAGGATTGTCCTCTGTTACTTAAAAACCATTCGTGACTGAAAATAAAAAGATATATCTAATACTGAAAAACCTTACTTACCGTCTTACTGTGCCAATCCTTTGTAAGGAGGAGGAAATAGCCATGTATGACCAAGAGGATATAGGCCAGAACCAGCAGGTGATGTGCATACCAGAAGGAATTGAACCCCGCCAAATGGTGGAATGGCCATGGTAACTTGATGACATTTTTCCTAAACGAATGCAGTGCCAGCGTGAAGGAGAAAGTCATTATAACGATCATTAGAATGCCGGTTAGACCTGGGATACTTTTCACCAAATCTACATAATTTGGCTGCTTGTAATTGAATTCGGACCCAAGAATTATCATAAATTTCCCTTGTGGACATGAAATCAATCTTGGAAAATCACAACTCACATGCATTATTATGTGAACAAAGGTTCCAATTGCTATTGCTAGAGCGACAAGCTTGTGGAAGTTTATATTATCGTCGAAGGGAAATAAGCTACTGAGAAAAGTTGATCTAAGCTTAGTAAGGGTTTTCCTGCAAACAGGAAGGAGGATGAGAGCCATATTGAACTTTAGGGTCTCTGCAGCACCCTTGGCAAAGCATATACAAGAACCCATGACTTGGAATGCCCCTTTGTGCCTGTATTCGTTGAACTTCCAGACAAAAAGGATCAAGTTAACCATCAACCACAATGTTATAACCCATATTCTCCTCCAGTTTTCATGGATAAGCTCTGTAGTTTCGGATACGAATCTGCTAACAGGAGTTCTGTATTTCTTGGGGATCATGGCTCTTGTTAGAGTTTGTGTTTTCTTGGCAAGCTGTTTGTTTTCTTCGGAGCTCACCATTCCCCTTAGTAGAGTTTCTAGCTGCCACATCTGTTTATACCAAATATTTAGGAGAAATTATTTTCCTCTACACACCAAGATCGCCAATAACAAGAAGAACGTGAAGAAAAAGGGCTCGAGTAGAATTGAATACCTCTATATACCCTTGATGGTCAGGGTCAAGCTCTTCCATGATTAAAGCTGCATATTCTGCCGCCTGCTTTTTAAGATTTGCTAGTTTGTTTGCTGAGGCGCTCAAAACTATAACCTTTTCCATAAGGACTTTTAGCAATCAAACACAGAGACCATTGGAAGAGTAAAAATAAAACTTCAAAGAACTTCATATGGTGCATTTACTCACCTCCTTCACCTCATCCTCTGACAGCTTCCCATCTCCATTCTTGTCACACCTGAAAAACCCCCATAAACATTAAAATCCTTCGGTTTTGTGTGTCTTAATTGTGGCCATGTCAAAGACAGAAAAAAAGAAGAAGTTCCTTTTACATGTCAAAGAATATCTGAAGCCGGGAATCGATGTCGTGATTAGTCATGTCTTCCCAATAGATCCTCAATTCTTCCAGAGTAATCCCGTTAGCTGCACTAATCTTCCGACGCCTAGCCAAGGCATCGTATAACTCCCCAGCAAAGTCCTTTGATTCTGCTCCCATTCCTGCAAAACGGAAAGTCTCGAAAGTCCCACCTTGTGCTCTATTCCAAGAACAAAGAAGAAGAAGATACCAAACATGTACATCATGTTTCTGAAGAACTTACCTATGCAGGTTCCAAATTTGTCTCTGGAGAGCCTCCCATCAACGGCATGCTGTTTGAAGCGTCTCTCAATGGACTTCCATGCATCGGTTTCCTTCCCTGTTATTGTCCTGTCAAGGAAACGTAAGCTCTTAAGCCCTCTTGCAGCGCCTGATGCCATCCTTCCCATCCTAGGAACACTGCCCTGGACTCCATTCCTCTTCCTTACACTGTGGTTGCTTCTCTTCAAGAGTATTTCATTGGAAGATTTCGACATTATGCTCTCCGTCTCGTCGTCGCTGTCGTCTTCTATGGGAACATCCACCATTTGATCAATCTCAATGCCTTGAAGAACCCATTCCAATGAGTTCTCACCGGCCACCATTTCTGAGATGTTCATGAACGCCATGAAGAAACAAAATATATAAATGCGTTTGTCTCTTCGGCTTCGCTTGGTGAGAGGATTGACAAGTTGGATCAATGAAGAAGAAGAAGACAGAGAAAGGAGAAGTTGCAATTGGAATGTCAATTTGCGAAGGAGAGAGAAATAGACAATGGGTGGGGGAGCTGAAATTGGTGAGGAAGGAATGAAAAGTAATCGAAGGTTTCAAGTTAGCTGTACGTCTAATAATAGATTCAAGAAAATTTGGAACTTTATTGTGTTCTGTTCTCTTTTGTGTTCCGAAATAAGACCCTTGCACGTTGCCTTAAGATAGACCTTCCAACTCTCTACATTCTTTGACCCAATTTAAATATGTATGTGGGAAATTATGCATTCTGGTCAACCAAACAAAAAAGTAGAAAGAACAAACAGACACTGAAAAGACAGTACAAGTTCGAATGTTAGAGAATGTGAGTTGTGGGCACGTCTTTGTTAAGGTTCCCCACATATCCCTGAAACTAATATACTTTAAAGCTGTTATATTTTTGCATTAGTTACACAATCAACGTGCTGTATCAACGTCTTTGCACGTTCTGCATACCGACATTAATGGTGCATATTACATAATGTTTAAAAAGTGTTTGATGGAGTTTGGCATTTGTGATCGAGAAAGATTTTAGCCACAAAAAGATTACACAAAAGTAAATTCATAAACTGATATGGCTTGATATAGTATGTTAGATTGTAAAGTTACTTTTAGTGTAAAGTAGATCTAACGCATCATGTGAAGTCACATCAATTTGTAAGTTTACTTTTATGTAATTTCTTTGTATCTGTAGCAATTCAATTTGTAATCACTTGTGAATCTCCTTCAACTGCAATCTTTTTAAGGTTATTTTTAATTTTTTTTGTTTTTTGTTCAATTACAATTTTTGCTATTGTAGCTCCTCCAAGATTCATATTTGAGGTGTAAACAAAGGTGGTTTTAACAGAAGTTGATGTTTTGCCCTTTTTCTTGATCTTTAACAACTGTTGTGTATTAATGTTGTGTTTCGCACACTCTTGAGCCAGGTTCCAACAACTCAGGTTTTCAAGAATGGGCTTACAAAAGACAAGGAATGAGGCAACTAGGAGAGGGCGGCCTTAGGGCCGGGGAGTTTTTTATGCCAAAGTTAGTAAATTCTTTTAGAAGTTTGTAAACAAGTGAAAGAGTCTTAGGATTAGATAGAGTTTTCTCGTACCTGGGATATGCAATTTATACCATAATTCTGGGGGACAGATCGTGTCTGCCCCCATGGAGTCTGTGTCCTTCGTATTGTTCCTTCATAGTTCTTTAATGAGGCGTGACTTTGTGACGTCGTCATTAATGTGGGGTGTAGCTCGAGTAATGGTGCCATTAATGCAGGGTGATTTTCCGATTACCCCTCCCTACTAATATTCTTGGTGGTCCGTTGATATTCCTTCTGTTAGAGGATCGAGGGTCCCGTACATTATGCACATTACATAGGCAAGCACTTAAGAACTGGACACTACTCAAAGGGTTTCCAGGTCGATGAGTCTCATCCCTTGTAGTACGTTCCCTAATGCAGGTTGCATCCAGAAGAGCTCACCTATCGGTCGGGTTGGAGACTTATTTGTTTTGGGATGGGCCTTCGGTTCTAGTTCCCTTAATTACTATTCTCAACCCCGTTGGGATTGGGTGGGGGGGAATCCCCTTACAGTTAACCCGTTAATTCTCACCAGACGAGTACGGTGGGAACTATTTATTACTTGAGCCCACCTTGTTTTTGAGGTCGGGATCCCTCTGTTGACGTGTACACGATTTCGAAGTTCGGGGAGGTTCCTGTCGTTTGGTTATCCTGGTAACACTCCCCTTCATTCTTGTTGGCTCGCCTTTTGATAATTCTGATGGTGTCTTTTCAAGTTCATTAATGTTGAGGGTGATAGGTGGCTCTTTGGATTCGCATTGCTTCGTGGGCTACTGTTAGGGTCCCCGGTCTTGTCCCTAACACTAAGGTCCACTAGCTCGCCTTGGTGATGATGGTGACCGAGTGATCTTGCCAACTTGCTTGGCCTTCAACAATGGGTAGGTGTTTGGGTGATGGAATGATGATGTACTTGGGTAGGCTAAGTGTTTAGGCTAAGGCAAATCAATGTGGATGGCTAGACTTGTACTTGAGTGAGGTGCCAAAATGATGGAGGCAAGGGTTGAATGGATGAGATGAGGATAGGATTCGGGTTGGAGGCAACTACGGATGTCGTGGGCTAAGGTAGAATTAGGGTTGGTGTGGTCTTGGAAGATTGGCTTAGGATTATGGGTGTTTGATGCAATGGGGATGGCTTAAGGGTTGCCCTTAATGTTTGGACCACTTGGATGGTGATTAGGGTAGGTATAGTGATGTGTAGCTAGGGTTTGGTGAGGTGACTAGGGTGGATTTCGAGATTTGCAAGAGTTGGCTTAGGCTTGGAGTTTAGGATGATGCTAGGATTTGGAAATGAGTTGGAAGAGTGATGCTAGGATTTGGTTGGCTAGGGTTGCCGAAATGTTAAGGTGAGATTAGGGTTTTGGATGATGGGTGGCTAGGATGAAGGGATTGGATTGACTTGATCTTTGGAAAGTTGGCTAGATTTTGGATGATTTGGAAATTGATATGGAAGTTTGTAAGATGGAGGGAATCTTTGATGGAAGAAGGGAATTTGAATTTGAATTGAGATGGTAAGTCAATAGTTGACTAGGGGATTTTAGGAAGAGGGATTTAAGGAATTGAAGAGGATTTTCAATTCCTTAAATTAAGGAATTTGAATTGAGATTTGAATTTTGAATTTGAGGAAGTCAAGACTCCTAAAAGGAATGGGTTTCCTTATAGGACTTGAGGTGGGCGGTTAGGATTTTATGGTGGGAAGGCTTATGATGGCCGAATATGGTAAGTGGAGGGCGTGGCTAGGGTTTTATAGATATGATGGATGAAGGGCAATTATGGGAATGTGAACTAATATGGAAAGTAGGGCAACACTAGAGTTGACCGAATGGTGTATGTGGGAGTGGGGCTATGTGTGTTTCGGCTAGGGTAACAAAGATGAAGCAAACAATTTATAGAAAGTAGACTAACACAAGGTTGGTCGACTTTTGTGGCTTGGATGGATTGGAAGAGCAAAAATTAAGATGAAAACCAAGAACACTATGATGAACACTTAAGAACAAAAGCAACAATTCTTATGAACTTAAAAGAACAAAAGAACAAACAAGATAATTCAACACTTGATTCACGAATTGCACAAGAGTTGAATATACCTCATAAATTGATAAACACAACTTAGATTCACGAATTGCACCAAGTTGCAAGAACAAGATAGATAGATTGAACCACACATATTCACGAATTGCAAGGTGTGATTCGCTCTTAGGGGTTTTACTAATTGCACCCCCAAGAGCCCAAGTGCCCTAGCACCGAATGGTGATCTCAAGAACAAAATAGTCTATCCACTAGGGAATTTGCCAAAAGATGTAAATGCAAAACCTAAGGGTCCTATTTATAAGAGTTACAAGTTGGAAACCCCCAATAGGTCCCTTGGAAAATAAATAATTAAATAAAAATTAATAATAAAAAATAACATAATTGGCATGGGTCAAGTTGACCCATGGCATGCATGAGCCCATGGATGGGCTAGGCTGGCTGTTGGCATGTGGCTGGCAGGGCCCTGGGCTGGTCTGGGCGTTGGCAGGCTGGCATGGCCCAGGCAAGCTGCCTAGGCGCTGGGGGCTGGGCACTGGGGCGCTGGGGCACTCGGCCTACTGGGCGCGCAGGCGTGGGTGCTGTGCACGGGACTGCTGAGCGCGCGGGGCGCGGGCGAGGAGTGCGCGCTCGGCGTGGGTGCTCGGTGCGCTGGGCTGCGCGTGCTGCATGCGTTGGCCATGCTGAATGGGCTGGCTTGGTCACCAGCCCCCTTGGGCATCCTGGGCATGTCAAGGTAGGCCCCATGGCATGCCCCTAAGGCTGTTTTGGGGTTATCTAGCCTTGTCTCCATATGGCTAGTGGCTTGGCCATGGGCCACCAAACTTGGGTTCCTACCATTCCCCCTTCCTTCAAGAAAATCCTTGCTGTCAAGGATTAATTTTGAAAATGTCCATGCCCTCTCCTCATTTTCTTCCTTAGCCATCTCCATGGCAAAACAATGTGCCCCTCATTTTTTCAATTTTTCTAACATTGAGATCTCACCCGACTTGGCCTCCTTGGAAGATAAAGTTGCCCATACATTCTTCTTGGACCCTTACTTAAATTCCATGGTCCTTTTGTTGTAGTCAAGCACTACCCTTCCATGGCCCTTGAGCCATGGATTGCCCAATGCAACATCAAGACCTACCAAAGGAAGTACATGTAGGTCCGCCACTGCTCTCACTCCTTGCACATTCTTTTTAACTTCCTTCACTAGCCCTTCACATTTCATTTTATCCCCACTTGCCATCTTCACATCAAATTGCTCTATTGCAATTGTTTTCAACCCAACCTTAGTAACAATGTTGGAGTTGATAAAGTTGTGCGTGGAGCCACTATCTACCAACAAAGGAACTTCAATTGTTTCTATCCAAGCCATTACTCTCATGGAGGTATTCTTTTGGGTCCCAATCATAGTATTAAGGGACAACTCGGCCTCTTTATTATTTTTTTTCACCTTGGCCTCTTCTTGATCGAACTCTTCACTACATGTTTCCACAAGATACTCATCTTTCTCTTCCAAACTCCTCTAATCAACCAACATGTACACTTGTCCCGATCTACATTTGTGCCCTATGCCCCATTTTTCTCCACACTTAAAACAAAGACCCTTTTTTATTCTCTCTTGTACCTCTTCCCTTGAAAGCGTCTTTACTTCAATTGGCTTAGACTTAGTAGCACTCCCCATTTCCTCCTTGCCTTTTGAAGGAACATTGGTTTGCAAGGGTGTAGTAACCTTACTCCCCATTTCCTTAGATTGACGTTTCTCCATATTAGTGCTCTCTTCTAGGATCTCTGTCATCCTCATTACCTCTTGAAACTTAGTGGGTTGTTTCAACTTAATTTCCTTGGCTATCCAAGGCTTTAACCCGTCCACAAATGTGCCCACAAGGGCCTCCTCGGACCAACCTCTCACAAGTGTTTGGAGTTGCCTAAACTCCTCAATGTAAGTATGCACCTTGCCTTCTTGCCTCAACTTGGCAAGTTGGCTATGATGATTAATGGTTGGGGATGGTCCAAATTGCATTAGAAATTCTTTTTCAAAGGCCGTCCAACCCAATCTTCTCCTATCCTTCTCATATTGGTCCCAGATCCATCTCCACCATTTACTTGCTTTTCCCTCCAAATAAAAACACGCCGTCAACACTCTTTCTTGCCTAGGCACCTCATATGCATGGAAATAGTGGTCCACCTTATCTAGCCATTCATATGGATCTCTCCCATTAAATTTGGGAAAGTCCACCTTTGGCCTCTTAGGTCCCCGGTCATAAGCCCGGTTTCCCCTTCTATCATCATGGTAGTCAACATCATACCCCCTCCCATGATGGTCTCTTCTTCTCTCATAATGGCCTCCACGGCCATAAGGCCTCTCATACTCATGCTCATGCTCGAACTCGGCCTCAAAGGCGTCCTCTCTTTGTGGTCTCTCAAGCCTTACACCTTGACACTCTTCTCTTACACTAGGGGTTCTAGTGGGATGGTCAATATTTGGGATCCACCTCTCAACAATCACTTTATTGTTTTCAACTCTACCCTCCCTTCTCAACTCATTTTGTGGTAGCTCACGTACGGACCCCGTGACACTTGTCTCGGCCCCATCAACAAAGGCTTCATGCCCTTGCCTATTCGGACTATGTGGGGGCCTTTGACCATTAGTTTCCACCATTCTCCTCTCAAGCCTCTCAAGGCTTGCATTGGTCTCCCTCTTATGGGTCTCCATGTCCCTTCTACTCTCCTCAACCGCACGGTTGGTAGCATTCAAGGACATTGTAAGTTCAGCCAAGGTAGTCTTGATCTCATCAAGGAGATGGTCAAGCCTTAAGCCTTGCCTTTCTATGGCCTCTATGCGTTCTCGGTTGGAACCCCCTTGTTCCTCCTCTTGAACCACACAGCTCATGGCTAACAATTTGGTGGTGGGGCTTGCTCTTGGTTCACAAGTCCAACCTTGGGCCCCCCACCTTCAAGGGTGGTCGACCCCTTCTTTGCACGAAAGGTCCAACCTTGAGTCTTCCACCCACTTGTGTGGTCGACCCTACAAGAAATCTACTCCTTTCTCATCCTCAACCTCCAAACTTCAACAATTCAATTAACACAATTATGGGATCCACGAGGGTCTCCCCCAACCAATTCACAAAGTTTGGGTTAACGCGTTGTTTACCTCTTTAGAGAAGTGAGCACTTCTCAAAAATTCCAAGCAAGATAGCCCTCTCGATGAAATTACTTGATCAAAGCACCAATTTTTGTTAAGGCTTCCCTAAATCTCCAAGCAAGGTGGCACTCTTAATGAAAGCACCAATTAATGTTAGGGTCCCCGGTCTTGTCCCTAACACTAAGGTCCACTAGCTCACCTTGGTGATGATGGTGACTGAGTGATCTTGCCAACTTGCTTGGCCTTCAACAATGGGTAGGTGTTTGGGTGATGGAATGATGATGTACGTGGGTAGGCTAAGTGTTTAGGCTAAGGCAAATCAATGTGGATGGCTAGACTTGTTCTTGAGTGAGGTGCCAAGATGATGGAGGCAAGGGTTGAATGGATGAGATGAGGTTAGGGTTTAGGTTGGAGGCAACTAGGGATGTCGTGGGCTAGGGTAGAATTAGGGTTGGTGTGGTCTTGGAAGATTGGCTTAGGATTATGGGTGTTTGATGCAATGGGGATGGCTTAAGGGTTGCCTTTAATGTTTGGGCCACTTGGATGGTGATTAGGGTAGGTATGGTGATGTGTAGCTAGTGTTTGGTGAGGTGGCTAGGGTAGATTTCGAGATTTGCAAGAGTTGGCTTCGGGTTGGAGTTTAGGATGATGCTAGGATTTGGAAATGGGTTGGAAGAGTGATGCTAGGGTTTGGTTGGCTAGGGTTGCCTAAATGTTAAGGTGAGATTAGGGTTTTGGATGATGGGTGGCTAGGATGAAGGGATTGGATTGATTTGGTCTTTGGAAGGTTGGCTAGATTTTGGATGATTTGGAAATTGATATGGAATTTTGTAAGATGGAGGGAATCTTTGATGGAAGAAGGGAATTTGAATTTGAATTGAGATGGTAAGTCAATAGTTGACTAGAGGGATTTTAGGAAGAGAGATTTAAGGAATTTAAGAGGATTTTCAATTCCTTAAATTAAGGAATTTGAATTGGGATTTGAATTTTGAATTTGAGGAAGTCAAGATTCCTAAAAAGAATGGGTTTCCTTATAGGACTTGAGGTGGGCGGCTAGGATTTTATGGTGGGAAGGCTTATGATGGCCAAATATGGTAAGTGGAGGGCGTGGCTAGGTTTTTATGGATATGATGGATGAAGGGCAATTATGGGAATGTGAACTAATATGTATGAAAAGTAGGGCAACACTAGAGTTGACCGAATGGTGTATGTGGCAGTGGGGTTATGTGTGTTTTGGCTAGGGTAACAAAGATGAAGCAAACAATTTATGGAAAGTAGACTAACACAAAGTTGGTTGACTTTTGTGGCTTGGATGGATTGGAAGAGCAAAAATTAAGATGAAAACCAAGAACACTATGATGAACACTTAAGAACAAAAGCAACAATTTTTATGAACTTAAATGAACAAAAGAACAAACAAGATAATTCAACACTTGATTAATGAATTGCACAAGAATTGAATATACCTCATAAATTGATAAACACAACTTGGATTCACGAATTGCACCAAGTTGCAAGAACAAGATAGATAGATTGAACCACACCTATTCACGAATTGCAAGATGTGATTCTCTCTTAGGGGATTCACGAATTGCACCCCAAAGAGCTCAAGTGCCTTAGCACCGAATGGTGATCTCAAGAACAAAATAGTCTACCCCCTAGGGAATTTGCCAAAAGATGTAAATGCAAAGCCTAAGGGTCCTATTTATAAGAGTTACAAGTTGAAAACCCCCAATATGTCCCTTGAAAAATAAATAATTAAATTAAATTAAATAATAAAAAATAACATAGTTGGCATGGGTCAAGTTGACCCATGGCATGCATGAGCCCATGGATGGGCTAGGCTGGCTGTTGGCATGTGGCTGGCAGGACCCTGGGCTGGTCTGGGCGTTGGCAGGCTGGCATGGCCGCTAGGCACTGGGGCGCTGGGCCTGCTGGGCATGAGCACGTTGGGCGCGCGCCCAGGTGTGGGCGCCGCGCGCGCGTGACTGTTGCGCGCTGCGTTCGTGGGGCGCAGGCGGGGGCTAGGCGTGTGCGCTGGGCGCACGCTCTAGGCATGCTCGCTGGGCTGCGCGTGCTGTATGCACTGGCCATGCTGAATGGGATGGCTTGGTCACCAGCCCCCTTATGCATCCTGGGCATGTCAAGGCAACTCCCATGGCATGCCCCTAAGGCTGTTTTGGGGTTGTTTAGCCTTGTCTCCACATGGCTAGTGGCTTGGCCATGGGCCACCAAACATGGGTTCCTACGTGCTACACTCCTAGAATTCTAAGCGTCTCATACTTCTCCCTTCTGTCACGGGGTGTGGGAGATCAATCGTTGCCTTTCCCCTATGTAAACATGGTTGGGGTTAGAGTTCCCTTTCCTCTCATCACGCTGTAGCTCTCTTGCCATTCTTGTTTTTCCAACGTCTTCTTTATTTGCCTATTCTCTTCTCCTTCCCCTATTACCTTCCACTTCTACATTGATGCCTTCTGAGAAATTCACTCAACCCAGGGCTTTCGGTGGGGGTGATACTGACGCTGGACCATCTTTCGGGGGCAACAGTTGGTGTTCCAATGCCTCTGCGACGATGTTGGCTTCGCTAGCCCTCACTTACCAGGTGCTCGAATCAGTGCTCTTCGAGGTCCTTGGTCCAAATGAGGGTGCTATCGATGTTGAGGGTCATTCTTCACGACTGGCCCTATTTCATTCCATGTTTTTGTGCAGCTTGAGGTTGCCTTTTCGTCGTTCTGTTCGCGACTTGCTAGACCGCCTTAGCTTATCGTTGCAGCATGCTCTGCTGGAAACTGACTCAGATGACACCGACCATACCGACCGTGAGTTCCTCTTCACAAGGTGCTACAACAAAAGGGGAACATCTACAACTTTAGGGAAATACATGCCCTTATTAAGCTGGAGCCGAGGTATCACAAGGTGATGGACTAGTCTACAAAGTTCTTCTTTGTATCAGCCATGGTTGGGAGTTCCCAGTGGGTCAAGTGAGCCGCTGCGAGTTCCCTATCCGGACGAACTGGGGGAGGGTTCCAGAGGACAAGGCAGTGCGCCCGTCAGCTACTTCTAATGAGGTGCGGCGCATTGCAGTCATTCAAGTGTGGGTGCAAAAGAACCCCGATAGCATCTTCTCAAAAGTCCTCCTTTTCAAGGAGAGCCTAAGGGATTCTCTGCCTCCCCTTAGTCACGTTCCTTTCAACGATAGGGTGACCGTTGCTTGGCCCCGAGCTGTTCTCGCTTAAAAGCGTCCCTCGGACCCTTCTCCATCGAGTAAGGGGAAGAAGCCTCACTTATAATAAGGTATTCGGGCCGACATCAAGCTCCCTTCTGGAGCCCTAATTCCTTCAAGGCGGGTGCCAGCTACCCCCGAGGTTCGCTGTCCTGATGACACCAACGGAGGTGTCGGTAGAGCCTTCTTCCTCGAAGCCCTCGGGTGCCTTGGCAAGAGGTCCTCCAACTGACATTCCCTCCACGATGTCATCGCCGACTGGTGCTGCTGAGGTGCCCCCGGATGCGGTCGAAATAAATGCCCTACTTCAGGAAATCTTTGTGGTCGAGGTCCTTAGGCGGGCTATCGAGGAGCAGCGTTCTTCGTGGGTTTCTCCTCCTTCCTCAGCTCACTTTGTTGTCGGTAGTTACTCATTTAGGGAAGAGGCCGAGGCTTGCTCAAGAGGTTTGGATGCTGCTAATGAGGGGGCGGCCGCTGCTACTTCCAGCAACCGTGTCGAGATGGAGTGCAGCGCAGGAGGCGACTCCCTTTTGGATGTTGTAGTCGGCTCGGGTCCTAGAAGCCCTTGCGACGACCCACCTACTTGGAAGGAGTGCCAAGAGGAGAGTGAGTCCCTTCTAGATGTTATAGTCAGCTAGGGTCCTAGGGTTCCGTGCGACAACCCGCCTATCTAGGTGAAGCGCCCAATGGAAGGTGAGTCACTTTTGAATGTTGTAGTCGAATATGATCCAGGAGGTCCAATCGAAGGTCCGAGGCTGAGGGCTCAGTTGAAGTTATCCCTCCTTTGTCCTGGCTGGAAAAGGGAGGGAGCTGTGCAGAGGCTATCAGCCAAGTCGTTAAGTGTTTGTTCGGCTTTTTCTACGAGGTTCGGCTACTTCCCTTTGTCCTTTTCCTTTCTCTTACTATTTTCCAATCTTCCTTTACTGATCGTTGCATGTCGACCCTTCTTGTTTTCAGGGTATCTCTTAGCTAACGACTTTCATTGTGGACGGCCAAGAGGCTGTTGAGCAAGAGAACCAAGACCTTCGTTCGATGACACCAGCCACCCTTCACTACGCTCGCAGAGAGAGGAAAGAGAGAGAACAGCTGGAGTGAGAGCTGAAAAAGGTACAACATGCCTTGAAGGATGAGCGCAGAAAGAATAAGAAACTTGATTACTGCAAAAAAAAGTTCAAGAAGAAGGCGAGGGAAGCAAGGGAGGACAGCCAGCGGTTGGAGCGGCTTATCGCTGACCTTCGGGACGACCTATCTCAAGCGCAGGAGGCCGCCTTCCACCGGGCATTCTTGATCAAGCATGGGGGAATGGTTGTGTCGAGGGCATAGGTCAATGCGGGACCACCTGTTGGGGAGTCCGCAACTGCGTTCGAGGACTTTCACAAACTATTTGCGAGACCTCGACATTGCCAATATTCCTGTCAACGAGGCGGCCTTTGCATTTAGTCGTGACCTGGGAAGAAAAGAGATCCCTGATGCTTTTCCGGGGCCAATTATTTCGATCGTGCCTGAGCCATTTACTCTAGAGATGAATGACCCTACTCCTGATGTTCCTGAGATTGGTACTCCCGACGCCAAGACCTGAAGTCGCCCTACCCTAGCTCCCCGTTGTCGCTACGGCTTTTTTATTTCGTTCTTCCTTTTCTTTTTAGTTGAATGTATGTACCTGCATGTCGTCGCCCTACGACTTTTATATAACTTTAATTAATGAAAGTATTTCGCACTTTTGTCGTGTTGGGCTGCTTGTCCTTATTATGTTTTCATTTTGTGCATTTCCTTTTCTTTTCTCCCCCCCCCCCCCCTTTTTTTTTGTGTGGCCGGCCTGGGGGAATTTGGTGCAGGAAATCGAAGGATTCCTGACTACCCTGCTTGCCATCCGTTTATTTGTTTACGCTATGTTCGTCCACCCTCACTGGCTAGTCATCATCTCGAGATCTCCATGTGATTTTACTTGATGAGATTTTGGTTTGCCTTGCTTTTAAACTTCTGTCGCACTTAGCTATGTTGTATCTTGCTCATTGTAACTCTGTGGCTTTATGTTATAACTCGTGATAATTAATGATATCACCTTATATCTTATCGTGTCCGGCTATGTATCTTTGCGCATTTTTCCTTTGATGTTTCCTTCTTCTTTCTTTTGTGGCCGACCTAGGGGGTTTGGCTGCTAGGGTTCGCCATATAGGGCTTTACGGTCCACCCCACCAGTGCCTGGCATACTCCTGACGACCCCACTGGTCGACAGCTCTCGCTTTTGTCCCCCTTTATTGTGTAGTCATTCTCCTGGGACCTTGGCAACTTCATTTAGCGAGGCCGACGTTTCTCCGCATTCTCTTTAAGTTGATTTCCTTTATTTCTCTATCCATCTTCTAGTTGGGTTGTACCTCACCTGATTCTTTTATTCTTCCACTTTACCCCTCCTTTGCCGTGTAGTCTTCTAGTTGGGCTGATCCCGCTCTCTGCCTCGGGGAGAAAAGGCGGTCTCGGGCTCAGCTTGCCTCCTTGGTCCGCGGGGATGTAAGTTGTCCAGGCAGTCTGGAACTGTATCCATCTTCCTCCATTAGCATAAATTTATTCTTCGAGTAGCCGCGGAGCTGATCTCGCTCTCCACCGTGGGGAGATAAGATGGTTTCGGGCTTGACTTGCCTCCTTGGTCCGCGGAGAGATAAGTTGTCTAGGCAGTCTAAAACTGTACTCATCTTCCTCTATTAGCATAAATTTATTCTTCGAGTAGCCGTGGGGTTGATCTCGCTCTCCGCCACGGGGAGACAAGACGGCCTCAGGCTCAGATTACCTCCTTGGTTTGCGGAGAGGTAAGCGGTCTGGAATTGTACCCATCTTCCTCCATTAGCATTTTGTATTTGATTCCAGGCTTGTTGTTTTCTGCCACATCGTTGCCCACGCTGTGCTATAGTATTCGGGTGGTCAATAGACTCTGCCCGCTCTCTGCTGGGGAGAGGCCAAGATGCCTTAGGCCGACCTACCTCTTTAACCCTCGAGGATGTAATTCCTTCGGGCGGCTGTGAGCCGATTTGTTCTTTATTGTAGTGGGAGTCAGGGTAAGTATTCAGGTAGCCTAAAAGCCAGGCACGCTCTCCTCTGCAGGAGGGTTCGAGCGGCCTCTGGCTTAACTCGTCCCTGTTATCCTACAGGGAGATAGGTTTTTGGGCAGTCTGCAAGTGGACCCGCTCCTGCTCGTTGACACCTTATAGCTTCATGTGTGGTGCTTTTCCTCCTCAGAGATTTTGTTTACGTCAAGTAGTCGAAAGACTAGGCCTGCACTCCATTGGGGAGAGGTCAGGATGCCTCAAGTCAAACCCGCTTCTTTGGTTCCCCAAGGACGTAACTTTTTCGGACGGCCATGGTTCCAGTCCGCTCTTTCGCCTTGACAGCAGTTGGGATAAGTATTTGGGTAGCCTAAAGGCTGAGCCCGCTCTTCTCCGCGGGGGGGTCCAAGCTGCCTCTGGCTCGACTCACCCCTATTATCCCGCGGGAGGTAATTTTTTCTAGCGGTTTAAGACTGAACTCACTCCCGCTCGTTGACGTCATAGGGAAATGTAGGATTTTGGGCCAGACTGGCGCTAAACCCACTCTTAGTTTGCAGCGGAGGTCGGGGTAAGTATTCGGGCCACCTAAAGGATGGGCCCGCTCTCATTCGCAGGAGGGTCCGAGTGGCCTCTGGCTCGACTCATCCCTGTTACTCCGCAAGGAGGTAAGTTTTCGAGCAGTATGTAATTGGACCTGCTCCCGCTCCCGCTTGTTGACGCTTACGAGAAAGGTAAAGTCTTTTGCTTTCGGGTAGCTGAGGACTAACCTACACTTCGCCACAGGAGGGATAAGGCAACCTTTAGGCATACCTTTCCTTGTGGTATCCCGTGGGGGAGGTAAGTTCGGATAGCAATATAGTTGGTCCGCTCTTCTTTAGTTCCCCATGGAGTCTGTGTCCTTTGTACTATTCCATTTGTCAGAGTTTTTTAATGAGGCGTGTCTCTGCAATGGCGTCATTAATGTGGCATGTAGCTCGGGTAGTGGTGCCATTAATGCGGCATAGTTTTCTGATTTCTCCTCCTCGCTAGTATCCTTGGTGGTACGTTGATGTCTTTCTTGTCAGAGGATTGAGGGTTTCACATACATTACGCCCACTATACGGGCAAGCACTCAAGAGCTGGACACTACTCGAGGGATTTACAGGTCGATGAGTCTCATCCCTGCAGCACGTTCCATCATGCAGGTTGCGTCAAGAGGAGCCCACTCACGGGCCGGGTTGGAGACTTTATTTGTTCTAATTCCCTTAGTTGTTATTCTCAGACCTGCTAGGACTCAGGGGGGGGGAGCGACCTAAAGTTCCTACTCCCATATCATAAAACAAAGAATATAAATCTGTTGGAGGAGGGTTCCATATATTGCAGAGGAAAACTATCTTCTTGGCTTTTAATCACTCTGGGTTGGCAGTGTTTTCACTATATTTTCTCAACTTTTCAGAGGAAAGTAGTTCAAGATGAAGACATATATATTATTATGTACTACTTGATTTCTCAAAAACCAAATACAATCAAGTACCATTATTGTGAACATTTAAAATTAATGTTACAGTACTTAGATGGAAAGCTGGGTCCCAAAATTTTTTCAACCAATTGTAGAAGAGAATGAAAGATAAATAATAAGTTAAGGCGGCATAAGAGAATGAAAGATAGTGATAAGTTATGATTTTTTTTAGTTTAGGGTTAAGAGGGTATATATAATTGTAATTTTGAAATAGAATTTAAACGGATTATTTCGGGTTTATTCGGGTTAAGCGGGTTGGTCTGTTTATTAATTGTGTTTTAATAGGTGAACCAGTTTTGACCCGAATCTATTTATATCAAACTCAAATCTATAAATTTTATAATATATTCGTATTAAGTTTACGAACTATCTCGCGTATGGCCATCCCTATTCATAAGCATGTAATTGGTCCAACATGCTAATTGAGTGGGGAAGTACCGAGGAGAGTTTGGACATGGAGTTTGGGGGCTTGTTAGGAAATAAATTTCATCCTAAAATTCTCATCTCATCTCCTTCCCAAACATAATTCAAATGAGTACTGATAAACACACAACATTTTACACAACATGTTTTACAACACATGTTATAAAATAAGAGTATTTTTGTAAAATGATATTAGTTTTATAAGGTATTTTATAAAAATACCCCTCCTTTTAAAACATTGTTGTATAAAATATTGTGTGTTTATCATTTTTCAATTCAAATACAAACATTTTCAAACTAATCATTACAACTTTATCAAACTTTCAAACAAAAAATAAAAAACAATTCAACTTTTTCTCTCTCATTTTCTAAATCTAAAAAATATTCAAGTCAAACCATCTTACTACTATTCACAAAATTTTCATCTCACTCCCTAAACAAGCCCTGATTCATTGAACTTCTCGAGGGTTTGGATATATATGACCAAAACATTTTTTTTTTGTTTGAAGCCCTGCGAGCGTTTTATTTTTGTAACAAAATCTTATTTTTTGAGCTTGAGAAAACTTATTAAGTACCTTTATTTACAAGTAATTATATTCATCATCTCAATTCTGATCACCCTCTCATCATCTCATGATGTGGCATTAGACGATTGTAAACTATTTATTATATTTCACTTGTAAACCTATCATATAATACCATATCATAAGATTATGAGAGGATGATAAAAAAGATAGATAATGAAAATATTTTTTCTTCTCGTAATATTACATCAAAACTCTATTGGAAAATTCAAAATACACAAAAGAGGGGGAAAAACATATAAATAAATAAAAATATTATAAAATTGTGAAAAGAAGAAAAAGGGAGGCGGGAAGAGGAGGACAGAAAGTGGGCCGGGTTTAGGGGCAATACAATACGGTTGGGAAGCCCAAGAAAATGAAGGCCCGTTTTACAATTTACAACGGTCTCTTTAAAAAAAAAAAAAAAAAAGAAAAAAAAGAAAGCACTCGCTGCCTTCCCTCTCTCCCTCTCTCACTACTCTTTACCTCTGCGCACCCGCCTTCTCCCTCTCTCTCTCTCTCTAGTCTCTCTTTCTGTGTCTTTCTTCTTCTTCCCTTTCTCCTTTCTCTATTAAACCTCTCCCCCAAACACACCTCCTTTCTGCCCCTTTTCATCCTTTTCCTCGTCTTCTTAGGCCTCCTAATCAGACGGCTCACCTCCCTCCATGTCACCATCGTCTTCTCCATCCCCTGCGACCCCTCTCCCTCTTTCTCTCTCTCTATATATAGGTATACTTGTCTCGTCCCTACTCTCCTAGGGTTTTGTAGATTCTCCCATACTCAGTTTCGTTTTCTCTCTGCCTTCGATGCCTGGGACTTCGTGCTCGGTTTCTCCATAGAATCTCTTCGGGTCGCCGATGAGGTACTCTTCGGTCATATCCCTAATTTTCAAGAATTCATTTTCCTTCTCTTTTTCTCCCCTCGTGGAATTGTTGTCAATTCGGATTTTCGCTCTCTTTCTTCTGATTTTTCCTGAATCGTTTTGTATAATTAGTCGCAATTGTTAGGACTTGGCTTTGATAGAAGTTCTTAATTTTGATATTTTCTCTTTAGGGTTTTGAGTTGGCTCTGTCCACTAACGGCTGCGAATATGTGAAACTGGTTAATTGGAGCGGTAATTCTGGTTTATTGTAGCTGGGGTAGTTTCCGATTTTTGGATGTTTCATGGCGATTGAAAAGAATAGCTTTAAGGTGTCGCGGTTTGATACGGAGCTTTCGCCTAGTAGTGGGGAGACTATGTCCAGCGATGAGGATGAGCTTCAACGGCGTAGCCCGGCGATTGAATCGGATGACGCTGATGACTTTGATGATGCAGATTCTGGGGCAGGGTCCGACGACTTTGATTTGTTGGAATTGGGAGAAACCGAGGCAGAGTTTTGCCAAGTTGGGAGTCAGACTTGTAGTATTCCATTAGAGCTCTGTGATCTTCCTGGTCTGGAGGATGTATTGTCGGTGGATGTGTGGAATGAATTCTTGACTGACGAGGAGAGGTTAAGTCTCACCAAGTTTCTCCCGGACATGGACCAAGAAACGTATATGATTACTCTCAAAGAGATTTTTACGGGTTGCAATTTGCACTTTGGGAGCCCAATTAAGAAATTGTTTGACACCTTGAAGGGAGGTTTGTGTGAGCCAAGGGTAGCTCTTTACCGGGAAGGTTTGAATTTCTTTCAGAAGCGGCAACACTACCATCTTTTGAGGAATTATCAGAACAATATTGTTAGTAACCTTTGTCAGATAAGGGATGCTTGGCTTAATTGTAGGGGATACAGTATTGAAGAGCGGCTCCGCGTGTTCAACATAATGAAAAGCCAAAAGAGTTTGATGTATGAGAAAGTGGAAGACTTTCAGTCTGATTCATCAGAGAGAGAGTCAGGTGAACGTTTGTGGAGCAGAAACATCAAGGACAGGAAAGCTGCAGAGAAAATGTGTCGTCATTCTGCTTCTGGAGTAGGCACAAATCTGGGTATTCCTTCACGAAGACAGTCGATGACTTTGGAGCCAGAAAAAAAAGGAAAGCCGAATGCAAAAGGTATATTGAAGTTGGCTGGGTCGAAGCCACCATCAGCTAAGGATTTAGCAGGCCGCAATCCTTCTGTTTACCATGGTTTAGATATAAATTCTGGGCCATACGGTTCGGTAGCTGCTCTTCCTCGGAAGAATAAGGCTGTGGGATATGATTCAGCAGCGTCATTCAGGCCAAGGGATAAGATGAGAATCAGTCAAGATTCTGAAGAAATGACATATGGAATGGCTCTCTTACTGGATCAAAATATCCCACGTGGCAGTGTGATGGAGAAATCTGGGATTTTGAAAGTGGGAAAGAAGCGTGGGCTTTTAAGAAATGATGACAGTTTAATGGCTGTGCCTTTGTCTTCAAAAAGTGAGTCAGTTGCCTATAGTAGGAACAGGAATTCAAGTCAATTGTCAGAGGTAAAGGCGTTGACTGCAAAGCCTCCTAATATCAAAACCTCCTATGACTTTGTTAAGAATTCCAGATATACCGATAATGTTCAGCAATTCTCAGTTGGGGCTTCATCTAAAGGCCGGGATGTGAAAGCAAATAGAGTTGACTCATCAGATTGTGCCGAACCATTTTTGCTTAAGAAAACTCAGGGGGCGGCTTTTGCTATGGATTCCTCGTTTAGAGCAGATGATTGGGATGCTAAAAGTAAAAGATGGAAGACAAAGCGGGAGTCTCCTGATCTGAATTACAAGTCAGTTAGAACTTCTTTACCACAGATGAATGAAAGATATTCACTGTCTGATTTGAGAGCAGAACCTTCACAAGAGAAGATTAAAGGTAATTTTGTGCAGAATGGGATGGGTAATAGAATGTTGATGAAAAGTTCAGACTCAGAATCAGACTCATCCGAACAATTTGACGACGATGATGAGGATACCAATCCTTTATTAAGAAGCAAGTTAGCTTTCCCAGTTGGTGCTACAGAAGGCTCTCGATTTAAGTCGTTGCAGTCTGGCCTAGATGCTAAAAGGCCCATATTTGGGAAGAAAAACATGAAGGAGAATGTACGGGATCTTGGAGGGACCATGCATCCTTCAAAACAAATTGGTGGCTTTAGCAATCATGGGCATGTGCCAGGAGTAAAAAACTACACTTTGAAGCGGAAGGGTAAGATGCGGGATACCAGTCCCTTGTACGATTCTGCCACTAAGTCTTTTAGAGACAGCTACGTTTCGGGCTTGGGTAAGTTTAATCATGATAGTAGTAGGAAACAAGCACACAAATTTGGAAAGAATGGTAAGGTACATGGGGAACATGTTGAAAGGTTACAGATGTCCTCATTGAAGACTCACCCTGCTGAGCGGAAGCAGAAAAGAGATGTTAGCCGTGACTATTTCCATGATGATGTTGCTGAGGATGATCCACTTGATAAACAATTGTTGGCAGATGAAAAAGGGAGGGGTAGATTTGGGAAGAAAGGTCACGGTAAAGAAGCACGTTTAAATGATCATAAGGGAAGACCTGAGGCTCCATTAACAGGTTGCAATTCAGTGACAAAGAAGCGGAAAGGAAAGGAGGATATAAGAAAGATGCATGAAAGAGATGAAGATGGTGATCTACCGTCTGATGCTCCATGGCAAGTTGATGATTCCACTCCTCTGAAGAAGAAAACGAAAAGGGAACTAGACCAAGACCCTGGTAGTTCAGACATGGAAAACTCTGCGCCACGTGTTGCAGAAATGGGAGCAGTGGAGATGGAGATGGAGCTGGAAACCAAACTACAGAAAAAACAATTTACCCTCATTACACCTACAGTTCATACGGGCTTCTCATTTTCTATTATACATCTTCTTTCTGCAGTTCGGTTGGCAATGATTACTCCACTTCCAGAAGATATAGAGCTTGGCAAACCCCTAGAGGAGCAGAACAAAAATCACAAGGAAAGTTTTGATGGGATTCCTTCTCACAAGAAGGTGGATGCCAATGTCTCAGAGCATGGCAAGCAAGGGAATCTCACTGTTCAGGAGATTGTTAACCGTGTCAGGTCGAACCCTGGAGATCCTTGTATCCTTGTGACTCAAGAGCCACTTCAGGATTTAGTGAGAGGAGTTCTGAAGATATTTTCATCGAAAACAGCACCTTTAGGAGCGAAAGGTTGGAAGGCACTTGCATCCTATGAAACGTCTGCAAAAAGTTGGTCCTGGATTGGTCCAGTTTCTCATAGTTCATCAGATCACGAGACTATTGAGGAGGTGACATCTCCTGAGACTTGGAGTCTTCCTCACAAAATGCTGGTGAAGTTAGTTGATGTTTTTGCTAACTGGCTGAAAAGTGGTCAGGAGACACTTCGACAAATAGGGAGTCTCCCTGAACCGCCTCTGGCACTGATGCAGATCAACCTGGATGAGAAAGAAAGGTTCAGGGACCTGAGAGCTCAAAAGAGTCTTAACACCATTAGCCCAAGCTCTGAAGAAGTCCGTTCCTATTTTCGTATGGAGGAAGTTCTTAGGTATTCAGTTCCTGACAGGGCCTTCTCTTACACGGCAGCTGATGGTAGAAAATCCATTGTTGCTCCCTTGAGAAGGTGTGGTGGGAAGCCTACTTCAAAAGCTCGAGACCATTTCATGCTTAAACGTAACCGTCCACCACATGTTACTATTCTTTGTCTTGTGAGAGATGCTGCTGCTAGATTGCCTGGAAGTATTGGTACCAGAGCAGATGTTTGTACGTTGATTAGAGATTCCCAATATATTGTGGAAGACGTGTCTGATGCACAAGTTAATCAAGTTGTTAGTGGGGCCCTGGACCGTTTGCATTATGAACGTGACCCTTGTGTGCAATTTGGCGGGGAAAGGAAATTATGGGTTTATTTACATCGGGAAAGAGAAGAAGAAGATTTTGAAGATGATGGTACTTCATCTACGAAGAAATGGAAAAGGCAGAAGAAAGATGCTGCTGAGCAGTCTGACCAGGGGGCAGCGACAGTTGCATATCATGGTAATGGGGATCAAACTGGATATGAGTTCTGCTCTGATCTCAATGTAGAGCCATCTGATAAGGGAATGGAACTTGTAGAAAATGATGTGAGACAAAATGTGGAGGATAATGTTGATATGAATCATGGATCTGAGCACAGTGACACTCATCAGGGTCATCTGCTTTGTGATGATATTGGCTTAAATTCTACACGAGACAAGAAATTGATCTGTCAAGAAAATTCCATAAATGATGATTTTGATGACGAAATATTTGGGAGAGAAAGGCCAGTTGAACTCCTTAGTGCAAGCTTATTGTGAGGAATTATTCAGGTAGTTTCAGTAGTGCTATTCTTTCTGAATGCTGTCTGTTGCACTCTTGTTTTTTACACTACTTGGAATGTGTGTATTTTTATATCAAATGATTTGTTTCTCGAAGACTAATTTTTTCTGTTTTGAGCTATCTCTTAAAGCTGTCATCTAGTTCTGTATGGAATGAAATCGTCGCGTAATAATGGGTTACAGGACTTGGGCCTCGTTTGTTACATAGTGGATTTGTTACATAGTGGAAAGTTATTTGGGTCCAGACACCGTCACAATGACTCTACATGCGGTGCCTCTTGGAGATATCACATTGTCATTGCTCATAATTCACCATATGGTGTTAAGCCAAAAAGAGATTCACTACTAGGCCTTGGATTTAGTGTCTTTTGGCTCCATTGTTTTCTGGCCAGCATAAGGCCACACATTAAATTTTAATTACCTTCACTTTGTAGTTTAATTTGATTGGCATCATTCATGTGGAAATAAAACTTATGGTCAGATCTGTTGTTAGGTTATGTGCCAATGTTAATTATTCTGTTGCTGGTTTTTAGGTTGTAGGCTTGTATTACACAGATAGGATAAATGAGGTGTGCGGCCTTTTCGTCTTCTCCATAATAAACAATGGGGTCCTATATACATACATATATATACAGTTTATCGAAGTGTATCATATAATTTTGTGTACTTACTTGTATGTAGAGTGAAATAGAATTGGGAAACCCTAGTTGGACTGTTTAAATTGGTCTCTCAATTATGAGTGCAACACCGTGACTTATAATAACCCAAAGAGCAACTAAACAAGAACATGTGTGCCAAGTATATCATAGTGAATTGTTATAAAAGATTCTGCATGACAGCATATTTTGAAGGGGCAAAGCATTGAAAAAACCTGTCATTTTCTTAAAGGCACACTGATTTCCCCTGATGTGTTTGAAATGACAGCATCCTCTTAGTTTGTGTGACCAAAATTAGTTGTTAGTTTTCTTTTAGTTGGAAGGTGAAGACAGCATTAAGCTCATGGGAAGACTTAAATCCATCTGAGGGTATTCAGATTAAGTTATTAAGCATCAGGCAATTTGAATGAGTGAGTTTTTAGTTAGAAAAGATTTTTGAAACTACCATAGCTATTTGAATTTTGTACATGTTTTGCCTATTATGACTTGAAATATAATTTAGAATCTTATTAATTTGTTCTCGGTGTACTTGCTATCTGATTTCAATGCTGTAATTTCCTTTTTTTGCAGGTTGGTCATCAACTTGCATTCGATGATGGCATGGTTAATCCCCAGCCAAGGTGCGTGTTATACATTGAAGGTTGTTAGATGTACATTTATGTCAGAGGAAATGTAGAATAGAAACTTGATCTTCTTTGAGGCCATTGAATATATCCCGTACAGATGGATATCAATATGCTTCAGCTTCTACCTCCAAATATTGCATTTTTGCCTGAATGTCATAGATCATTTGAAGTTTATAGGTTCATTTTTTATATCAAGTTGAGGAAGCTGGTCAATTCGGTATTTGTGTGGTGTGACATCACAATACTTTTTCCTGTCTTTTGAAATGGTTTAGATGAGATTAAATAAGTAAATTTGTCTTGACCAGTACACACTTGAACCCTTTGAAAGGGAAGAGAAAGGAAGAAAACGGGAGGGTTTCTTTTTTTTTGCTTGTCTTGTCACATGCTCAATTGGTACCCGTGTAGACAAGGTTGGAGGAAATTCCTCCTAAGAAAATAGTCCTTTTACATTTCACAGCACATTGAATCTGTTAAACTGACACAGATACTCTGAGAACAGGACAGAACATACTGTTGCCCAAGGATTTATGGGGTTCTGCCATCTAATCAGTAATCGGTATGATTTTCGATGTTAGACCAAAAAAAAAAAAAAAGAAGGAGAAATATAGTGTTTCTTTCTTGTTACATGTTGATATGCGATGTTTGGATCGAACGGTGGTGCAGTAGCAGTAGTTTAGTAAGCTTGCACTTGCAGATCTTTGACTTCGTTAATTCGTTTGTGGGGGTCAACTCTTTTTTACTATGTTTATTTCGGTTGACCTTAATTTCACATCGTTTAGATGTTGAACTGAGTTGAGTTGAGTTGAGATGATAAAATATTGTTAGAATATTATTGTTTATTATTATTATTATTATTTTGGGATTTGAAAAAGTTGAGTTGTTTATTATATTTTGTGTTGAGATTTAAAAAAGTTGTAATGATGAGTTGAGATGAGTTTAGTTTCCAAACGAAACAAAGTCTGGAATTGTCAATGAATTTGAGGCGATTGTATGTTGGATTGTGTTAGTCTTGGCCCTAAGTTAGAGAACTTAATTTTTCTTAGAGTTAAAAAGAAATTTTATTAAACAAGTAATTGGGCAAAGCGTATGCAAAGGGAGTATAAAAGAGAGAACACCTCATTATAAACTAGGAACTAGAAAAAACAACGAGGAAATCATGAAAACAAGCCCCATCAAGTAGTAGATGACCAAAGAAATAATAAATGGAAGAAAAAATATCTGATCTCTCCCAACGAGCGCTTTCTATCTTCAAAATTAATGTCGTTGCTCTCAAGGCATAAAGTAATCATCTTCCAAATGGCAATGATTTGGTGGTTATTCTGGATACATTTCCAACAAGTCAGAAAATCCACATCTTTGTAGGCATCACCAAAGCAATACCAATCCCATTAAAGATCTCATCCCAAAGAACCTTTGCTACCTCACAATGGAGTAGTAAGGAATTCACAAATTCTCCATTCTTTTTGCACATAAAGCACAAATCCATAATAGTAAAACGTTTACTTAAAAAAGACCTTGAGAGGCACCTTATTCTTCTAAATGCAGTTCCTAAGGAAAAGAGTTAGGAGATTGGCATTGATATTGGTTTCATCAAAGCCATCTCTAAAATATAGTTAAAAGTATGTGTTTTGCTTTTGCATAAAGTCAAAATCATTCAAGCCATAAACCCACGTTGGATTAGTCAAAATAATAATATAATATTATTTTTTAATAATAATAATTTTAATTTTTTTTTCCTTATTTTGCAATTATACTAACCATATGTTAATTAACAATTTAATTTTTACTTAAATTATTATTTTCCAACTAATTTTTTTCCTCAACCTAATTGCAACCTGTAATTTATGTGGCCAAAATCATTTGCAGCCTTGAATTCATGTGAGCACCTGGAATGAGGAGTAGATTATAAAACCAGAAATGTTAAGTTAAAAAACAAAAACAGCAGAATGTATTAATATTTGGCCAGTGTTGTACAGCGAGATATTTACTTTCTGCAACTTTTATGCCTCTCACCATACTTTGCAAGGTAAAATAAATCAGAGGAACCAAAATTTACTTTCTGCAACTGTCATCATCTTTCTAAACAATCTGTTCATCACACATCACATAGCATCTCCAATTTTCTGGGCAATCTTTTTGCAAAGATTTCTAAACAATCTGTTCATCACACCTCACCAAAGTTTTTTGCAAGGACTATTGGTCTATAGTTGTGCATTACACCTAGACAAAGGTGACATTTCTTATAGTCTGTTTAAATTCTATTGACACACAAACCTATAATATGTCTATAGTTGTGCATATATGTATAATGTCTTTAAAACACTGGCAAGCTGGAAGGTTTTGGCAAGCATGCATCAATACTTTGTTCTAGCTAAATCTTTAAAATTAAATGAAAATTTTTTCATTTCAATGTGACCTCAAGTTTATGATTTTCTTTCATCTTCTGTGGCCTATTCACATTACCAATTATTCATTTTTTGGAACACAGCCGTTTATTGTCGAAAGAGCGATATAAGGCTGCCGCCCAATAGTAACCGTTGGGTGTGGCCGCCTAGGCAAAATTCATCTTTTTTATTTATTTATTTTCATTTTTCATTTTCACATCTTTTTAACATCTTTAAACATTTTTTAAAAAATAAAAAAATATCAATATACTAATAGTCACTTCCTTAATCAATAAGTAAAAAAATTAAAAAAAATTAAATACATTAGCAGTCAAAATTTGGAGGTAAAATGAGAGGACATACTAGCATTATTCTTGTTGAAATACACAAACTACAGAGCATACAGACCAAACAAACAATAGATATAAATCATACATATCAAGCAAACAATATATTCTGGAAACCACTACGCAAACCCCATGATCACAATATGATTTCCCCACCACCACAGATCAAAGCAATTCTGAAATGAAGCAAACAATATATTTAAAAATCATAAACACAACAATGGTCAGGAAATTTATCCTTGTGAAGCAAAATAGAAATCAAGGGAAGAGAGACTTGGAGAAGCAATCTAGGGCAAAAATCTCAAGGAAAAATCCCAGCGTTCCTATAGTATCAGATCTCGATTTCCTCTTGCAAACACACAGACAAGTATAGCCGAGTGTTCCTCAGCTGAGAGAGAAGACTTCGAGAACCTTGGGACAACGAGAGATGAAATGAAAATGAAAAAAAAAACAGAGAGAAGGGGAGAGAGAGACTGTTCGGCGAGGGAAGAGAGAAATTGTTATGAACTCATTAGGTAAAACTCACCCTTGAAAAATAGCTTACAAGGGAAGGGTGACTAAGGACTTATAAACCATCAACCAATCTCATGCTAGTCGATGTGGGATCGTAACAACCACCACGCTCCGCAGTCGACATCCACGACAGTTCCGGTGCTCACACGGGTTGGCTGTGCGCTAGGTCTTTTCCTAACTCCAAGCGAACACTGCCATGCCGGCATCACCCCCCTGTACCGCACGATTGCAACCGTCGCAACATGACCTTAGACGTAGGGTGGCTCTGATACCATTTATTATGAATCCACTAGATAGAACTCACCCTTGAAAACTAACTTACAAGGGAAGGGTGTTTAGGGACTTATAAACCATCAACCAATCACATACTTAGTCGGTGTGGGATCGTAACAGGGGGAGGAAGAGAAGGGAAGAGGAAAATCAAGAGGAAGAGTTAAAATGGAGTGTTCGGAGGAACTGAAAAATGTGGGAAAGGAAAACTGCAGTTGGTCTGATATTTCGGAATAAAATATTATTTTTGAAGATGAACAGTTCATCTCAAATATGAAGAAACACTTGAAAATACTGTAACTCAAATTTGGAGTTCCCACTATTTGACTTCTCCAATACAGATCATTTCATCTATATTCTTTCAAATTTTGAAGATGTATTGGCATTTGACTAAGCCAATACTAGTGCTCTTATACAATGATCTTATCTAAAATTTCTTGTTATCGGGATGAATCTACGGCAACCTATCTTGCCGGCTAGTATCAATGTTCAAAGCATACAACATGCTGACAAAATATGAGATTTCACCCACTTTCCAAGTCTGAACAGCTCTAAATCTACATTCCACTGTAGAGAACCATTGAAGTTGTCCATCAAATCTGTCACAGAAACATCTTGAGCAAAGGCAATCCTAAAAAGAGAAGAACAAACATTCTCAAGGGTTGTATTCCCACAACAAAAATAATGCCAAAATCTAGTCCAAGACCCCCTCCCAACCCGCAACAAATCTAAAATGATTACTAAAATCCCCCATCCGTTTTGAATATATTTCAACAATCCCACACTATACATGATATATTTATCATAACAATTAGTTAAGTTGGAGACAAGTGGATGTGAGGTTAAAACATATATCAAGAAAGAATACTTTGTCCCCCCTAAAGAATACCAAGCGATATATGTATTTAGATGGTTACAACAATTATATTCTTCCATGCATGTGTATTTTAGATCTCAAGACTCTGGGTATTCGACTTTTTTTCGTAAGTAATATTGTATTGTCATCCCAAGCATAATTTTGAATTCCGTTCCATTTTGTTATGGCCACAACGATTGAAATTTTCCATTTTGGTGTAGCAACCGGTACACTATGTATCCTCAATCCATTTTGTTCTAAATTCCATCCCGTTTCAGTCAATTCCGGCCAATTCTTAACTACATTCCTTTCCATATTGTTTTAATGGTAATGTTGTAAATTTTAAATCTAGATAGTATTCATTAAAATCTAAAAGGGATTTGTATAATTTTAATTTTTTGTAACTTTAAATTTGTCCCCTCATTTTTTTAATCTCATTATTTTAATTATTTTTGGACTTTTTATTTTTTTCCTTATTTTTTTTTCAATAATTCTATTTGCAATCCTCAAACAGAGAACTGCCCACGCACGCCCTATGTGGCATAAACGAGTCGTTTCACTAAGGGAAATCATCATCCCATCGTCTCACTGAGGGATCTGAAATCACGAGCCCCTTCTTTCTCTTTCCTTAGATTGAATGACTCTTCCTTTCCCCCTTCCTCCCTCCATTCCTCCTAAGTCCCTTACCCCTCGTTTAATGTGATCTGTGAAATTGTAAAACTTTTTTATGATGCATTACGATAAGCCACGTTGATCTAACACTTCTCTTTTATTTTTATGGTTGCAAATTACAATTAAGAGAGTTTTTTTTTAACAAAGATTCATTCAACCATTCTAACTTTCTTATTTTAGTGCAAAGTCTCAAACAAAGCAAAATACAAGAGAACAATAAGATGTTTCTCAGGTATGTAAATGCATGTTTGAGATGATTTTTCTGCTTTAGGTTTTTCAGAGAAAACTCAGCAGTGATGATTACTTATTTACTTATTCTTTTCACCTTTGAATAAAAAGAAATGAACAAAAACAAGAAAGAAGAAACCAAAGGACATGGATCAGAGTTTTTAGACTCCCACCTGCCCAGAACAAATCCCACCAACGACGCTAGAACTGCATCGGCCTTTTCACTTGGAGGGTACAGGGCCAAGGGCATCGGGTTGGACTTGGACTATGGAGCATTGGCAATAGTCATTGCCAAATTTAAAATTTGACTAGAATCTTAATTTTTAGAGTAATGCTACATATAGTCGTGGAATGCGCAAACACCGTGCAGTCGCTTTGAAAAAGAGTGGGGTCCACTATTAAAAAATTAATTTATTTTCATGTGGGTCTCATATTTATTCACTTTTTTCAAAGCAACTGCACGGCGTTTGCACACTCACGACTGCAAGTATGATTTCTCTAATTTTTAATATTAACTTTTGACTAGTTGAGTTCACATTGGACTAGCTATCTTAAAGTGAAAATAATAATATAATATTATATATTTTAATATTATTTTACAAATTTTTTTTTATATTTTGCAAATTCACTTTATATATTAATCAATAATTTATATTTTACTTAAAATTATTGTTTCCTCAACCTATTTCTTATGCAATGTGCCTAAAATTGCAAGTGTAATAAAAAAGAAATCAAAAAACAAAAGGAATTGAGACAAAACTCTATTCTCATTCATGAAAAGGAATCAAAAATAAAAATTCAGACCTACTAAAATTCAGACCTTCTGATCTGTCCACTACACTAAATTCAGACCTACTAAAAATACTAAGAATGACACTATAACACATTGGAATTTCTGAAGTTTTCAGTTTAAACAAAACTTCATGAAATTAAAAGAAGTGTGACAAGAGGATTGTAAAACTAGATGATGAGCATTGTAAAACTATATTGTGATCAAATGAGCATAACCAAATCTTGTATCAACCATATGAAGAAACAAAGTTAACAAACATGACTCATATTAGATTTACTTCATCTCAAAATATGCACAATGCATCATGTTCTATCAGAATCTTGTTGATTATATTTACTTACTGGAAATCTACAATTAATGAAACGTAAAAGTGGCAGTTCTGTCTAGTTCAGAGTATATAGAAATTCCAAGCAGCCCCAGGTAAAGAAAACTAAAATTTACAATGTACGAAAATTTTCAACACAAAACAGAGCTAGTAGTCCAAATTATTAGACTTGAATTTGAACCTCTCAAACTGTCTAACAAAATTAAGATCTTCTTACAACTGAAGTAAAGAATTCTTTAACTATTTAATTGCTTTCGTGAGATTGGGCTGCTCAGAACTCTTATCCTCTGGTCTTCATCTGGTTGCATCAGACTTCAATAATTAACATTATTATTGACAACTATATTCTAAGGGGACAACTTTTTGAGGGATATTATGTTTGAAAAAGTTAGTGTTTGAATATATCTCATCAGGCAAGATAACCAAGCATCCGTATCAAAATTACTCTAGAAAGAGTAGCAAACAATAGACTTGAAAAAAGAAACAAACACAAGGGCATCGTAACTCCAAACAAACCAACAAGTAAGAAACAAACACAAGGGCATCATCTGTATTTTCAAACAAACCAACCACAACTTACATAAGATTTTCTTTACAAGAGTCAATTAGAAGATGAACAACTAACCAAACTTCTGCTTTACTAACTCAGTGAACTCTTCAACTAAACCAAATATGCATAATCCAGATCTTTAACATGAAACTTACGTGCATCAACAAGTAGATATTTGGGAAAATGTAGACAACAGAAAACTTTTTCAATTGGTTTTCGATCAGTTGTTCAACATTTTCAAGACAACGGAAAACAAAATAATAAAAGAAAAAGAAAGGCTCAATAAAAGAATAAATTCCACATCATATGAGAGTGTAAATCGTAACCCATGTAAAAAATCCATGTAAATCGAAACCCATGTAAATCAAATCCCAAATTGGAAATTAGTTTGTAAGAAATACCCAAATGGTGATTTTGTTGTGAAAGATTTAGGGAGGAAATGCGCAAGTCTCTTGTGGGCTGGAAGACGACGCCGTGGTCGATTTGTGGGCTGGAAGACGATGGCGTGAACACTCGATGGAGAGGAGGGCGTGGATGATCGAAGAAGACCCAAATGTCTCTGTGTTTCGCAGGTTTCGGGATGAAGAAAAAGAAAAACGAGAGAAATGGTTTGAAGAAAGAGAAAGAACGAGGGAAAGAGTGAACACAGATGAAATAATAAAAAATTCTTTTCAATGATGAATAGTACCTCGCCAGATATGAAGAGGAGCTAAGAAATACTGAAGCAGATATGTTAAACTTCAAGAATTTAACTAGGCCAATGCGGATGTTTTTTCTCCTAATTACTTTCAATTTAAACTTGCATTGGCAAATGGCTAGTCCATTGCCAATGCTCTAGTAGTCTTCTTCTAGTCATCTTTAATATTGGGAAAAGAGGAAGAAGATGCAGAGGAGGTGGAGATGGGTGAGAGAAGAAAGAGTAGAGGAGGGTGAGAGAGGGAGACATTGGAGGGAAGAGTGAGATGGCTCTGGAAATGCAAATGCAAATGATATTGACCTTTTCGATATTTCATCACAATGGCTTGAATGATCACCAAAACGAAATTTAAAACATCCTACTCACGAGGGGATCTAATAATACATTGTTGGAAAATTAACGTAATATCATTTAATGTAAAGATTCCAAATGTGGAGAAGGAACACCTCAATGGGGTGTGGTTTCATCGTGTTATATGTCTTACTCTTTTTGACATAGGCTAATTTATTACTAGGGTGGAGTGCCAATTCTTTGAGGTCGGTTTTGTATGGTTTTCAATGGCCGAGTCGACACTTGTTGACCATAAACTGTCCTCCCAACTGAACATATATCGTTGTAGGCAATCATCAACACCGATGTTCTCAATATTCAGTGCTCTGATAGTCCTGATAAACCTGAATGTTTTCAGCTCTATGCAATAATGTGCGTGTAAAGTTAGATACTGATGGTCAATGGATGAAAACAGATCCTTGTTAGCAATGTCTACATTTCCCGAAGCAGTTGACACGGCAGAAGAAAACTGGGCACACGGGACTTTGATTAGCTTCCATTGCCGTCCTGATTGAGATAGAAAAACTTAATGAACATTGAACAATCTTGAATAAAAGTCAACAACCTTTGTATTGGGAAATACAAACCTAACAATGGAGTCCACAGAAGCAAAATTTGCTACTTTCTAGGATGAGCAAGGATTCTTGAGCATTCTTCCATTGTTGTGCGCCCAAATTTGCCTTCTTCAAACTGCACAATTTTAAGTTCAGTTTATATACACTTAAAAAGAACTGTAAGTAGAAGAGACCGTTCCCAGACCAACTATCATCTAATACTAAAAGTAGCCTATACCAATTCTGAAGAGCCTCTTCAAGGTCTTTGTTTTCACACCCTACGGTAGAAATATCCTCCACATGGTGGCATTCTGTTTTTCCCATATGAACTGTCCATTCAGCTTTAACAGTAGAAGTCGAATTTGAATGGTTGCCATTTCCTGCTGCAGTTTGCTGGTTCAAATTTAACTGCAATATGGGAGGTGTTTTTCTAAAAGAGTAATGCTATACAGTTTTAAAATATACAAGTCTCGAGCACTTTCTTTTAAAAAAGTGATGGTTTATTATTAAAAAAATGATTTTTTCATGTATGTTTCAGATTTATTTATTTAAAAAAAAAAAAAAGTAAACGGGACTTACGCAACCTACAAATATCAAGAAGTCTGACCAAAAGAGAAAGGGAAAGAAGTCTTATAGTATAAAGGAGTCCACAATCACAGTAACGGCTGAGCAAACTCAGTTCATATCTCCACACAAAATGTATATCTGGGCACTCAACATATTCTCGTGAAAGATCTCTTGCTATTCGCCGATTGATGAGTGTGGAGAGCTTTTCTTTTGATACCGAGGCATAGCACCAGCACTTCACTCTCCCAACAGCCAGTCTATTGTCTAACCCATTTCATTAGCCGCATTTCACAATAGCACATGGAACTCAATGTAGTTTGAATCTACGGCCGTTGCTAGTTTCATTTGAATGAATACCCGAACGGCACTCCATGCAGACGATACATTTCTAAAAAAGACTTAGAATGAACGGATGTGGTCAATTTCATCTGAACGGAGACCTTCCTATATCAAATTATGAGCATATCGATGTGGTCAGTCTCGTTCGAACGGAGACCAACACAGGATGCCATCCAAACAAATTATTCTTACCTAAAGTTCTGAATCATTGAATGCATTGTGAAAAATACATCCTACTCTAGAATAATTTGGGATTCAAATCCTATATTAAAACAACGATTGTCTAAATTCAGCTATACACAAATTTTCTTAGAGAGAGAGAGAGATGGCCGTCGGTATACCTGGTTGGCAATGGAGATGACGGAGCGGTTGCGAACTTAAATTGTGTACGGTGGCAGGGAGCTGCGATATTGACGCAAGACAATTTTGTGGGAAAATGCCTTGCGTTGAATATGATTAGCAGCTTTGTCTGACGTCGTCGTTTAAGCACATCAGATTATTGGAAATTTTATAAATTGGTTATATTCAAGTTGGTCTATACTAGACATTTATAATAAATAATTATACTTAAATGAGAATTATTATCAGTTAATTATAATATGAGATATAAATAAATTATATATAAAATTAAATTACTTTTATTAAAATGATATAATTATTAGTTTGTTATAATAAAAATAAAATCTATTTCTACATTAACCTTTGAAAAACAATATACAAAAATAAAAAATAAAATCACTCACTTCCTTGTATCTCTCTCTCTCTCTCTCTCTCTCTGCCTCTCACTCACTGTCTCTTTAGCTCTGCACACCCGCCTTCCCTCTCTCTCTTTTCTTCCCTTTCTCCTTTCTCTGTTAAACCACCCCCTCAAACACACCTCCTCCTGCCCTTTTTCGTCTTTTTCCTCCTCCTCGTCTTCTTCGGCCTTCTAATCAGACGGCTCACCTCCCTCCACGCCACCAACGCCTTCTTCATCCCCTGCGACCCCCTCCCTCTCTCCCTCTCGCTCTCTCTTTCTCTCTCTCTCTCTCTCTATATATATATATACACACTCGCCTCGTCCTCTAGGGTTTCGCAGATTCACCCATACTCAGTTTCGTTCTCTCTCCCTCTATCTGCGTGCCGCGACTTGTCGTACTTCTTCGGCCTTCGATGCTAGGGACTTCGTGCTCGGTTCGATAATTTGTCCACAGAATCTCTTCGAGTCCCGATGAGGTACTCTTCGATCATATCCCTGATTTTCAAGAATTCTTTTTTCCTTCTCTGTTTTCATTCCTTGTGGAATCATTGTTAATTGCATTTTGTGCTCTTTCTTCCAAATCTTCCTGCTTCGATTTGTATAATTAGTCGCAAATGTTAGGACTTGGACTTGATTTAAGGTCTTAATTTTAATATTTTCTTAATAGGTTTTTGAGTTGGCTTTGTCAATAACGGCTGCGAATTTTTGAAATTTGGTTAATTGGAGCGGTAAGTTTGGGTTTCTTGTGGCCGTGGTTGATTTTGATTTTTGGATGTTACATGGCGATTGAAAAGAATAGCTTTAAAGTGTCGAGGTTTGATCCGGAGTTTTCACCTGGTAGTGGGGAGACTATGTCCAGTGATGAGGATGAGCTTCAACGGCGTGGCTCGGTGGTTGAATCAGATGACGACGATGAATTTGATGATGCAGATTCTGGGGCAGGGTCCGACGACTTTGATTTGTTGGAATTGGGAGAGACCGGGGCCGAGTTTTGCCAAGTTGGGAATCAGACTTGTAGCATTCCATTGGAGCTCTATGATCTTCCTGGTCTGGAGGATATTTTGTCCGTGGATGTGTGGAATGAGTTCTTGACTGATGAGGAGAGGTTAAGTCTCACCAAGTTTCTCCCGGACATGGACCAAGAGACTTATATGATTACTCTCAAAGAGATTTTTACAGGTTGCAATTTGCACTTTGGGAGCCCCATTAAGAAGTTGTTCGACACATTGAAGGGAGGTTTGTGTGAGCCAAGGGTAGCTCTTTACCGGGAAGGTTTGAATTTCTTTCAGAAGCGGCAACACTACCATCTTTTGAGGAATTATCAGAATAATATTATCAGTAACCTTTGTCAGATAAGGGATGCTTGGCTTAATTGTAGGGGATACAGTATTGAAGAGCGGCTTCGTGTTTTGAATATTATGAAAAGCCAGAAGAGTTTGATGTATGAGAAGATGGAGGATTTTGAGTCTGATTCATCAGAAAGAGTGTCAGATGAACGTTTGTGGAGCAGAAACATCAAGGACAGGAAAGTTGCAGATAAAGTGGGTCGTCATTCTGCTTCTGGAGTGGGCCCAAATCTGGACATACCTTCACGAGGACGGTCGATGACTTTGGAGCCAGAAAAATATGGAAAGCCGAATGTAAAAGGTAAATTGAAGTTGGCTGGGTCGAAGCCACCATCAGCTAAGGATTTAGCAGGCCGCAATCCTTCTGTTTACCATGGTTTAGATACAAATTCTGGGCCATACAGTTCGATAGCTGCTCTTCCTCGGCAGAGTAAGGCTGCGGGATATGATTCAGCAACGGCATTCCGGACAAGGGATCAGATGAGAATCAGTGATGATTCTGAAGAAATGACATATGGAATGGGTCTCCGACAGGATCAAAATGTCCCACGTGGCACTGTGATGGAGAAATCTGGGATTTTGAAAGTGGGAAAGAAGCGTGGCCTTTTAAGAGGCGATGATTTAGCCACTGAGAGTTTTATGGCTCTGCCTTTGTCTTCAAAAAGTGATTCAGTTGCCTTTGGTAGGAAAAGGAATTCAAGTCAGTTGTCAGAGGTGAAGGCATTCACTTCAAAGCCACCTAATATGAAAACCTCCTATGACTTTGTTAAAAATTCCAAGTATCCCGAGAATGTTCAGCAATACTCAGTTGGGGTTTCATCTAAAGGCCGAGAAGTGAAAGCAAATAGAGTTGACTCATCAGATTGTGCTGAACCATTTTGGCATAAGAAGGCTCCAGGGGAGGCTTTTGCTGTTGATTCCTCATTTAGACCAGATGATTGGGATGCTAAAAGTAAAAAGTGGAAGACAGGGAGGGAGTCTCCTGATCTGCATTACAGATCACTTAGGACTTCATCACCACAGATGAATGAAAGATATTCACTTTCTGAGTTGAGAGCAGAAACATCACAAGAGAAGATTAAAGGTAATTTTGTGCAGAATGGAATGAAAGGTAATAGAATGTTGATGAAAAGTGAAGACACAGAATCAGACTCATCAGAGCAATTTGATGATGATGAGGATACCAATCCTTTGTTGAGAAGCAGGTCGGCTTTCCCAATTGATGTTATGGAAGGTTCTCGATCTAAGTTGTTGCAATCTGGCCTAGAGGCTAAAAGGCCTAAATTTGGGAAGAAAAATATGAAGGAGATTGCACGGGATCTTGATGGGACCATGCACCCTTCCAAGAAAATTGGTGGCTTTAGCAATCATGGGCATGTGCCAGAAGTAGAAAACTACTCTTTGATGCAGAAGGGTAAGATGCGGGATACCAGTCCCTTGCACGATTCTGCCTCTAGGGCTTTGGGAGATGGCTATATTTCAGGCGTGGGTAAATTTAATGATGATATTTATACGAAACAAGTACACAAAATGGGGAGGAATGGTAAGTTACGTGAAGAACATGTTGAAAGGTTACATATGTCCTCATCAAAGACCCGCCCTTCTGAGAGGAAGCAAAAAAAAAGAGGTGTTAGCCATGATTATTTGCATGACGATGTTGCTGCTGAGGAGGATGATCCACTTGATAAACAATTGATTGCCAATGATAAAGGGAGGAACAGGTTTGTGAAGAAAGGTCAGGGTAAAGAAGCACGTTTAAATGATCGTAATGGAAGATCTGAGGCTCCATTATTAGTTTGCAATTCAGGGATAAAGAAGCGGAAAGGAAAGGAGGATATAACAGATATGGATGATAGAGATGAAGACGGTGATCTACAGCCTGATGGTCCATGGCAAGTTGATGATTCCACTCCTTTGAAGAAGAAAGCAAAAAGGAAACTGGACCAAGACCCTGGTAGTTCAGACATGGAAAACTCTGAGCCACGTGTTACAGAAATGGGAGCAGTGGAGATGGAGCTGGAAACCAAACCACAGAAAAAACAGTTTACCCTCATTACACCTACGGTTCATACGGGCTTCTCTTTTTCTATTATACATCTTCTTTCTGCAGTTCGCTTGGCAATGATTACTCCACTTCCAGAAGATATAGAGGTTGGCAAACCCCTAGAGGAGCAGAACAAAAATCATAACAGTGTTGATGGGATTCCTTCTCTTGAGAAGGTGGATGTCAATGTCTCAGAGAATGGTGGGCAAGGGAATGTGCCTTCTCTTACTGTTCAGGAGATTGTTAACCGTGTCAGGTCAAACCCTGGAGATCCTTGTATCCTTGAGACTCAAGAGCCACTTCAGGATTTAGTGAGAGGAGTTCTGAAGATATTTTCATCGAAAACAGCACCTTTAGGAGCGAAAGGTTGGAAGGCACTTGCATCCTATGAAAAGTCTACAAAAAGTTGGTCCTGGATTGGTCCAGTTTCTCATAGTGCATCAGATCACGAGACTATTGAGGAGGTGACATCTCCTGAGGCCTGGAGTCTTCCTCACAAAATGCTGGTGAAGTTAGTTGATTCTTTTGCTAACTGGCTGAAAAGTGGTCAGGAGACACTTCGACAAATAGGGAGTCTCCCTGAACCGCCTCTGGCACTGATGCAGATCAACCTGGATGAGAAAGAAAGGTTCAGGGACCTGAGAGCTCAAAAGAGTCTTAACACCATTAGCCCAAGCTCTGAAGAAGTCCGTTCCTATTTTCGTATGGAGGAAGTTCTTAGGTATTCAGTTCCTGACAGGGCCTTCTCTTACACGGCAGCTGATGGTAGAAAATCCATTGTTGCTCCCTTGAGAAGGTGCGGTGGGAAGCCTACTTCGAAAGCTCGAGACCATTTTATGCTGAAACGTAATCGACCACCGCATGTTACTATTCTTTGTCTTGTGAGAGATGCTGCTGCTAGATTGCCTGGAAGCATTGGTACCAGAGCAGATGTTTGTACGTTGATAAGAGATTCTCAATATATTGTGGAAGACGTGTCTGATGCACAAGTTAATCAAGTTGTTAGTGGGGCCCTGGACCGATTGCATTATGAACGTGACCCTTGCGTGCAATTTGACGGGGAAAGGAAATTATGGGTTTATTTACATCGGGAAAGAGAAGAAGAAGATTTTGAAGATGATGGTACTTCATCTACGAAGAAATGGAAGAGGCAGAAGAAAGATGCTGCTGAGCAATCTGACCAGGGTGCTGTGACGGTTGCATATCATGGGACTGGTGATCAGACTGGATATGATTTGTGCTCTGATCTCAATGTAGAGCCATCTCGTATTGATGACGAGAAGGGAATGGAACTTGTAGAAAATGATGTGAGACAAAATGTGGAGGATAATGTTGATATGAATCATGGATCTGAGCACAGTGACACTCATCAGAGTCATCCGCTTTGGGATGATGGCTTAAATTCTATGCGAGAAGACAAATTGATCTGTCAAGAAAATTCCACAAATGATGATTTTGATGACGAAACATTTGGGAGAGAGGCCAGTTGAACTCTAAGTGCAGTTATTGAGAGGAATTCTTCAGGTAGTTTAATTGTTTTATTCTTCCCGAATGCTGTTGCACTCTTGTTTGTGTCATTACTTGAAAAGTGTGTATATTTTTTTAGATCAAATGATTTGTTTCTCAAAGACTGTATTTACTTCTGTTTTGCGCTATCTTTTAAAGCTGTCAGCTAGTTCTGTATGGAATGAAATCGTTGCTTAATAATGGGTCACAGGGCTTGGGTCTCAGTATGTGACATAGTGGATAGAAATTTGGGTCTCGACACCCTCACAATGTCAACTCTACATGTGGCGATTTGTTAATGTATTGCATTGTCCTCGTGCATAATTGACCATATGTTGTTAAGCCTAAAAGTGTCTTTTGGCTCCATTGTCTTCTGGCTGGCATACGGGCAACCCATTACTTGCTTTCACTTTGTAGTTTAATTTGATGGGCATCCTTCTTGTGGAAATAAATCTTATGGCTGAAGCTGTTGTTAGTTTATGTGCCGAAGTTAATTATTCGGTTGCTGGTGTTATTGGTTGTATGCCTGTGTTACACAGATGTGATAAATGAGGTGTGTGTGGCCTTTCGTCTTCTCTGTAAGGAGCAATGGAGTCCTATATACTTACATATATACAATTTATCCAAGTGTAGCATATTATTTTCTGTCCTTGCTTGTATCTAGAGTGAAATAGAATTGGGAAAAACCCAAGTTGGATTGTTTAAATTGGTGTCTCCCAACTCTGACTACAACATGACTTCCCCTGATGTGTTTAAAATGATACCATCCTCTTACTTTGGGTGACCAAAATTAGCTGTTGGTTTTCTTTTAGTTGGAAGGTAAAGACAATATCAAGCTAATTGGAAGACTGAGGATATTTTGATTAAGTATCAAGCAATTTGGAAAAGAGTTATTCTATTTGCAAGCCGGTGTGTTAGAGTACACCATCCACATAACTGAAATGGTAAAATTTGATTCGTAAGATTCAAATTTTAAAATTTATGTTCTAAATCAAATTATGTCATGTAAGCACTTTAGATTGTGTGTTCTACACACCAGCTTGAGAATATAATTTTTCTTTGAAAAAAGAGGAGGGTTTTAGTTAGAAAATATTTTTTAAACAACCATAACTATTTAAATTTTGTGCATGTTTGCCTCTTATGACATGAAAGATGATTTAGAATCAGAGTTTGCTGTTCACCCGACTCTTAATGTGTTCTTGGTGTACTTGCTATCCGATTTAATTGTTGTAATTTTTCTTTTTTTGCAGGTTGGTCATCAGCTTACATTAGATGGCATGGCCATTCGCATCCAAGGTGCGTGTTATACATTGAAGGTTGTTAGATGTACATTTATGTCAGCGGGAAATATAGAATAGAAACTTGATCTTGTTCGAGGCTATTGAATATGTCCAGTACCTATGGATATCTATATGCTTCTGCATCCTATAAATAATGCATTTTTGTCTGAATATCTAGATCATTTAAAGTATATAAGGTTCATTTTGTATATCAAGTTGAGCAAGCTGGTGATTTCAGTATTTGAGTGGTGACATCCCAATATTTTGTCCTGTGTCTGTCTGTCAGTATGGTTTATATGAGATTAAATAAGTAAATTTGTCATGACTAGAACCCCCACCCCCAACCAAGGTAGAGAATGGAAGAAAAGAGTTAAAGGTTTTAAAAAAAGCATTTGGTTGACGCATGCGATCAATCAGCACTTATAGTTGTTGAATTTATAGACCGGGCTGGTGTCATGTTGAATCTGTTCAAACTGAGGAGACTGATAATTTGAGAACAAAACATATTGTTGTGCAGGAATTTATGGAATTATGCCGCCTAATCAGTATGAAAATAAATGTTAGATAATAAAAAAAATTAAATTGAAATTTTTAGTTCTCTTTTTATACATCTCGGTTTGTGACATTTGGATCAAACGGTGCAGTAGTAGCGACAGCATTCTTTGATTCACGTTTTCTAAACGGAGTCTGCAATTGTCAATGAATTTGAACTGATTATATGTTGGATTGGTGGCGAAATTAAAGAAACCATGAAATATTTATCATAAAAAAGTGACTTGGAGACAAGCGGATGAGTTTAAAACACATCCAAGCGTAGTAGGGTGGTTGTGGATAAATAATCCTTTTTCTGAAAAAAAGAAAAGGAAGAAAAGAATACGAAGCAGTATTGTGTTTTTTTAAAGGGGTTATAAGTATCATATTGTAGTGTACTACAAAGGTTTAAAGCTGCCGTACGTTGTTGGAAAAATAGCGTTATATTTTTTGAAGTAAGATTCCAAAGGTTGAAAACTAGCACCTCAAATGGGGTCTGCTTGAGCATGCTACAAGAGTGAAGAATCCCAAAACAGGCAGTTGCCTTGACGTTGAAGCAGTTGTATTTTATAGCGCATTGGCATTTGTCAGTGCATCTTCAAATTTTGAAGAAATATGGCGGAGTAGTCAAAGGAACTTGAAAATATGAGCTACAGTATTTGGGAATGTTTCTTCACATTTGAAGATGTACTATTTCATCTCAACTACTTTGATATTTTATGGTAAACATTTAATTAAATAGTTGAGAAATATGTCGAGAAAAAATAATAGTTGAGAAATAATAATTTAAGTAAAAATTAAAGTATTAATTAACATATGGTTAGTGTAGTTACAAAATATAAAAATAAAAATAATATCATATTATTATTTTGACTAATCCAATATGAAGTTATGGCTTGAATGATTTTGGATTTATGGAAAACATATACTTTTAGCTAAATTTGGGAGATGACTTTGATGAAATCAATGCTAATGCTCGTACATCTTGGTTTGGTTTCACAAACCATTCAAGCCATCTTGTCTCGTCACATCTTAACATATAAATACTATTCAAATACAAACATTTTTTAATTTCAAATTTTTAAATATTCAAATATAATCATTATCTTACATCTTTCCCAAACTGTAAAAAATAATTGACCTTTTTTAAATCTCAAAACATAAATAATATTAAAAAATTATATTCTAACTTTTTTTTAATTTTATAATTTTTTTATTTAACTTTATTTAACTCAAACCATTTCACTATTATTCATAAAATTATACCACTACTATTTACAAATTTTTCATCTCATCTCATATGTATAACAATCTAGGTCTAAAGCTCCATATATCTGTCAGAGACAATTATTGAATAATAGAACGTTTTAATACAAGCATCCTGAAAAATCTTCACCCATACTCGAGTCGCAGTAGTAGTTGACTAGTAGTGTTATATAAGCAGGGAGCTTCAATGAACTGAATCTCCCAAATACCACCACCCCCCCAACTAAAAACAACAAGAATGAGAGAACAAAAGATTAAAAAAAAAAAAAGAAAAAAGAAAAAGATCTACCATATATATATTCCTGCCTAGAGTGATTTTTCCTTTTCTGGGCAACAAATAACGAATATAGATAGGTGAGAGTCCGACAGTACATATTGGCGGGGCACCACATGGTTTTATGTACACAATTTTTTGTTACCACTATCCCTCACCCTTCTCTCTGTTCCACTCTCCTTAATTAATAGCAGTGAGAGGAACTCTGGAGTCTCTTACGGACTGGGCAGACTCGTATACCCCGCCAATATGTTTTACATCTCCATTTGCTTGCTTCGCAGATCTCGCATCCCAAAATGTCTTCAATAATTCCTCAAAAGCAGGGGTTCTGAGTTCTTCAATGGATGCCACGCTTGGTAGATTAAACGACCTCTTTCTCGGTGTTGAACAAGATGGTTCGTCCACCTGTTTGTGATTTGAGGGTTGACATATGATTATAGAAACTACAAAGTATATATACATACATACATGGGGGCACCCCCTACTGGAGAAAATGGGGTTTCTCTGTTCACATGCATCACATTTCCGGGAGAAGGAGAAAATAAAAGAAAATAAAAGAAAAGAAAGAAAAATATTTTCTCACTAGCTGTAGTGTTTTTTTATGCATTTTGGTTGCCAAGATGGTGTCTTAGTAGTGTTTTCAACCATATTCTCTCGTGGACATGTGATGTGAAGAACTACTAAATAGCCCCCAAAGTGATGTATGTGTAAAAGATTTCCAACTCTTACCGTGTATTCATGTAGAAGACATTTCCCCGCATTTTCAGTTATCTCCACGATCTTATGGTAATGGCCTCCCTTTAATTCTCTCAAATCTCCGCAACAAGGAACTATCATTGAATTGAGATTCCCACATGCATCGTGGTCAAGTTGCAGTGAATCTGCATTGTTTTTTATTCATAGTTTGAGCATGATTTTTCAAGAGAAAAACTTAATGAGCAATAATGTGCATGTAAAATTAGATACTGACGGTCAATGGATGAAAACAGATCCTTGTTAGCAGTGTCTACATCTTCCAGAGCAGTTGACAAAGCAGAAGAAAACTGAGCACGCAGGACTTGATTGGCTTCCATTCCCGTCCTGATTGAGAAAGGAAAACTTAATGAGCATTTAACAATCTTGAATAAAAGTCAACGACCTTTGTATTGGGAAATACAAACCTAACAATGGAGTCCACAGAAGCAACATTGCTATTTTCTAGGATGAGCAAGGATTCTTGAGCATTCTTCCATTGTTGTGCACCCAAATTTGCCTTCTTTAAACTGCACAATTTTAAGTTCAGTTCACATACACTAAAAAAGAACTGAAGTAGACGAGACAATTCCCAGACCAACTATCATCTAATACTAAAAGTAGCCTATACCAATTCTGAAGAGCCTCTTCTAGGTCTTTCTTTCCACATTCTACAGCAGAAATATCCTCATCATGGTGGCATTCTGTTTTTTCCATGTGAACTGTCCACTCAGCTTTAACAGTGGAAGTGGAATCTTGCATGGTTGACATTTCCTGCTGCAGTTTGCTTGTTCTACTGGTTGCACTCTCCCGAAGATCATTTACTGCTACTTGGACCTAAAAAAATTGAAAAAATAAAGCTACTAATCAAAGCTCCATTTTGTCATCATCAATTTGATATACAACCTTTATGTTCCAGGGTACAGATGAGATTGTGCAGAAAGGAGAAAATGCAGATGCGAGAGGTACCAGTTTTTTCTTCCTAGCATTTGAACTTGCAAGCAACTCCGCAACTTTTTCTAATAATTGCCTTTCTTCATTAGCAGCGCACTCCTACATGATTAAAAAAAAATTAATACAACAGAATAAGACCCTATATCCTGATCCATGCAGTTTAAATAGAGTACTGCAACCACCTCAAACTTCTTTTCAAGTTCCGACAATTTCTGATCATTGACAGTTTGTGCCTCTTCCACAATATGGCTCAGCTTGGATGCATGCGCATCAAGAGTCTCAAAGAAGCTGACCGTTATTTTGGAAACTGACCTTGCGGTTTCGACTGCCCTCGCATGTGCCTGTATCATGCATCAGAGAAAACCATTTCAAGAAATTAAATAATAATACGAACCCTTGTTAAGATACACGACCAGTTACAAACCTCACGCTGTTGTTGTGCATAAGCAGATAGCTTCTCCTCTTGCTTGTGAAGACTGCTTTGAAGATCATTCAGCAGGGCATCAGCTTCTGAAGCAATTCCTTTGAATAGCTGAATTGCATAAATTAAGTCAGAGACAGCTATAAAGGAGAAGGAAGGTTAGGAAAGAGTAGTAAATAAAGTAACTTACGTCCTCAAGGGCTGATGAATGCTTAGAAACTTCAGAATTCAGGTCACTAAAAGTTGACTCAGAATTTACTTCGAGCTCCTTGGTTATGTCATCCAAAGCTTTAACACCAGAACCATACATGGTTTTCAACTTTCCCAGCCTTCCTCGAAGTTCTTCAGTAGCCTTCAAGGATAACAAGAGATAAAATTGATTGGATTGACATCAAATCTGAAGAATTCACAGAATTATCCAGTGTAGATTCTACCTCTGCTTTCATTGATACAAAGGACTGCATATCTTCCTCCATGTCTTTCAGTTGCAGCTCTTGTTGAGTCACAGAAGTTGCCACAGTCTTATGCAAGATTTCAAGCTGTTGAGTTAATTGGGACTGGAACTTCTGGATAAGTATTCTATTTCCATCTTCAATTTTATCTTTGCGCTCTGAAAGATCAACCATGGTCAGCAATAAATCATCCTCTAGTACTGATGGACAACACCCAAAAGAAGTTTAACTTCCAATACAATAATACAAACCGATTTTGGCAAATAAACTAGACACATCTGAAGCAGCATTCTCTAGCTCTGCTCGAACCTCAAATGCTCGCTCAATAAGTGCCTTCTCTGTTCAATTAACAGAGGAAGTTACTGTTAAATTGCTATCTTCAATCATTTAAAATAAAACTTGAAGAACTAGAATTTCAAGCTATCTAAAGCAAACAGAGAAGGAACATTCTGTCAAATGAATGAGACTTTAAAATGCCAAACCCAGAAATAGAAAATTGAAATGTAGGACATTCTGTCAAATGCCTTGTCAAATATGTTTTGATCCATAAACTGCATAAAACAAAACCAACTTGACCAGAACAGCAAGAGGGAAGTATAAAATCTAATTTGGATTTACACCTCAAAAGTTTTTGCCCCATTCAATCTTCAACAAAATAACTATAAGCAGGAGTAAAGAGAAACTGTTCTATGCAGACTACGATTTTTTATTTTTTATTTTTGTATAGAGCACAAGAACTGCGATTCACTGACCAGATTTGAGGAGATTGGATATGAGAAATTCCTTTTCTTTGATTGTTGCATTTGCTTGTCTGTGTTTTCCCTCGAGATCAAATAATGCATGTTCAGTTTCTTCAAGCTTTTTCTGAAGTTGCAAACAACAGAAACAAGTGAGTTCTTGCGCAAGATGAGAGTGAGAGCAGGACAGAAAGTTGCACTGAAAATTGTAGGGTCTGTACTTGACCACCGAAGCATACAATACCTCAGTTTTCTCAAGTCTATCACTTAGTTCTGCTGTCAAAAGTTGCTGGGAATTGTAGAGTTCTTGAAGTTCCATAAGTTGCTGTTGATAAGTAATGTGATTATTTTTTTGATAAGTAGTCGCAACATAATTATTTTCAATTACGTTTACCGACCTGAACAGAATTTTGATAAAATGATCTCAACTAAACATACCTTGTCCTTAGATTCTGAATCCAGTTCCATGCGTTCTATCTTTTCAGCCATGGCCTAGGGTAAAGAGAGAGAGATCAATAAAAGCTAGCAATACCACAAATGTACAGTAAAATAAGAAAATTATAGCATAATCCAACTTTATGCAAATAACTGAACCTTCTTCTCAGCTTCTTCGTGTAGATAACGGTCTCGTGGTATGTAGATCCCATTCTTTTCTCTTGCAGCATAAACCTCTATTTGAACATATACAAAACATGCCTTAGAATTTACTCGTCAGTACCCAAACATCCAAGAGTAATTAAATTACACATACACATCATAGTTCCTTATAATAAAAATGCATATTTCATCAATGTCAAAAGTTACTTCCTCGGTCTTATAATATATGAAAGTTTATAAATGGAATGCGTTTTGATGCAACACTATTCCTAAAAAGATCTTGGATGAGCCAAGAAAGGTGAATGATTTTCAAAATCATTTGCAACTCAAGAGAACATATATAAAACAAGCCCGTTCAATCAGCTATGACAAGCCCTCTAACCTCCTCCCTTGGTATACCTGGCCACTCAACTCAAGAGATCTCTTGCTATTCTCTACTTGGTGGAGAGCTTTTCTTTTGGTACCAAGACACTGCACTAGCACTTCACTCTCCCAATAGCCCTCTAGAGTAGTGGCAATGGTCTAGCTATTGCCAAGTCCAAAATTTGATTAAAAGTTAAGATTTTGGCTAAAGCCAAAACCATTGGACACATTAGACTATCCATCTAAAAGTCAAAATAATAATATAATATTAGATATTTTAATAATAATTTTTTTTAATTTTTATATTTTGTAAATACACTATATATTAATTAATAATTTAATTTTTACTAAAAATTATTGTTTCCCAACTATTTTTTTCCTCAACCTAATTATCCAATAGTAGTCGTTGGGAATATTTTTAGAGTAAAATATTATTTTAGAGATGAATAGTGGCTGGCCAAATTTGAAGAAAGGGATGAATTTACTGTAGCTCAAAAGTGGAGCCTTGGAGTTTTGACTACTCCAATGCAGATCACTTTTGAGCTACTTAGCCAAAATTTGGCTAGGCACTGGCATTTAGCTAGGCCAATGCTAGTGCTCGTTTTCATTAGCTGCAGAGTTGGCCTTTTCACAATAACACATGGAACTCAATACTGTTGAATAACAGCAAGATCCATCTGTTTCAATATCCTCACTTTAGCCACCTTTGCCATTTTCTTGGCCAACATTGTTTAATGCCAAAACAAACTGCCTCCCTTATCCTTCATTCTTACCTTACATCTTCCAGTCCAAAAGTTAATTAATAAAGGTAAAATACTAATGGATATTCCCAGTGTCGACCCATACATAGTACTCGAGAGTCCCAACTATGATTCAAATCAGATCTAATGCCCAGTAGATCCCTAAAATATTTCCAAACGAAAACAACAATTTTCCATAACAAGGCACGTGATCTTGAGAGTTGACATTTGGGCATAAACAACTCTCACATTTACAGCAAACTCTAACTGCAACCCAAAAAGCAAAAGGAGTATCTATTATGGGATAGGAGGAGTATTTCTAGAGAGAGAGAGAAACAGAGAGAGATCTAAGAGCAGTGAACCTTGCTTAAGCCGGTCAATTTCAGAGTACAAATCCTTGATCATTGCAGATTTCATCATCTTCTGATTGATCTGAAATGGTGATCAAATGCAACAGTTGCAAAGAAATGAAATTAACTCAAAAAAAAGAATGTGCACTAAAAGAGGATTGATGACACACGTACACACTGTACCACCTACTAACCTCAGGTTTATTCTTGATATTTTTGGCACGGTGTGCATAATCAAGGGTGCTGAGTGTTTCTTCCAAACAATGAATGGAGGGTGAAACTGTAGCAATAATGCATGTCTTTGTTTTTCCCCCCAACGAATCCCTCAATAACCTTGTTAGTTTACTATCCCTGATATTTCAAGCATCTTAACAATTAGCTTACTTTCCAGGCTTACAAAAACAACCAAGAGACCAGAGAGAATCTGTTAACTAGTCATATTGCATAATTCGTACCTATATGGAATATGACCCGAGTGCTCAACTAGTGCATTAATAACACGACCCAGGGTAAGCAAGCTTTTATTAATCTCCCCAGCTTCCCTTGCTCTGCCCTGCAAGTTACAATTTCGTTGCTGTCATATAGTGGAAGTCAAGAGATAATTAAAAAAAAAAAAAGGGAAGGAAAATATGAAAACAAAGCTGAAAACACAATTTCTCTACTAGGAAAATGTGCGTGACTCCAGTCAGGATAAAACACAAGAAATACGCACAATATGATACATGCATCTACATTATTTTATGTACTAAAGTTGAATATGGTATAGTTCTATTCATGCCATACCTCTCGGGCACCAGAACGTGAAATATTCTCGGAACCAGCAAGGTCAACAAGGTTCAGCTTCCCACATTTAATCATCTCTTCCCCTTCTGGTGTGCACTCTTTTATGTGAATTGTGATAGAGAATATTGAGTGAGAGCGACTGCTTTGTTTGTTAAGAAGAGTTTCGGCTGTACGCCTTTTTGCAGAACCTTTCTCTAATATTTTGTAAATTTCATTAGCAGTACATACTATCTCTTCTTCCAAGCCTCTCACAAATACACCCCCTCTTCCATCCTCCATGAGAGCTATGGGTTTCTTTGATTTGTCATCTATGAATTTAGAACACTCCTCTGGGGCCAAAAGATCTGAAATCTCCTCATTGTACAGCTCTAAAAATGTTACTTTCATGCTATATTCAGCATTCTGAGCTTCTAATATATCAAAAATCTGCTTAACAGCTCTTGGGATAACGCCTGCATCATTAGGAAATTCCCCGTTCTACAAAAAGCAGCAAACGGTAACTGATACAGCACGTAGATGCGAATGAAACAAATAAAGTTGATCCGTTTAAGAGAAAAGCAGACCTTTTTTCTTGCTCCTCCTTCCATTGTATATGTTTTCCCTGTTCCCGTTTGACCATAAGCAAAGATGGTACAGTTATAGCCCTCAAGCACTTCATTTACAATAGGAGACACAGCCTGATCATACAATTCCTTTTGTTGGGAGGTCGGACCAAAGACCTAGACCAAATTTCCAAAATTACAAACATTTCCAGGGGCTAAAGCAAAGACAAATAACACAAAATCACCCTATCAACTCCAATTGTCAGTTTCCAAGCAAGCCCAGGAAGTGACATAATAGAGAATACGATCAACTTTCATACTTACATAATTTAGGACCACAAAAGAAACAAAAACCCACAAGGTCCTTTTTTATAAAAGTCTAGTTCAACCATTCTCTCATTTGAGATCGGTTATAGCGCTCTCAAGTACTTCATTCACAATAGGAGACACAGCCTGATCATACAATTCCTTTTGTTTGGAGGTTGGACCAAAGACCTAAACCGAATTTGCCAATGTATACAAACATTTCTACCGGTAAGGCAAAGTCAAATAACACAAAATCACCCTATCAAGCCCAATAGTCAGTAGGAAGTGAAAATAAAAGAGAATATGGTCAACTTTCATATTTACATAATCTGCGACCACCAAAAAAGCAAAAGCCGCAACATCCTATTCTGTAACAGGTCTAGTTCAACCATTCTGCTCATTTGAGATCAGTTCCTAGGATTCGGGCAGCAAGAACACATGCAGCTCAGAGAACTAATCTCACAATCTTGCGCTCTCCTAACATTTCGTCGAGAACCCAAAAAAAGAGGATTAAGGAACCCCAAAAAGAAATTACAAATAATTTGGCTCAGCAAACCTTGTCGAAGGCAAATGTTCTATCAATCTGCTTGTTGGCTATACTCTGAACTGCCGAAACTTCCCTTCTACTCTCATTACAAGAAATCACCACCGGCGTATGGATCCTCAACTCTTCCTCACTCAATGGCCTACAAATGAAATCCAACCACTGGATCATGAATCCGAAAGAAGCCACATTAACTTAACGACATGCTGAGTTCAGATTGTAACTGACCTGCAACGCACAAGAACCTGCACATTGACACCTTTGTCTCTGTCATTCTTGGTGTTGGAATTCGAATCCCCAGATCGCAGTTCCCGCACCAACTTATCGCTCGAACGTGGTGTCTGCGATGGCGATAGCGATACCAGTCCACCTCTTCTCTGCGTGGAATCCATTGCTTTTTATTTTACCGTGTGAGTCTGAAACTTTTCCCGAATCGGAAAAACTCAGTCGATCCGAATCAATGAGAGTCCTTCTGAATTCTCCCTAAATTAGTACGGATAAGAACCTTTCACCTAACAATCAGAGGAGAATGAAAGTAACAAAATGAGGTGACAGTAAAATAAAATTGCAAAAGATAGGAAAATTGTTGGTAAGGGAAAAAAAAAGTGCTCGAGAGCTACACTGTTCTTGAATCTAAAATTGAAATCGACTCGGCACCAAGAAGTGAGAACTCGACGAGTGAACTCAGCTCCGGTAACCCAACCCTCCCCCGGTCTTCTAGGAAGTCTATTCCGATGATCAAACACTCTCACAATTCACTCGATCACACATAGATTTCACAACGAAGATAAAAAATGAGTGTGAAAAAGTACAGCGTAAATTTTCCTTTAAATTCTAACGAAACTTCAAAAAGTAGAAAACAAGGAATTAAAACCAGGAGATGCACACATTGATGAATCCGAGTCGGATCGAAAATGACCGATCGAATCTGAAAGAGAACAAAAAACTAAAAAAAAAAAAAAAACTCACAGAAAGTTCTAAACGTAATGGCCGGCCGTAGAAGAACTTGAAGTCAGCTCCCAAGTACGGCACAGATTCTCGGAGAGATAAAGAGAGAGATAGCGTTTCTCTGTGCTTGGATTTGGAGCAGATAGAGTGAGAGAGAGAATATATATAAGATCAAAAATTTTCAAAGAAGTTACGAGGCGTTTGAACGTTAAGACTTAAGAGGACGGCACTGACGGCAGGGTGATAACGTCGTCAAGCGAGCGAGATCCGTCTTATGAGAATTTTCCGACCGTTATAAAGGGACAAAAAGATAATTAAAACGCTCTTTGAAAACAATTCTTTTTTTTTTTGTTGGAACCGAATACGCGTCGAAAATTGGCCCCTTTCTTTCCTGGATATTACGAGATTAGCCCCTTGCTTGGAAGGCGATGAATTATTTATTATCTATTTAATTTGATCGATCAAAAGAATTGAGATAAGGTATTTATTTTTTTTATTTTTTTGAATTTTGAGTTTAATTTATTTTAAACTGGCCTCGTTTGCTTTTAGAAAACATCTCATCTCATCACATCTCATCTCATCACATATCATCTCATCATTATAATTTTTTCAACTTTCAATATAAAATAAAATAAACAATTCAACTTTTTCAAATCTCAAAACAAAAATAATATTAAAAAATATATTCTAATAATATTTTATTTAACTTTTTAATTTTAATCTTATCTTATCTAATCTCGTATCTGAAAACAAACTTCCCTTTACGATGTTTAAGATTCAGAGCTCCATTTAGAGAGTGCCAAGTGCAGCTTTCCTGTTAATGAGGAAAAGTGGGCTCCACTTGGTTGCAACCCAATTGGACCCCACACCCCCTCCCCATCACGAAGATTTCAAAACATATAAAAAAACAAAACACAAGGATTTTTATTTTTTATTTTTAAAAATGATGGAGATATTTGAAATTGGGAAACAGCTAATCTTCTATTTCAAATTTTAAAAATAGGCAAAGAAGATAGCTTGCAAGAACACCCATGGAGAGAGAGATTGTGACTTTAATTATCAATAAACTTTAATTAATACTTAATAGGTTAAACATGATGGACTGAAAATTATATATTTTCTCTTGATTAATATCCAACCATCCAATCTAAGTTTTTTTTTTTTTAATCTAATCTATATGAAATGCATTATCTTTTTGTAGTAATAAAATTAGAGAATAAAGTCGTAGATGTCTAAAATGTAATGTTGGTTGCCTAGATCTTTACCTTCTCACTTAAAAAATAAATAAATAACTTACCACTATTGTTACACTAAACTGAAGAAAGGCCAAGACCTTTATTATTGTGAAAATTTGTATTTATAAGCCGGTATGGATAACAAATATAATAAAGTGTTTACATGATGACATAATTTGGTTCGGAAGAAAAATCTTAAAATTTAAATTTTAAAAATCAAATCTTATCATTTAAGTGGTGTGAATGGTGTGCTCTACACACGTGCTTATGGATATAATTTATAATATTTATGGTCATTGTTAACATCGTGTTTCGCATGCTTTTGAACCAGGTTTCGACAACTCAGGTTTTCAAAACTTGGGCCTGCAAAATATAGGAAATAAGGCAACTAGGAGGGGGCGGCCTTGGGGCCGAAGAGTTTTCGATGCCAAAATTAATAAATTATCTTGAAAATTTGTAAATAAGTGAGAGTCTAGGGATTAGAGAGAGTTTTCTCGTACTTGGGACTTGTTATTTATACCATAAGTTTGGGGGACAAAATGTGTCTGCTCCCATGAAGTCTGTGTCCTTCAAACTATTCTTTTTGTCAGAATCATTTAATGCAGCGTGGCTCTGCGACGACGTCATTAATGTGGCTTGTAACTCAGGTAGTGATGCCATTAATGCGACGTGGTTCTCCGATTTCTTCCACACTACTAATGTCCTTGGTAGTTCGTTGATGTCCCTCCTGTCAGAGGATCGAGGGTCCCCTGTACATTATGCCCACTATCCTGACAAACACTCAAGAGCTGGACACTATTCGAGGGGTCTCCAGATCGTCGAGTCTTATCCCCTGCAACACATTCCCTCATGCAGGTTACGTCCAAAGGAGCCTACCCATGGGCCGGGTTAAAGACTCTATTTGTTATGGGCTAGGCCCTTGGTTCCTGTTCCCTTAGTTATCAATTCTTAGGCATGTTAGGACAGGGTAGAAAATCTCCATACAGTCGTGATAATGGTTGCATTAAATTAAAGGATAATACGAAGGATGCAAAAAGAGAGTGCAATAAATATTTCACATAAATTAATATAAAGAGAAAAATGATAAAAAGATAAATCGAGAAATGGCTCCAAATAGGTTGGACTAGTCCAATTTTTTGGCATTGACGGTAAGAAAATGTTACCACATTTGTGTTATGAGTGGGGCTACTCTACCGCCCCACTCTTACCGCTGGGCGTACCGCCCAGCGTTTTTTTTTTCTTTTTTTTTCACATTTTTTAATACATTTAAATATTTTTAAAAAATAAAAAAAAATACACCAATACATTTAAAAACACTTCCTTAATCACTAGGTAAAAAAAAAATGACCAGCGGTCAAATTGAGTGGGCAAAATGAGGAGGCAAAGTAGCCTTTTTCTTTGTGTTACATGCATCGATAAAAATAGGTGTTGACCGAGGGGAATGGCAGGGTGGGACATTAGTAGCCCTCGAGTGGGGGCTTGTGGGAGGCAAACGATGGTGAATTGTCGCAAATCAAAATTCTTAAAAATCACAAAATCAATAGATAAATAAATAAATAGATAGATAGGCATTAAAGCAAATAAACATAGGAGAAAGGATGGAGGAAAAATGACCATGGTTAGAGAAACAGGAGAAATGATACTTGCAGTCGTGAGTGTACAAGCGTCGTACAGTCGCTTTAAAAAAAGTGAATAAATATGAGACCTACTTGAAAAGAAATTAAGTTTTTAATAATGAACCTCACTCTTTTTCAAAACGAATGCACGGCGCTTACGCACTCCACGACTGTATGTAGCATTACTCGAGAAACAAAGACAGAGGAAGAGAATAGAGTGTTTCTCGTAGGAAAATGTTAGGTTGTTCTTTTCTCTTTAGGTTTGACCTTTCGTATATTTAATTTATTTTAATGGTTAAGAATGTAATTATTGGTGAATTTATATATTTTCTAAATATATAAAAAATATTTTTTAAAAAATTACAATTACACTAAAAAGCACGCCCAATTGTACTTGTAGGACAGAAGAGTAGCAAGGTCCTTTCTCATTAGAGATTGTAGCGGTCTTTCTAATCAAGAATTTTGTTTCACTTGCAAAAGCTAAGACCTCGTTTAGATGTTGATATGAGATAAGAAATCTGTAAATAGTAGTAAAATTATTTGTAAATAGTAGTGAAATAATTTGAGTTAAGATATTTTATAAGGTTTTGAGAAATGAGAGAGAAAAAGTTGAATAAAAATATTATAAAGTTAAAATATTGTTAGAATATATTTTTTTATATTATTTTTTATTTGAGATTTGAAAAAGTTGAATTATTTTTTGTGTTCGTTTGAAAAATTGAAAAAATTGTAATGATTAGGTAATGATTAAATAAAAAAGTTAAGATTTGAGATTAAAAAGTAGGGGTGTTCATCCGGGTTCCAACCCAGGAACTCGGGTAAACCCGGACCGGGACCCGGGTTTCAAACCCTGGCCGGAACCCGGGTTTCAAACCCTGGCCGGAACCTGAACTGGGATGGTTCCAGACCGGGTTGGTCTGGGTCAGACTCGGGCAAAAACCCGGTTGAACCCGAGTTTTTTAAAACGGATTCCGGGTTTCGAGTTGAACCCGCTTTTTTTTTTTTAAAGAAGTCTGTTTTTCATTTTTTTTTTTTATAGAAGTCTGTATTTAAAAGAATAATTTTATTTTAAAAAAAACCTATACCATATTAAAGACTTTTCAAGAATAATCCATGTTGAAAATCATAATTTTCATTTTTTTTATAAAAGCCTATATTATGTGAAATTTTTTTTCTAAGAGGTAATGTTAAAAAGCATAATCCTAACATTGTGCAGAATAATAAAATATATAAAACTAAAAACTAAAATGCATGCAATCTACTACATATTACATTATTACAAAATATAAAATTACAAGATATGAGTTACAAATCAATAACATAGTCTTCCATGTGATTTAATCACACCAAATAAAACTTCAAGCCTATTCAATGTAGCCACCCAACTGAAGACAACCGCTACATTGAATTCTTAGTATATTCTCTGCAACCACCTAAACTAAAGAGTAAGAATGTATTTCAACAAAGAAAAACACAAACCATGGAAAGGAACACCTAACACAAGCTATTGATAGTAGACACAATATATAAAAGCAGCTCAATGACCAAGTATTGACATGGAAATCAGTAAAAATAAATAACCTGTAACCCCACAACATCCCACAAACTCCATCTCAATCCACTCTAAAAAGACTCCCAGAGAGAAAAACAAAGCAAAAGGGTTAAGCAATATGAAATCTTCTGCCTTCATGTGTTTATCTTTGAGCAAAAACAAAAAAAGCACAAACAATATTACTGTGTTTATGCAAAATTACTCATAATATTCCACAATATTACTGTGTGTATGCAAGAAATTAGGGATGATGTATAATTAATCCTTCTAGAAATTAGGACTAGCAATCAACTAATTAATGACTCATGGAGGGATAGAACCAAACAGACCCCTGTTTGTAGCAAATCAATCGGGCTAGACATGCATGCATACCTCAAAAATCACCTGCTCAATGCATGGTGACATTTAATTAGCAACAACACCAGAAGAAAGAACTGAATAGGTTTTTAAGGATGTTTGCAATTAATTAAATAAAAATGTGTAATTAAGTTTGGAGCTAATTAATGTAATTTTCTAAATAAACATAAAGTGCTTTTGTAAAGGCTTACCATCAGGATCTGAAGCAGAACCAATAAAAAATAGATTATTTGAAAACAAGGACAAATCGAAATGAATGACTATTTAATCAGAAACCTATATCTTAACAACTCATTAATAATGATACATAAAAATCTTATGAACATTCAAATATTAATATTTAAAAGAATTAACAAATGTTTCTAAGTAATGAATGATTGATATGAAGGCATCCTCAGAGCCAATAACAGGATATATATATATATATATATATATATATATATATATATAAACAAAATGTGGCAACATAGAACATAACAGACCCAAATAAACAAAGTATTGAAGAAATAAGTTTTTCTTCCATTGTTCTCAAAACTTCTATCATTTTTTTTCCTCCAAATCACCAAACCAGGTAGAGAGGCACAGTTCTAAAAGCTCCAAAACTAAATACTTTCTTCACTACCTTATTAATATGATCTACGCCATCTCCAAAAATCCAAACTTTAAGCTTTAAAGTAACTTATAAGACCCATATGCAGTCTGGGCACAGAGAATAAAAAGCAAGCACACAAAATCCATCTAAACAAATATTGAATGTCACCAATATCTCTCGTGTGTAGGTATAATTTTCTCATAAACGTCCAATCCACACCGAGAAATAAAAATAACAAGATACACATGTGCAATAGCGCAAGGATAAAAACTAACCGATTCAGTCATAGAGCAAGCAAAATAACACGCAATAATATGAGGGCAGGAAATGGGGAGTACCCTTTCTTTGCATGCGGCTTTCTTTTGCTCCAACTCTTCGAGGGCGAGGGCGAGGGTGAGGGCAAGGGCACGGCGGGCTTCAAGGGCCTTTGGCTTCAGTTGTGCTTAAGGGAGAGCTTCTTGGCTTCCTTGGCCCTCTTCTTGTGGTGCTCATTCACCTTCCTTACAATATTGTATTCAGCAGTACCATTTACCAGGTCTAGAAGGCTTAGATGGATGTTAGTGAGAGATGGGTTTGAGCGCTTGATGGGTATGAGTGTATTGGTGGGCGAAGAGGTGTACTGTGATCTAGGGTTGGCTAGTTTGGCCGAGGAAGAGATGATTCTCAAAGCTGAGCTTCTGCAAGCCATTGGTGAGAGAGTGTACTCGAATAAGCTACTCCTCTCCATCAAGTAACCATCGAGATCATCACGACAGCGGCTAGGGTTTTATAGAATCGTTGCTAGGGTTGAGAGAGGAGGGGGAGGGGGGTCCGAGGTCACGAGCGGAAGGAACGAGATTTTTTTTTTGCCTTTCATACAAATCCGGTTATACCGGGTTATGAATACGGAACCCGGGTTTCATACCCGAATCTGGACTGGATATATTCGGTTTTTATAATACGGGTTCCGGCTCGGATTTGATCCGGCCCGGATGAACAGTCCTACTAAAAAGTATATGCGTTTGAATGAGATGAAATGAGATAAGATCATCTCAACATTTAAAAGGGGCCTAAAGATTTTTCTTTTGAGAAATGATATACACAAGCTCCAAATATACAAGTCTTGCGCAAGCCCTTTATAAAATTAAAAAAAAAAAAAAAAACTTAGCATGGAAAAGTGTGAAAACTCACTTTTCTTGATGGAGTCTATATTTTTACAAAATATTTATACAAAACTTATACATTTGAGATTTATACCTAACATTACTCTAAAAAAAAAAGTATTTGTCTTTATGATCATGCTAATACAAAAGGCAAAATCCTGATTTATCAAGCACTTATCCTTTCATTTTAGGCCAAAAGATGAAAGATAAGCTCTAACATCATGTGAACATTGGCACTCATCAGAACATGCATGGATTGGTACACAAACTAGTTTACGTGACAAAACAAGTTCTTTAATTACTTCTCTTCCTGAATTCATTTCGGGCTGCGATTAATCTTAATCTAAGTTTTTATACCATTTTAAATTTTGAACTAAAAGATCATTTCTAATTATTTGAATGAATTTAATTGTCTAATTATTGAGAGAGATAGACACGTCATGTGGTCACTACAACATGTAAAGCAAGCTTATAAGATTTGTGAACGGTATGATCTGATACTGTATCTATTTCTCTCTGTATTAGATCATCCAATCCAGTCAAGTAACGTATATCTTCTTATTTATTTTGGGGGAAAGAAATTAAAATACTCGATTATTTCAAAAAGAAATTCTATTTGCAGTCTCCAACTGGAGACTGTATGTGCAGACATTTTATTAATAAGAAAAAAATATCATTTTAGGAAGGATATTTTGTAATTTTAAAAAATTTTAAAAATAAAATTACCTAGATTTGTATTATAGTCTCTAAAATGGAGACTGTACGTAACATTGCTCTATTTCAAATGACAAATAAGACTAGTTAAGTGCAAAGGGTAACAAAAAATGGAGAGGATTCTTGAAGAAAAGGTGAAAAGATTGGGACGTAGGGAGGGAAAAGAAGGTTGATGATAATTAAAAAGCAAGACAAAGTGGGGTTTGTATGTGGTGGCAAAGGTAGATGCCCCCACGTGATAAAGAGTGATGTGTGCAGGCACATGCTGCTGGTGCCTGACTTAGGCTGATTTCAGGAAAAATAAAAATAAAAAAAACCTCTCATTATTTCCTTATTCACCTAAATACATGACCTACCTTCTCCCTATATATAGGTTACCCTCTTGTACGTAGGGCTCTTTCTCAAGCTTTCATAGGAAACAAACATCCTCTTAAGGGTTTTATGTACGAACTCATGTCATTCTCTACATGGATATGTAGCTTTGATGTCACTCTAAGAATTAATATTCCATTGATTTTTCATCAACCTGGTGATGCTGCCACGTGTACATTTTACACCAATATTGCTTTCAAGTACCTTTCCCATGTAAAAATTCTAGTTATTTAAACTGTTCCAATGAGAGGATGAAAATGATGTAACGTTGTGAACCAGGAAAATGAGGTTTTAGATGTAGTTTCCTTCAACAATATTTAGAAACAAGCTTTACTTATCATTGCATTGCTAAATTAATGGGCATTAAAGTTCAGTATATCTATGGTCATCCTTGGAAATTTCAGCTTACGTGCTTGCGTGTATAACACATATAATAATACACAATTTGATTTAGAAGATAAATTGTAAAATTTAAATCTTACGAATCAAATCTTACCATTTAAGTGATCATGTAAATGGTAAGCTCTACAAACTGACTTTAGAATAGAATAACCCATACTATATATAATACTCTTTTAACCCATGTCAGCATAGACACGTCATCGCAATGCAATCTTAAATTCTTGATGTAATTTTCTAACAAATTTATTTTCTTAAAGCCAGCTGCTTCCTTCACGTGTGACACTTCCTTCCTGGCCTGTTGACAATTTGTTCACCTAATCAACCAGAATTAATATTGATTAATGCTCCGATCCCTTGCTTCGATCGAGCAACAATCCAATTTCAACATACTCGAGCCCGGAGAATAATGTTTGGTATACACAGATGAGATTATTAATTAATTATGTACATCAAAATATAAAGCTTGTCATTTTGTAAATTTACATTTGTTGGATTAATGTGTACGTATATCTAGATCTTCTGTTTGATTAATATACAGGATTTATCTAGTTTTTTCCATTCAGTGAGACTGTTTCTTGGAACATACTCGATCTATTTAAATGCTGCGTATGGTTTACTGCACTACTTGCTTCTCACTGACATTTACACTGAAAGTGAAAGAGGTCTCCATTCTGAAACTATGCTCCTTTTAGGCTTTAGCTCCAATTCCCAACATCTCCCTCTAGCTTAAGTTCTTTAAAAAATACAGTATTTTCTTAGTCAGTGTTACTTATGCAGTTTGGATAGTGAGATGAAATGATATATTTTTAGAAGAAAGTTAAATAAAATATTATTACAATGTTATTTTTTTAATATTATTATTGTTTTAGAATTTGAAAAAATTGAATTATTTATTATATTTTGTGTAAAAATTTAAGAAAGTTATAATGATGAGATGAGATGAGATGAAACATATATCCAAACAGGGCGTGAATTTGTCACCAATAAAATTTTCATATCAAATAGCATAAAAAGATATTAATTTTTTGATTTTTTTTTTATAATTATAACAGATCTCATAACAAATTGAGTATTTACACGCTTGCCTGCAAATACACGTTATGTTTCGAAGATGGAACAATTGACGTGTACGATTAAAGGATCAGCGAGGTTGCGGATAAATTATAATAGATCAAACAAAGAACACGATAAAAAGAGAGCTAAAATGGGGGTGGCAACGTATCTCTGGTCAAGATGTGGCATTAAAATCACCATGCATATATAGAACTACAACAAATATTACTTTTTTTCTAGGAGTGACAGTCGTGAGAAAAAATATATTCTTAGTAATAAAAAAAATTTTGCTACCAATTTATACCATGGAGACTCTGGCATATAATTGGTGAAGAAAGAGTATTTTTCTATCAAAACACAAGTTAATAGGAAAAATCTTCTTTTTCCCGCGACATTCGTGGCGGTTGAAACCTTTTTTTTTTCGTTGCCAATAAGGTCTCATCTGATATAATGTGGTGGGAAATAACATCATTCTCCATAGAAAGAGGTTGTGGCAAAAAGTGTTTACTCATTACATATCTTCGTGGAAAAAGTTGTCTTAGGTATTTCCGATAAAATACTTTCCTGAAAAATATATATTTTTCACAAAGTATTTCGTCAAAAATAGTTATTTACGTAGAAATCTTATAGCAAGAAATAATTAGTTCCGGCAAAACAAAGCCCATATTTGTTGTATCTAGACCATTTTTCAACCGAGACACGCATCCTCAAGAATGCCAAGCCACTTCCATCAAGATTGAGACGCATATGAAGCAAAGTTAGAAGATTGTGGTCTTTTTTTTATTATTATTATTGTCAAAAGCGAAAGTGATGCTGAGGTTGTGTGCATGCAAAAAGTTTTATGCGTCCGAAACAGAGAGACAAGTACTGAAAAAGCAATCAAAATTAGCTGAAGTAGGCCAGGTAGCTCTAGTTTTGCTTTAGAAGAAGATTATTAATGCAGTGAGAAGCTTGCTTTGTAATTGCTTGGAAGGAAAAAAAAAAAATAGAGATAAAAGTCCCAATATGGTTCAAGAAATTAATCATCTCATCCCGAAGCTTTTGGACAGCACACAGCAGGCAATCATGGTATCCCATGTTACTTGGTTAAATGGTCTAACATCCTGGCGGGTCCTCAAACTAAAAGAAAACAGGACAACCCAACATGAAATTAAAATATCAGTACTACTGAATTTGAAGGACATTCTACATAGGAAAGATACAAGTAGAAAATTGTCCTATAGATACATAGTTTTTGAACCTATTTTTCCCCGACCCTTACAATCATACCTTGCAATATTAGAGATATCTCAGGCCAACATTTATCTAAGAAATGCTTTTAATAGTACCACAAAGGTGGCAAATAGGGGGCAATAAAATTGTCTTTGAAAAGGACAGCCTTTTTGTTGGAAAAGAAACAGCCAAAATTAAACACCTCGTTTTATTCTTTGCATCTTTTGATTAGATATCTAAACAAAAGAAAGACAGATGCTTTTTTCTTTTCTTTTTTTCTAGTGAATTTAAGTATAAAATGTGAACCCAAAAAAGAAGTTACAAAAAAAAAAAAAAAATTCCAGATCCTTCGAGTAGTAGTACTTTTGGTCGATCTTAATATATAAGCTGCTGTCTCCAGCACTCAAGTTCTTGGGATATTCCCTGGGAGGAGGGGGCACCCCACCATGTTTATTTGTGGTGGAGAATGGTACAAGAACTTAAGCTGCTGTCTTCAGTTTCTAACGAGGGAAATACTCTAATTACAAAATGATTATATAAAAACAATCCTACAAACTGACATGGCTTGATGTAGTTCGTCAGATTGTAAAGTTATTTTTATTATAAAGTAGATCTAACAGGTCAAATGAAGCCACATCAGTTTATAGAATTATTTTTGTGTAATTCATTTATGGATGTAGTAGTCATCAACTAATGATATTCATATTTCTATAATTTGCTTAGCCCTAGAATTAAATTAAAATCAATTAACCTGAATTTATTGAAATTTCATCAGCTTTAAATGTGTGCTGGATATATGTGAGAGGATGGATGTGGTAGCCGTTAGGAAAATATTAATGAAGAGCACTATACTTCACATGAATTTTCTTTTACCAATTTAAGATTTGGCTTTTAGCTATAGGATGTTCGATCTTCTTGGTTTCCAGTTGTTTTATTCGGTGGACATCAAAGCTGTCCTTCATTTATAGTCATAAATTAGAGTACTTATATCATCGTTTATTATTATGGCCACCGCTATAATATGGTAGACATGAACACCATTTTATTAAAAAGAAATGTCTGGTCCACGAAGAGAATTAGATAAATATTCTAATGTTAGACTGTCATCATAGGTTTAGAATATTTTGTAATTACCTTGTTTTTAATAAAACAGTATGATATGTTACAATAATATATATGGCAGTATTGGTATCATTTGTTATGCCATGTTACAAGTAATTCATGGCTCGAGTTTTATTTTCTTAGTAACATTTGTTTGTCATGTGACGGACCACAAATTAAGAGTTTTGCTAGATACAAGCGAGTTTGTGTACCATATCGCGTACCGATGATTTTTTTTATTTAAAAAAAAATATTCTGAGAGAAGAAGAAAATCTCATATATCATGAAAATTATTTTTATATTTAATTCATATCGTTTCGTTAAACATATACATTATATATTAATATCGGTGCATGAATTGGTGCACGAACTTGCTTGCAAGTAGATTTTTCCACAAAGTAATCACTCTGCTCCTGTTTTATGTAATCGATCACAAACCACAAAGTCGAAAAAGAGCTTCATGTTTTGTTCGGTTTATTAGGACTTGCCACAGCCATGTACAAATGCATGTACCCAAAGTTAGCATTTGCAAAGTTATGCACCAAAAAAGCATTCCAGATTCTTAAGGATACGTATGGATGTTAAGAATATTTCAGATCATCTATTAATAGTACTAGTAAAATAGTTTATAAATAATACTAAAATAGTAGTGAATAATTTGTGAATGAGATTGTGACGGGAGGGGATATGCTAAATCTTGCTATTTTGAATTGCTAGCTAGCAATCCTTTATTTATAAGATTCTACTTCCTTAATTTGATGATCCTTACTTAGGGGAAGCGAAAATATGAATAAATAAGATGATACGGAAGGATTGAGTCACCATAACTATTGGTAGTGGCTTCTCCATCTTCATCTTCATCTTTAAATTTAAAGAATGTGTCTTTAAATTCATCTACACTGGCTTATACATCTCTAAATTTTTGCATAGCTAAATGAAGAAATACTATTCATTCTTCAAACATTATTTTACTATTTTTTCTCTCTCCTACCCATTAAAATCAACTTTGTAAAATTAATATTAAGATGATTTTGATACATAAAATTTGTATTAAATTGATAATATAAAGTGGATGTTAATTGTAAAATATATATAAAAAAATAATTTTAGGAAACAAATAAAAAATAAAAAAATAATAATATTTTATTATTATTATTTAGTTTAAAAATCCATAAACCAATATGAGAATTTTTTTTCATATGCAAAATCATTCTTAAAAAATGATGATTTTGCATATGAAGATGTGCAAACTACTACCCATGCTTAAAGGTAATAACACTCATGGGAGGCTATCCCGGCACGTGGGGACCACGCTCAGACGTGGGTAGCGCGTAGATCTCACACACTAATTGTTTGGCTACACTTCTCAAAACTTTTGAATGATACAGGACCAGTGACTCTAAAAGGGTGGCGCGTGTAGAGGTTTAAATACTGGAAGGCATTAAATTGGGCAATTTCCATGCATTGGAAGAAAAGGAAAAAACATACCGAAAAATAAAAAGCAACCGGCAGTATGGACTAGGAGTGGAGGGGGAGGCTCTTCCTTCCCTCAGGCCAATCGTCGTTGGTGGTTTAAGATGGGGGTTTGAGGCGGTTGTTTCCGTTGCGGGATCTGAGAGTGAGATAATATGAAAATTTTATGAATAGTAATAAGATAGTTTGTGAATAATAATGAGATAGTTTAAGTTGAATATTTTTTAGGTTTTGATAAATAAGAGAGAAAAAATTAAATAAAAAATATTATAAAGTTAAAATATTATAATAATATTATTTTAAAATATTATTTTTATTTGAAAATTTTAAAAAATTGAAATTATTTTTAATTTTTTATTTGAAAGTTTGAAAAAGTTATAATGATTAGTTTAAAAAAATTGTAATGATTAATTTGAAAATTTTGTATTTGAATTATGTTTAGGAATAAGATGGAATGAGATGAAATGAAATCAGATAAGAACTTTGTATCTCATCTAAGGTCCCAAACCGGCCAGCTAATACATATAGTACTCATTATTGTTGAAATTAGATTAGAAATAACATCCTTGATTAATTGGATCCGCAAGCTAATTAATCATGGTAGGACACAGGTTTTGGTTAAAACGTCGTTGGAGCTACCTCCTTAATTTATGCCTGATCTTCTTGAATCTTGTTGTTAGATGGATTGGTTACCCTATACAAAGAAGTATAGTTCCCTGCAACGTAACAGGAAAATATCTAGTAGGGATAGTATGGGGACTCTTTTATATTTCAACAAATGAATAATAAATAATTTATAAATACTATTGAAATAATTTGAGAATATCTTCAGTTATGTTCTCAATCGTGCCCTAAATCTTTAATCGCATGTTCTTATTATTTTTTCTATAGGCCGCACGTTCTTAGATTAATTAAGTTGGCGTAACCATACACACACACACAAAGCCATACTAAAAAACTCAACTTGTAGATAGATTTTGCATATTGTACAAAAACACAAGCAATCAACTCAAAAACTGATTTGGCAGTGTCTTATTTTATCTGTATTGATTGGTTAATGATGCCTGGAAATATATAATGTTGCTTATTGAAAAATTTATGGGATTCATTTGGAAATATGCCGAAGTATTTATGGGATTCTTTTGAATAATATATACAGTATCAAAGATATTTTATAAAAATAAATTTATAAATTGACGTGATTTCATGAGATACATTAGATCTACTTTACAATAAAAATAACTTTATAATCTGATGAACCATATCAAAATCACATCAATTTACGAGTATATTTTTATGAAATCCTTTTATGGTTAAAATATTTTTTAAAAACGGTTATTCTTATTACTAGCATTGATGTGTATACAGCATTTCAATGGGCTTCAAATATCTCTCATTGTGGAGAATCTTAGCATGCTTTTCGTTAACGATGACATTAGGCCCAATGCAAATCCTACAGAACTGTTATAGGCCCTGATATTTACCATCGATATATTTCTATCAAGTTTTGGAGCTAATTAATAGGGAATCATGTTTTACAAAGCCTTTTAAGGACCTTTGGACGGATTATCTGTGTTTTCTCTCTAATTAGTCATTACTGACTCTGCTTTGAGCAGATTCTCTTTGATTCCAATACTCAATTTCAAAACTTCAGTATAAATTGCTCAGTGCTTGTTCTTTGTTCCCTCTTCTTTTTGTGGTTTTTCAACCCTGGCTAAGAGGACAAAATACAAATGAATGCAGCTGTTAAAGAGAAGCCATGTTTCTCGGAACATCAGAAGTCAATGTTGTCGTGTAATTAGGAACTTCTTCCCGATCACCTGCAGATCCCTCGTTTTTTGTTAGGAAAATTCTATCGACCATCATCTCACCCGTCATCATCCTTGTAAGAGTTCATGAGATTCGTTAGATTTATTTTATAATAAAAGTAATTTTATAATCTGACAAACTATATCAAGCCACATCAATTTGTGAGATCACTTTTATGTAATCATTTTGTGGTTAATTAGAGTATTTCTCATTAACAAATGATAAATAATTTTACAATACATTAGAAGATGGTGAAAGAATGATAGCAAAAAAGACAGACGTGTAACAATTTTCTTTCTTTTGCCGTAGGTAAACTGATGTACGGACATGAAAAACATATTAAAAAAGACAAAAACATAAGCCCTTTGATAAGGAAACATAATCAAAGCCAGCTTTCATGCATGGTATCTCAATATGACCGACACTAGAAAACCAAGGTTGCTATGCGGCCATCTTGTCAATATCTTTTCTATCCTCTGAAAAATCTATGCATGGTTAACACTGTCGTATACATGAATTGGTTTTTTTTCACTTTCACGGTTGGCCTAAGTTGTTGTTGAGATTGATTTGCCGGCATATGGGATAATCTCTTTACTGCAACCACAGAATCTCCCGTCGTAGGATCTGCATTTGGTGTGGACTTGATTCTTCAAAGCGATTATAGCAAGAGCAGCCGACTGCTGCCACTATAAATTCGTAGCTAGGAGGAGTGAAGTACACTACTTGATATTATTCAGCTCACTCAAGACTACTTGATCTTTATTAAACAAAGTAGACATGAAGCTGTTCTACGATGGCCTACTCGTGATCATCTCCGGCCTCTTCGTCCTCTTTTTCACCACATGCAATGGTAAGTACTGCGAGTATATTGAAACCGTAACATCATTTCATTAATTCACTTGTTAAAAGCACTGCTTGGTTGGTTCTTTTTATTCATATCACAATTATTATGAAAAGATTTCTCTCAAATTCGAAAAATTATTAGCTAGTACTGATCCTTAAGTACTTTCATTATATCATTACATCAGTGACGAGACCATGAATAACTATTTTTTTTTTCTTTTCTTATTTTATTTTAAAAAATTAAATTAAAATATATTTTTTATATATTTTTTTTCTTTTAAAGCTTGTAATTATTTGGCTGAAACATATTTAACAAAAGCCTCCACATTCACTAGATTGTTAGCTACTGCATGCTAGATTGTTACTAGATTATTACTAGATTGTTACTGCTATATATTATTCAGTTATATACAAAACTTAGTTTATAGTTTACATATATATATATATATATATATACATTTTTCTATATAATTCTCGTATAGGTCGCTTCCATAGTTCAACCTCACCTTTTAATTGCAATATATGATAACTTTCGATGTAAAATTTATAGTATTCGTGGAAATTAAAATACAAATTTAAAATTTGCTTGTTTCTTTCTTATGTTTTAATTACACGTTGTTTATCACTTCATTAAAAGTATTTCTAAAATATTTCAACTCAACTATCTATTCCAAACCTAAAAGTACTCAACCCCTCCAAACCTATAATCCTGCATGGCTTCGTCTCCATGCATTACGTGTCGTGTAATTACTTACGTAAATACCAATAGTAATTGAAATGACATCCTATGATAGGATGAGAGAAATCATCTGAATCTCCTAAAATTCTTGAGATTTAGATGCATGATCAATTGGATCCTAAAACATTTATCGAACATCTATTGCTAACTAAGCAGCATTCATTTGGGTAACCATAATTGTTACGAGGTTTCACTTCATGTATCTATATATATCTCTCACTTCAAATTTTAGTAGATGATCTCTATCCAGATGAGATGAGAGTACCACGTGTCTAGACTTTAGGAATATACACATAATAATAATAATAATAATAATAATAACAACGTCAACTTTGATATTAATCTCTCTTATTTGAGCCAATTGAAGAATAATAAAAGAAATGCTAACGTTATAACTAACTTCGTTGACTTGGTTGTTTCGAGTAGCTGCCAACTCCAAACTCTTTCGGGAGTACATTGGTGCGGAGTCTGATTCAATCAAGTTATCAGACGTACCCGTTAATCCAGATGTTGAATTCCACTTCATCCTTGCCTTCGCAATCGACTATACAGACCTCAAAAACCCATCACCCACCAATGGAAAATTCAACCCTTTCTGGGCAACCAAACATATCAATCCTACTGAGATTTCCCGAATGAAAGCCACGCATTCAAATCTCAAAATCGCAGTCAGCTTGGGTGGTGCCACCGTAGGCAAAAGAGAAGTGCATTTTGCCCCACATTCCATAGATTCATGGGTTCAGAACGCCATTTCTTCACTAACCAACATGATCAAAGAATACAACTTGGACGGAATTGATATTGACTATGAGCAGTTCAGCACGGATCCCAACACATTCGCAGAATGCATCGGACGGCTGGTAATGAATCTAAAAAAAAGTGGGACAATCTCGTTTGCTTCGATTGCTCCCTATGATGATGAAGGGTCGGTCCAAAAGCACTACACGGAATTGTGGAGGAAATATGGGCGTTTCATTGACTACGTGAATTTCCAGTTCTATGCGTACGACAAAATCAGCGTGTCTCAGTTTCTAAGGCATTATGACAGACAGCAATCTCGCTATGGAGGGGCTCAGATTTTGGCTAGTTTTATCAGCGATGGTGGGCAAGGTTTGGGCCCTGAAGATGGGTTTTTTGAGGCTTGTGAAGAACTGATTGGGAGACACAAGCTTGGGGGCATTTTTGTGTGGTCCGCTGATGATTCCTTCAAACATGGATTTCGATTTGAAAAGATATCTCAGACCTTGTTGGCGTCCGCTTGATATATATATATATATATATATATATATGATCATACGGTCGGCTACTGTATATATAGTTTTACATGTCAATAAAACTGTATACGAGTTGACGTGATATATCTCGTTTATTCCTGCAAGTTAATTCGCTTTTTTTTTTTTTCCCTTTAATGAAAGAGAATAAAGCCCCAATTTTATTTATAGACCTTCTTCGGCCTTCTGCTAATTAATTTATTCTCACATCAACCTCTTCAAGTTGTTGTATTAAATCCAACTGAGTAAACCCATGCATGATTTACTCATCCATAACACACACACATATATATATATATATATATATATATATATATATATATACATACAGATATGTTATACATACAGATATGCTATACATCAGTCTACACTCTCCACACACCATGGTTTCAATTTTTTTTTTAACTCAATACACTGAGTGTGTTAACGCTAATTTAAATAACAGGCTGATATAAATATTTTTTCATATATATATATATAAATTTGTTGTTCCTCTTAAATTTTATCGTCTCTAGTTATCTTCAGTCATATTTACAAATATGACATATTTTAAATAGTTGTAATTTAAATAGTTATTATGCATGGAATATCATAATAACAAACCAACATTTAGACTATACAAAAACCCAAATACAGTCCAAAATAAAGAAAAACTAAAAAAAAAAAACATGTATATGGGCTGTGTATATTCAGCCCTATCATTTACACCATAGCACAGGTAAACCAACTCTCTCAATTCTAAGAGTTCCTATAATGTCTCTAGTGGCTAACAGATCTCTCTTATAGTCCCTTTTGCACCCTGTTTAGCCAGAATATTTACAACTTAGTTTACTTCTCTGAAAATATGCTTAAGTGTAAGAACCAAATCTTTTGATAGACATAAGATTCTCTCCCAATCCTCCGGCCTTACTTCCCAGTTAAAACGGCTATGTCCATTCCACCAATTAACAAGGATTTGTGAATCAGTCTCGACCTCAACTCTATTTAGGTTCCACCTTATGCAAGCTTTAAGGCCATCTAGTAGAGCACTTACCTCACCCATTGTGTTTGCTCCCTATCCATAGCAGACAAACTTACAATCAAATCCCCTCTTGAATTTCAGATTGCCCCTCCCCCATATCAAGGAAAATGAAGAAACCACCCGAGTGCCAACTCAAGTCTAGCTGCCATCATAAACATCACCGGATTTTGTGCCTCCCATAATTCTAGGATCAGTTTTTTATTTATGTAAATATTGTTTTTATTGATTGTAAATTTCCTTTTCAGTTACATATTTTTGAATGCCTAAAATTAAGGCTCTCGGCTTGTATAAAGATACAGAGCATCAATAGAAATCATTGTGAGTTCAAAATACAAATTCATAGCAGTGTAAATTCTCTATATGGTATCAGAAGAGCCAAACCTCTAACGAGTATCTTTCCTTTTCTGCTTCCTGCGACATGGCTCCCACCGATTCACCCATCATCACCATCAATGCCGCAACCACCATCAACGAAAAACTCACCCCTTCTACCTTTCCTCAGTGGAGGGCTCAATTTGAAGCACTGCTCACTGGTTATGATCTCATTGATTTTGTCATTGGTGTTCACCAATGCCCTGCCATTGATGCATCGCACTCTGCTGCCTTCAAAGCCGCGAACTCTCACTGGGTTCGCCAAGACAAACTCATCCTCCATGCCATTCTTGCCTCCACCTCCACCACTATTACTCCCCTTCTTGCTGCATACAAAACATCCCATGAGGCTTGGACAACACTTACCCGTTTATACGCAGGAAAATCAAGGACGCGTGCGCTGCAACTCAAGGAGGATTTGACCTTGAGTACTCGTGGAAATCGCACTGTGACTGAGTTTCTTCAAGCAATCAAAGTGATTGCTGACGAACTCGCAATCATTGATCATCCCGTTTCGGATGATGATTTAACTCTCTACATTCTCAATGGATTGGGTCCTGAATTTAGAGAAATTGCGGCACCCATTCGTACTCGTGAGACCTCTCTGAAATTTGAAGAACTACATGATCTTCTTGTAGGTCATGAAAGTTACCTTCGTCGGCTGGAGCATCAATCGATAGCAACATTTGCTCCCACTGCAAATTATTCTCATCGGCAATGAGGTGCTCCTGGACAGCATAAACCGAGCCCTAAGAATTCCTTCAACAAGTCTCGCAGCAACAATGGGCATAATAAAACTGGGCACTCCAACACGGGCTATAGGAAGTATAAGCCCAAATGCCAATGGTGTGATCAAGTGGGCCACACGGCCAAAAATTGCCCAAAAATGCCTTCAGCCGACTTCACTGCAAACTGTGCAGCTTCTTCCCAAGGAAAAAATCAAAAGTGGCTAGTTGACTCGGCGGCATCTCACAATATGACCACCGATCTCTCTAATCTCTCGATTAATTATGAATATGATGGTACTGATGAGGTGGTAATTGGTGATGGATCAGGTTTGTCTGTATCTCATATTGGTTCATTATCTCTTGTATCGTCTAATCGTGTCTTTCATTTACGTGATACTCTTTGTGTTTCCACAATTCAGAAAAATCTCATTTATGTTCATCACTTTACCAAGCATAACAATGTTTGTCTTGAATTTCATCCTACATATTTTTTGGTGAATGATCGGATCACGGGGCGATACTACTAAAAGGCGAATGTGAAGATGGAGTATACCCATTTCTGGAACATCCACCGCCAAACTCCAAACATGATGTTGCCTATGTTCATGAACGTACTACTGCTGACGGATGGCACAAAAGGCTTGGTCATCCCTCATCAAAAATTGTCCATCACTTAATTCATGCTTTTTCATTACCAACAAATAAGAATGGACATTCATCTCTTTGTACTTCATGTTCTCAAAATAAAGCTCATCGTCAACCATTTCATTCTCACGGTCTCACTAGCACTACTCCCATGGAATTGATTTACACGGATGTTTGGGGTCCATCTCATGACATTGGTATTGATGGCTCAAAATATTATGTTATTTTTGTTGACCATTATACCAAATACATTTGGCTTTATCCTATGCCTCATAAATCCAATGTTCAAATAATTTTCCCGCACTTCCGAAATCTTGTGGAAAATAAGTTTAACACAAAAATAAAGAGTCTTTATTCTGATAATGGTGGGGAATATATTGGACTAAAATCTTACCTTTCCGTTCATGGGATTAGCCATTACACAACTGCTCCTCACACTCCTCAACAAAATGGTATGTCTGAAAGACGACATCGCCATCTTGTTGAAACTGGTCTCACGTTACTCACAGATGCTCACATGCCTCTCTCATATTGGCCATATGCATTTCAAACTGCTGCATATCTCATAAATAGAATGACTACTTTGACTTTGAACAATCAATCACCGTTTGAAAAATTGTTCAAACAAATACCAAATTATCTCAAGCTCAAAAAATTTGGCTGCCTATGTTATCCATTAACTAGGCCTTATAATAAACATAAACTTGAGCCAAAGGCCCAACCATGCACATTCGTGGGCTACTCACTATCTCAAAATGCATATCTATGTCTTGAGCCCAATACCCGAAAGCTTTTTACCTCTCAGCATGTTATCTTCCACGAAGGGACTTTTCCTTTTCAGAAACCAAACCCTAACAATTATGTACCCATCTCATCCTCATCAGATGCCGAAGACTCCTCTGTACCGATCTTATTGCCGCAATTCCTCTTGCCTTCACTTCGAGTTCCTGAATCTCCGGAAATGGGTGTCGAAGTCTCACCGTCGTCTGCAGATGGGTCATGCCCTGAACCGCCTCCTCTCCAGGTAAGTACTCTCTCTTCTCCTTTGATTTTGAGCCAAAATACTCCATTAGAAGTGCATGCACCAACTGGTCCTGCAAATAATGAAGTACACCCTCACCGAATGACTACCCGATCCATGAATAATATTCATAAACCGAAAAAATCTTTTGTAGTTACTAAGCATCCTCTTCCACCCTCCTTGGAACCCACAAGTGTTACCGAAGCACTCACTGATTCCAGATGGCGTGATGCCATGTCATCTGAGTTGACTTCGTTAATGCGTCACAATACATGGCAACTTGTGCCCCCTCCGAATGATTGTAATATTGTTGGCTATAAGTGGGTGTTTTGGATCAAGAGGCATGCTGATGGATCTGTAGATCAATTCAAGGCAAGGCTTGTGGCCAAAGGGTTCAATCAGAGACCAGGACAAGATTACAAAGAGACGTTTAGTCCTGTTGTAAAACCAGCCACAATACGCACTGTCTTAGCTCTTGCTGTTATGCAAGGTTGGTCTCTAAGGCAATTGGACGTCAATTATGCCTTCCTTCATGGGCATCTCACTGAAAAGGTATATATGAAGCAACCACCTGGTTTCAAGAGTCTGGAAAAACCAAATTGTAACATCCCGTATTTTAGTGTATTTTTACTGAAGGAATTATTTTTATCGATTCAAAATTTTATTCTCCTATTTTAAAATTATTGGATTTTAATTGGGTTATTTTTATAATTTTTAGTTTACGAAAATTATTTTCAAAATGCTTTCTTTAAATTAATTACTGTGGGATTTAATTATTTCAATTTGACTTTACCATTACGTTTAAATTATTTTATTTAACTTGTGGTTTTAAAATCGTTTCCGTTGGATCATTTTTGTGACCCAAGTCATGAGGATTGGATCTCATTTCTTTTCCCCTCTTTTTCCTTCCTCTCCTTTTCTTTTCCTTCCTTTTTCTCTTTTTCCCTTATTTCTTTCGGGTTTTTCTTCTCTCCCGCGCGATCACTCTCTCTCCTCTCCACCGCCCGTTTCTAACGTTCCCTCCCAGTGCCGCCGTCCGTCGGCGGTGGTCGACACCGCCCGATCCCTTGCATTCCCCTGCCGCCGGCCGTCCTACCCCACCAATATCACCGCCGTTCGTGCCGCCGTTAGCCCCCACAAAGCCGCGGCGCCACTTTCGCTCCAGCGCCGCCGTCACTCCACCTCCGGCCACCATCTTCCTACCACATCATCCCCGACCTCTTGGCAACCCATTGGACCCAACCCCGGCCCCGATCCGTCACCGGTGAAGCCACACTAAGTCCATTTCCGATTTGCACTTTTTTGGCCTAAAACCGCCCCTTGCGCCGCCACCCACGGCAAACCACCACCACCATTGGCTTCACCGACCTCTCTAGGCCCTACCCTACCATTTTTGGGTCTTCGTTTGTCTTCGTTGAAAAGTGGGCATCTGTGACCCACGGCCACAGTGTATTTTACACTGTGGTGTTGCTCAGACATCACCACTTGCAACTTCGTGATCTTTCGGAAATTGCTATATTGCACTGTAAGTATTTTCTCAAAGAACTTTTGTGATTTAAATATATTTTTGCACTAACTCTTTTTAACTGTGAACTGGTTGTGGATTTCTGTTGGTACATGTACATCTCATTATTTCATGCATGATCATGTTTGTAACTGAAAATTGGGTTTTCGCATGAATGCATACATGTTCATGTGTTTATTTAAAAACTGGGTTTTCATGCGAGAAATGATTTTTGAGTGTGTTTGAAACGATTGGTTTGACTGGTTTGAGAAAAGGAAATGAGACTGTAGGGATGGTGGTAAGCAGGGATGGTGGTAGAGTCCCGCCTGTGATTCCCGCCTACGGTGCACGTGGTAGGGATGGTGGTAAGCAGGGATGGTGGTTGTGTCCCGCCTGTGATTCCCGCCTACGGTGCACGCGGTAGGGATGGTGGTAAGCAGGGATGGTGGTATAGTCCCGCCTGCGATTCCCGCCTACAGTGCTCTGTTAAGTATTCGTTGTGTGTGTTAAGTATTCATTGTGTGGAAAGGAACTGTAGGGATGGTGGTAAGCAGGGATGGTGGTAGAGTCTCGCCTGTGATTCCCGCCTACGGTGCACGCGATAGGGATGGTGGTAAGCAGGGATGGTGGTTGTGTCCCGCCTGTGATTCCCGCCTACGGTGCACGCGGTAGGGATGGTGGTAAGCAGGGACGGTGGTAGAGTCCCGCCTGCGATTCCCGCCTACAGTGTCCGATAAAGGGTTTGTTTTATGTGAATCATTTTCTGGAAAAATGGTATTTTATGGCTAAGTATATTTTGTCATATGAATGCATGTTGGTTGCATTAATATGTTTTTATCCTGAAAGTTGTTTGGTTTATACTTACCTGTGGTACCATTTTATGGTATTGCAGATTTTGATGCAGATGAGGATGACGAGCCTTAGCTTGGCTCCGTTGGTGAAGTGATCTGGGATTGCTCCTGTTTATCAAGTTTCTTATTTTATCAATTTATATATTGCCCTTGTAATTTATTTGGGATGACTGTATAACTCTTTAAAGGTAAATTGTTTTGAATATTTATATTTTAAATTCTGGTACTTAGTTGACTATCCGCTGCGTTATTTTTAATTGTACACCGTTGCATGTACACACACTGGCACTTCGTTGGGATGTGTGACCGTGTGGTCATCATCCTGACGTCACGATTCCTATTCTTTTGTACGTGGGAGTCGGGGCGTCACAGGTGGTATCAGAGCAGTTCGGCTCTGGGTAAAACCACATGTCCCATAGGTGCAGTACCAGAAAGTTTTAAAAGTTGTGATTTGAAATTATTTAATTTAAAATATATGGTTTTTATTGGTTTTATTTAGTTATTGTATACTATTTGTTTACTTATTTATTTTATTGTTTTATTTATGGTATGCTATTTTATTTGTTTTAATTATTTATTGTATATTATGAGTTTATGATTATTTTATTTTGTGTTAAATGAACGTATTTATGTTATTTCATGTTATTATATTTTTATTATGTTGCTTGGGATCGTGTTGAAATTGTTTAATTTAGAGTATTGTTTTATTGGCTTTATTTATTTTATTGTATAATAATTTTGTTGCTTATTTATTTTATTGTATTTTATTTTATTTTATTTGTTTTATTTTATAGCGGATTATTTTATTGTTTTAATCATTTTATTGTGTACTACTTCATTTGTTTTATTCATTTGTCTTATGACATTCTATTATTAGTTTTATTCTATTTTATTTTATGTTGTTTTGTCGTATTTTAATTTATTTTGCTACAGTTGTATTTTAATTTGCTTGAATTGAAAGTGGGTTAATGGTTACGCTATGACAGGAAGATGATACGATCGAGAATGTTATTGTTAGGTTTGAACATTTAGTGTAGTAGGCCTGAACTCTTGGTGATTGGCTTGAAGGGAACGGCATGGTCTGGGTGATCTCTTTGGGGAATAGGATATTTGAGATTTTAGGTTTTGTGGAAATAGGACATGAGGTTTTAGAATAGGAGGTTGTAAGTTCAACAAGCTTCAAGGTTAGATTTATGAGAAGTTTATTTAAGGTTTGAGGTCTTATAATTTTTTTTTTAGGAAATAAGTTTATGGGATTTACGGTGGTAGGTTCAACAAGCAATTGAGTGATTATTTAGATTAGAAGTTTTCGATCTTGTCGACCTTGTTAAGCAATTTGGTAACATTTGGGGTTTAAGAATTTAAAAGTTTTATAAAGTGAATGTTTTAGAAGTAAGGTCATTGATCTTCAAGATTTCGGGAAACGATTCTTATCTGGTTTAAGGTTTTAGAATTGCAGAGTTGAAGGGCTGAATTAAATAGGATTGATCTGAGTTGAGTTACTGATATGAGAATTTTTAGGAGAGAACTTCTTTGGAGATGGAAGGTAATAATTGTTTCTAGCTCGAGGTTACAGTGATAGGTTAAGGATTCAATCCATATCAATTTTAAGGATAATAGATGGTACGAATTTAGGAAATGATTCTTGTTGGGTTCGAGAATATAGGTTCAAATAATGGAAATGGTAACGATGGATCACTTGCATGTTTGGAGGCTTTTTGGTTTTGACTAAGGGTGAATGAGATCAATGCGTAGTAGTGGTGAGTGTGTATGCATTTCGTTTAGTACATGGGTTCTTGTCTCATTTTTGGCTTGGAAGAAGTGTCTTGGGTAGGTGTTGAAGATGAATAAATACAATAGTATTAAATTCAAGAGATTTTGATTCGGAGTTTTTCTAGTGAGTCGATTGGAGTGTGCAGTCGAAGCAGGTTATTCAATGGAATTATGGTTGACAATAGTTCTTGTGATAAGTGTTTTGGTTAGTAGGAATGGAGCCACCTTGTACTCGACGGTGTTAGTTTATGAGGACATGAACCTTATGCATGTGGCAAATATCAGAGTGCGCAGTAGAAGCGTGATATTTTTTTGTTGTAGTCAGGAGTTCAGATTGTGTTGATTTCGATGAGTTAGTGGTGACTTGAAATTTTGAGAAGATTATTGTAATTGGAGATTAATCTTTTGGTTGTGCAAATTTGTTATTGATGGTTAACTTTGGGAGTGCCATTAGGTTACCAAATGTAGAATTCTGTGGAGGTTTAGAAGTTGTAGCATAGGAGTTGATTGAGGTTAGCATTGATTATTGTATGGAGCTATTAATTATTGGAATTTGTTGGATGTTGTATTAAGGTTCTTGGGGAAGGGAGATTTTGGATAACATAGCCACCCTAGGAATACGGACGTGAGATGCCATTGAAAGTCTAATGTGAGTATGATGGAATTGCCTATGGGAGTACACTTGAGACAGCATTAGTTACGCTTTTGGGTGTTGGTGATGGTATGTTGTCTCAAGCGTGTTTTGGTTGTATCATGTATCCTATTTTAGCGTGATGTATGTCCCTACAAATTTCGAGGATGAAATTTTATTTAAGGGGGGGAGAATGTAACATCCCGTATTTTAGTGTATTTTTACTGAAGGAATTATTTTTATCGATTCAAAATTTTATTCTCCTATTTTAAAATTATTGGATTTTAATTGGGTTATTTTTATAATTTTTAGTTTACGAAAATTATTTTCAAAGTGCTTTCTTTAAATTAATTACTGTGGGATTTAATTATTTCAATTTGACTTTACCATTACGTTTAAATTATTTTATTTAACTTGTGGTTTTAAAATCGTTTCCGTTGGATCATTTTTGTGACCCAAGTCATGAGGATTGGACCTCATTTCTTTTCCCCTCTTTTTCCTTCCTCTCCTTTTCTTTTCCTTCCTTTTTCTCTTTTTCCCTTATTTCTTTCGGGTTTTTCTTCTCTCCCACGCGATCACTCTCTCTCCTCTCCACCGCCCATTTCTAACGTTCCCTCCCAGCGCAGCCGTCCGTCGGCGGTGGTCGACACCGCCCGGTCCCTTGCATTCCCCTGCCGCCGGCCGTCCTACCCCACCAATATCACCGCCGTTCGTGCCGCCGTTAGCCCCCACGAAGCCCACAAAGCCGCGGTGCCACTTTCGCTCCAGCGCCGCCGTCGCTTCACCTCCGGCCACCATCTTCCTACCACATCATCCCCGACCTCTTGGCAACCCATTGGACCCAACCCCGGCCCCGATCCGTCACCGGTGAAGCCACACTAAGTCCATTTCCGATTTGCACTTTTTTGGCCTAAAACCGCCCCTTGCGCCGCCACCCACGGCAAACCACCACCACCATTGGCTTCACCGACCTCTCTAGGCCCTACCCTACCATTTTTGGGTCTTCGTTTGTCTTCGTTGAAAAGTGGGCATCTGTGACCCACGGCCACAGTGTATTTTACACTGTGGTGTTGCTCAGACATCACCACTTGCAACTTCGTGATCCTTCGGAAATTGCTATATTGCACTGTAAGTATTTTCTCAAAGAACTTTTGTGATTTAAATATATTTTTGCACTAACTTTTTTTAACTATGAACTGGTTGTGGATTTCTGTTGGTACATGTACATCTCATTATTTCATGCATGATCATGTTTGTAACTGAAAATTGGGTTTTCGCATGAATGCATACATGCTCATGTGTTTATTTAAAAACTGGGTTTTCATGCGAGAAATGATTTTTGAGTGTGTTTGAAACGATTGGTTTGACTGGTTTGAGAAAAGGAAATGAGACTGTAGGGATGGTGGTAAGCAGGGATGGTGGTAGAGTCCCGCCTGTGATTCCCGCCTACGGTGCACGCGGTAGGGATGGTGGTAAGCAGGGATGGTGGTTGTGTCCCGCCTGTGATTCCCGCCTACGGTGCACGCGGTAGGGATGGTGGTAAGCAGGGATGGTGGTATAGTCCCGCCTGTGATTCCCGCCTACAGTGCTCTGTTAAGTATTCGTTGTGTGTGTTAAGTATTCATTGTGTGGAAAGGAACTGTAGGGATGGTGATAAGCAGGGATGGTGGTAGAGTCCCGCCTGTGATTCCCGCCTACGGTGCACGCGATAGGGATGGTGGTAAGCAGGGATGGTGGTTGTGTCCCGCCTGTGATTCCCGCCTACGGTGCACGCGGTAGGAATGGTGGTAAGCAGGGACGGTGGTAGAGTCCCGCCTGCGATTCCCGCCTACAGTTTCCGATAAAGGGTTTGTTTTGTGTGAATCATTTTCTGGAAAAATGGTATTTTATGGCTAAGTGTATTTTGTCATATGAATGCATGTTGGTTGCATTAATATGCTTTTATCCTGAGAGTTGTTTGGTTTATACTTACCTGTGGTACCATTTTATGGTATCGCAGATTTTGATGCAGATGAGGATGACGAGCCTTAGCTTGGCTCCGTTGGTGGAGTGATCTGGGATTGCTCATGTTTATCAAGTTTCTTATTTTATCAATTTATATATTGCCCTTGTAATTTATTTGGGATGACTGTATAACTCTTTAAAGGTAAATTGTTTTGAATATTTATATTTTAAATTCTGGTACTTAGTTGACTATCCGCTGCGTTATTTTTAATTGTACACCGTTGCATGTACACACACTAGCACTTCGTTGGGATGTGTGACCGTGTGGTCATCATCCTGACGTCACGATTCCTATTCTTTTGTACGTGGGAGTCGGGGCGTCACACAAATCATGTTTGCTGTCTTACAAAGGCGATATATGGGCTAAAACAAGCACCTCGTGCTTGGTATTCTGCTCTCAAACAAGCACTGTTAGCAGTTGGTTTCATCAATGCCAAATCTGACTCCTCTCTATTTGTGTTTCATGATGATTCCATACTTGCTTATTGCTTAGTATATGTTGATGATTTGATTCTCACTGGCAATGACTCGACTTTTGTTGCAAGCATTGTTAATCAACTTGGACAGAAATTCTCCATCAAAGACTTGGGGTCCTTACATTTTTTCCTCGGTGTTGAGGTCATTCCTACCAAAGAAGGCTTGTTTCTAACTCAGCATAAGTATATCCGAGATATACTCACTAAAACAAGTAGATGGAGCTAAGGATGTTACAACTCCTCTCTCTACCTCGGTTTCTCTAAAGCTGGCAAATGGTTCGTCATCAGTTGATTCAACCGAATACCAAAGGGTGATTGGAGCATTGCAATATCTGTCCTTAACTCGATCTGATATAAGCTTCGCAATGAATAAACTATCACAGTTTATGCACTGCCCCACACAGACCCACTGGACAGCCACTAAAAGATTGTTGCGTTACTTGAAGAACACCATTTCATCAATATTCGAAGAACATCAAAACCAGCACTCACATGTTTCTCAGATGCTGATTGGGCTGGCAGTTTAGATGATAGAAAATCAACTTCAGCTTATATCCTCTTTCTTGGTCACACACCCATTTCATGGAGCTCCAAAAAGCAGCGTGCCATTGCGCGGTCATCAACAGAAGCTGAGTATAGGGCTTTAGCAATAGCTGCAGCAGAGTCCATGTGGCTGCTGTCTCTACTCCAAGAAATGAAGTTTACATTACCACAGCCACCTATACTCTTGTGTGATAATTTGGGTGCGACACAACTAAGTTTTAATCATGTCCAGCATTCAAGAATGAAGCACATCCAAATAGACATCCACTTTGTGCGAGACTTGGTTGAAAACAAAATTCTTAATGTTCAACATGTTCTCACTACTGACCAGCTTGCAGATTTACTCACCAAGCCACTCTCAAGACAACGAACAGAACATTTGCAAGACAAGATCGGCCTATCTGATGGTAGCCCGTTCTTGCGGGGGCGTATTAAGGAAAATGAAGAAACCACCCGAGTGCCAACTCAAGTCTAGCTGCCATCATAAACATCACTGGATTTTGTGCCTCCCATGATTCTAGGATCAGTTTTTTATTTATGTAAATATTGTTTTTATTGATTGTAAATTTCCTTTTCAGTTACATATTTTTTAATGCCTAAAATTAAGGCTCTCGACTTATATAAAGATACAGAGCATCAATAGAAATCATTGTGAGTTCAAAATACAAATCCATAGCAGTGTAAATTCTCTATACCCCACCACAAATACTTGGGTTGCCCAAACTACACACATCTACATTTAGCTGGACGAAACCTAAGACTGGGGAAGTCCATAGCAAAACCAAAACTTTTGGTGTTTTGATATTTGAGAAGGTGATGCCTGACTGATGCATAATGGCAAGATCAGAATTACTAACTTTTTTACAATGAGATAATCCCATCATCTATACAACAAGCAAAAGTTTAATCTTAAAACATGTCATGTTTGTCAATTCCTTTTTATCTTCCATGCAAATTGTGTATATACCAATGAAGCCAAAGACAACTGATAATATATGATAGTAAACCCAAAATAATACATAGTTGGGAGACAACATTAGCCTTCCAAAACCAAGTCTCTATCATCTATTGCCAGTTTCTTCTTCCTTCTATTTTGATGCCCAATAACCTTGCAAAATAATCCCATAACTCAAAAATAAACAAACTTAAGCATAACACATGGTCTAATGAGTCCATATCAAGTTTTTCACAGCAGTTACACTTGGAGGCTAAAGCAATATTCAACTTTTGAATGCTAATATCAAAAGGCAGACTGCCCCTAAAACTCTTGAACATAAAAATATAAATTTTTTATGAAAAGGCTTTGTGCCAAACCCACTTCGCCCAAGTGACTTTCTCTCCATATACTCGAGTGTATCACCATGCAGATCTAGTTGTGAAGTCTCTTGTGCTAGAAGCTTTCCATATTTGACAATCATTCCCTTCTCTGATCCATAATTCCTTTGTCCCAATTTAGTTTATTAAACTCTCCCCCACTAGTTCTTCCATTTTATGTTTATTCCATCCATCATTTCCCCATACCTCTTTAACCAGCAGCTGAGGTTGAGAAATATGTTCCACGTTGTATGCCAAGAAACCCAATTGAGACCAATTATTAAACCAGAAAGAGAGATTTCCTTGCTTCACTAGCCCGCCTATGCCACGAATCACATCTGGAAGGACTAATCTAACCCCTTTCCAGAAACTCGAGTCTTGTCGAGATGCTGTGATGAGAAAAGGGTGTGCCTGTGTCAGGTATTTCTCTCTAAAACAAGTTGCCCATAGAGAGTTCTCATATAAGAATTTCCATGCAAACTTCATGTGCAGTGCTTTCTTCACTGCCTCTAAATCCCAGATTCCTAGACCCTCTTCTTATGTTGGTTTACATACTTTCTCCAAGCAATCCATTTTTTCTTCTTTTACCCTTTCTTCTCACCCCAAAACAAATTCGAAAATAGCTTTGTCAACTCATTTATCGCCTTCTTTGGGACATTCAAAACTGATATAAGATATATGGATAAACTTGATAAGACATGTTTAATAAGAGTAAGCTTTCCACCATTAGAGAATAAAACCACTTTCCATCCTACAAGTTTTTTCTTCACTTTCAGCATTAATGGCTCTAGAAGGGCAAAAGTAAGCTCACCTGTATGAAATAATGCTCCCAAATACGTATATGGGATTTTTGCCTCTCTAAAACCAGCGACATTTAGCACAATTGATCTCCTAGCTGCTGACACTTTGGTTGGAAAAAATATAGCAGACTTGTTGCTATTAACCTTTTGACCAAATATACTCTCCTAGATCCTTATAACCTCGACACGTGCTGGAAGAGAAGACTTTGACCCATTCATACATATAGCCAAATCATCAGCATAAAGAAGGTGAGTGATTAGAGGGCAGCCTCGAGATTGTTGAAAATTAAAAATTCTACCTTCTTGAAAAGCTTGATTCGACATAGTTCTTCTTCCGCTATTATGAAAAAATACGGCGATAAAAGTTCACCTTGTTATCATGTCATCTATGATACACTGAAGAAAATTATTTATTTATTGACAATTATTTCATATCAAAATGAGTCTATTTTCGTCATAAATAGTCATTTTCGTCACAATTAACTTGTCATAAATGTTCTTTTTCTTGTAGTGATATAGAATGCATAACAATAAATCCAATTATATGAGGATGCCTATGTTGAAAAGATTTTGGACTAGCTAGCAGCACAAGGGCGCAATGATAAACCCTCACAAAAATATAATCCAAAGGATGCAATTCTTGGAGTTTCGATTGTATTTCCACCACCCGACGATCAAATAGAAGGGAGGCACAAGGTTCCACACATGGGCCTCTCTAATGAATTTAATTAGGTTGATAATAATAATAAACCAGGAAAATAAAAATATAATCTCTTTTTGTGTGTGCGCATAATTGACCGTCAAAGTAAACATTATATAGATTCTTTATCGATGAATTAGGTTTTTACATCCAACCAAAAATTATTAATGGATGTGTGTTTTTGAAAATTGATCTCATTCGCCTCTTAAAGAATGATTGTAACTAAATATTTTAAATCAAATTTGGGTTCAATAACTAATTATTTTTTTGCAGACAGTACTATAATACAACGAAACTTATAAGTTTGCCTAATTTTCATGAGATTATTTATTTGCAAACTAATATCAATCAATTTTGCTTAATTTTCTTGTTAATCCTCTTACTTGATTACTAGTTTTGATGTGTATTTTGTAAAGGACGTGTCCCACCACCGGTCGTGATTGCTCACCTATAAATCGTTGAGTGGACGGCACAGTGTGCCTGTAACCTCTTTGATGCTTAAGTCAATAATGAGAAGTAATAATTCGAGAATGCATGAAATCAGAGAGATCGAAGGTTACCTGTTGCTCATATATATAAGCATGGAAAATATAGGATGAGTATCATAAACTGATTAACTTTGTACTATGCTCAGTCATTATAAGATTTATCCCTAATATATTGGAATCACCTAATCACACGTGATCTATATCCATAACGTGAGATTTATCCCCTCATAATAGGTCGGCGGCTAGGTGTTCGTTAAGTCACACGACTCCATTGAGCCCTTTATGGGTGATGGGCCTTGGGCCCCCAATTTGGGCCAAACCAATATTAACTCCTCTAATTACCCCACTAATTCCTCTCGCATGTAAGTGTAGAGAATTCATAATTAAGGAATTATAAATATCTTACTTCACTCAGTTGAGGATGTTTGAGACCCTAGACCACCCCGCTAGCGATTTGGGACAACCTATGGGCTACCCCGCTGGCCCATTTATTATTTTACTCGCCGTTTTCGTTTATCAAGAAGCAGGAATTTTAAACTTGGGGGAACGTGGATACGTTACCCAGTAACCGTCACCACGTTCCTCAATCACTTCGCTTAGTCAAGTAATGATGATTTAAATTTATTACCTTCATTTCGCTACTCTTTCTTATTCTTCATTTTCTTCCCAATTTCTTCCTTTCTTCTTTAAGTTCTTGAAACCCCATTGTCTCGACTTCTTTTACCTGCAACTCCAATTTTCCACATTTTCCCTTTCTCTATGGTTCTTTGCTACCCTCATTGCCCAACAAAATATATCCTGAACCCTTGTTGTTCCGGAATATTATTCCACTAAAGACATTCCATACTTGAAGGTTTCGAGTGGCGCTCCACCCTCAGTGCCAAAGACTTGTCGAATCTACACAACACCTACAGGATCTCAGACTCCATACTCTTGGAACTCCCTCACCACGGATGCATCGACGAAAAAGGATTCGCCGAGAAGGTTTCCTTCCTATCTGTGCCCTAACTCACGGTTTGCGATTTCCTTTCTGTAGCCCAATACGCAACGTTCTTGATCTTCTTAGGCTAGCCCCTACGCAGCTTCATTCTCATGTGTGGTCTTTGTTCTTGTATTGTGTTTTGCTTGGTTTTGGAACCTATTAGGGAAGAATACCAAGATTTAACTGCCCGAGAGTTCTTGGTGTTTTATTCTTTGAGAAGCTCTCTGGGTAACATTTGCAGCTTTCAGATTAAGAAACAACGGTTGGCCCATTTTGAAAGTCATCACTCAAACGCCAAATAATGGACGAGAAAGTTTTTCTTGGTCTCAGGCGTCGATTGAGAATTTTCCAACTTAGAGGCTATGCGTTGCTTTTTGCTTGGCATATGAGAATTTTCCAAACAACATTAATGATGACCTCCACGTCCTTTTTGCTTGGCACCACGAGTCTTTGTATTCGTCATTGGTGTTTAAGGGCGACGTGGTTTGATGATCTCTGCGCCCTTTTTACTTGGCACCATGAATTTTTGTACTCATCATTAATGTTTAAAGACGGCGTGATCTGATGACACTAATCATCATCGTACCCACAACCCATAGAAGAAAAGTATGGACAAGAAAATGGCACCCACCAAAACTGTTAGCTAGCACACCCTAATCATTTCAAAACCCGAGTATTTTCTTCCCCACCTCTCTCTCTCTCAAAATAATTTATATACAGTAAATCGTGATGTAAATTACACCATGCACCAACCCTGAAGATTGCGCTTGTCCGCCTTGAAACGATGGTACTTCATGAGTAGATCAGGATAATGATCACTGCTAACTATCTGCATTCATAGTTAACAAGAAATCATTACCACAGTCTATATGGACATGGTATAACTTGGCGTTAAATTCCTTAATTTGGAAATCCAAGTGATAGAAAATATAATAAAATAGAAAAATGAAGAAGAGAGAAGGAGGGAAAGAGAAATTGAGGTCTATGAATTTAAGTCATTGAATATTAATAAATAGGTGAAACTGTCGAAAAGAAAATGACTATCAACAAATCAGTGTCGAGAAAGTGGACTCTCATGAATGTCCAATTCGAAGGCGTGATTCAATGTTAGGATGGATTAAAGGCTGAATCAAATTAATTAATATCCAGAATCAGATCTTTAACAGGCCGCTTCTCGTGACATTTTCGAATGTATTCCCATAATTACAAGAGATCCTCGTGATAATTATGTACGTACTCTCCCCCTACCATTTGACCCTCCCTAAACTGCCAGCTTTCTTGTAATCCATTGCTAATTAAAAAGAGAGAAGAAAAAGGAATATTTGGATCATTAAACCAAAGTCTACATGAGTGGTTTGATCAGTCACATATATAGGCAGTAGGCATATATAGATCAGATGTACAGAGACGTGTAACTACTGCAATGAATTGTGCTTGTAATCCAAGCAAAACCTGCCTGCCAATGCCCATGCAGCTGGTCTTTTTCATGGAAATGCAAACGCATAATAATATTCTTCTTCAACATTCTACAGTGGCGCTAGCTCCATGAGCTAGCAGAAAGTATATAGAAGCCTAACCAACTCGATCTCTGATAACTACTTTAACTGGAGATTGAAGTTGACCCTTGCCAGCTCTTCTTAAGGCCAGACAGGCCAGACCAAAAGTTGACTACTCGGAGAGAAACAGAATTCCTTCTTTTTATCTTTTTACGTGAAACTCCACATGACACGAAAAGACTTAGAATGCTTGTATGCTTTATTATCTTAAAGCGAGCAAGCTGGGCTTTTCCCACTTCTTTCTCTGTCATTATTTTGTCAACTTCCCACCAAAATCTGAAGTCCGCGGTGATCATCTGAATTTTGTTAATTGGGAAATGACCATTGATGTGGAGGTTCTACGGGAGACGTAGACATTACAGTCCCAGTCGGCCTGATCAGACTCAGATCTATGGCAATACCTGTATATCGGGCTTCAAACTTTATGTCGGAATCAAGAGCATAGAGATATATAATTAAGCACGTGAACTGGATCATATATTTTAATACTATCGGAAAAATCAAGGGGTAACCACTGGCTAACTATAAAGTAAGGGAAATATTTGCAAGGCCATTCAACAGTGCTGAAATTTCCCAGTAGCAGAAAGACAGTAACAGGTACATTCTTTCTGTTTGTTCAGAATCTAAGCAATGTATTGCCTATTTCACATCTGAGGCTTGAGTTGGCGCCATTAAAAGAGAAAATATATTTGTAATTGTGAATCGTAAATTATGTAATTATGTAACTGTGAGTTGATGTTGTTAACGAGATTTATATGAAAAAAATTAATATTTTAATAAATTTTTTTTTTAAATAATTATATAATATTAATATATTTTACGATTATATATAAAATTACTCTCGCTGAAACATATATAATCACCCATTTTGTAGTGGAGAAACTGTTGTGGCTGTTGAACCCATATGACAAACACACAAGCCTATGTAGGTTGTTGGGTCCCAACCGATCTCTTTTTATATATTGGGACTGGTTCAACTCTTTCATCCAGAAGAAACCCCACCCTCGTTTTTCCATGTTCTGCAAGAAAAGAGGGCATCATTGCTTAGTAGGATATGTAGGCATGCATTATTTCTTCGTAGCCTAGGATAAGTTGGACATTCAAGATCCCTTTCTTTTCTATTGGAAATAAGAAGGCAAAAAGAAAAAGATAATAATTAGCTGGAGCTCATTGAACCTGTGGGCACTATACGGGACTAATGAAGTGGGTCCTGATCATATGGTTACTTTCGGACCTCAAGTTCTGTGGAGTACATTAGGATAGGAACTGAATTGGGAGAACACTCGAAATATATGGACACAAATAAATCCAAATAGAAAAGAAGTACCTGATCACACTCAGAGAAGACAATATTATTATATGTATGAAGAGTTTTTAAACATTACATCGAAGATAACCTTTCTCAAATTCATCCTTTTAATTCATCTCATAATTTCATCTCATTAAATCATTACAACTTTTTTAAATTTTCACATAAAATAAAATAAACAATTCAAAATTTTCAAATTCTAAAATAAAAATAATATTAAAAAGAATAATTCTACATATAACCATGAAATGCGTAAACGTCGCGTAATTATTTTAAAAAAGAGTAGAGTCTACTATTAAAAAATTAATTTTTTCATATAGATCTCATATTTTATTCACTTTTTTCAAAACGATTACGCGAAGGTTGCACAATTCACGGTTACAAATATCTTTTCTCTATTAAAAATATATCTTCTAATAATATTTTATTCAACTTTTAATTTTAATCTCAACTCATTTCATCTCATCTATAAAAACAAACTAAGCATAATTGGTTTCCTAGCTCCTTCCGGCTGCTTGTTGTTTTCTTAGCTTCATGTTCCTTCCTTATTGCCTAAATAGAGATCTATTAAAAAGCCTCATTATTGATCTAAAAGTTCTAAAATGGTTAAAAGTATTGATTTAGAACCATTTAACTTTTAAAATCATAGCATTCCACCTTGCACGCACACTTCAAAAGCCCTTTTCCTTGCGGTGACTCTACTCACCTATGGGTCGACATCGATTCCCTTCTTAAATCGAAAATGTAACATGGTTCTTGTTTTAATATTAATTGTTAAAGGTCTAAACATTGATCTAAAAGTTGCTAATACTGTAAAATATTAATTTGGTTAAACTTTTAATACTTATAGTCATGATAACATTAAGATCTCATTTATATATTTGTCTACCCCTCTCAAGTTCATTTTTCTGATCTTTCTTCCCCATCCATATATAATCGGTTGCCTTTCTCTCAAGAGAGACACAAATTACATGCATGATCTATATATACAGTACTGCTCATTATTTAAAGTAACACTATATACACGCACACATAAAGTTCGAGAAATGTTATTTTTCATCTTAAAATTTATAATCATCATTTCATATAGGATATAACAAGAGCACAAGCAACATCAGAAGTATCGATCCTTCAGCGACAAAACGCATCAAGTTGGTAGATCAGCACTGTAACAAATGCATGTTGATACTACGAACCCATTGAGTTGCTGCACAAAACTAAGTGCGAAATTGATTGATTGAGTTTGTGGGAATCATTGTTCCCAAAAAACAAGACGTACGTTGCATAGAATTATTTTCTCCTTCATCAATTCGCTCACACTTTAGGTACCAACATAGTTAATGACCAACGAAGGAACGAAACGTCTAGTACGCCTAGTTAGTTACTCTGTGCACCAATATATACATGAATTTAAAAGCAAAGAAAAAAAAAAGAGAAGAAGAAAGTCTTGATGGCAATCGATTAATCTGGTTACTGATCGATCAGTTTTCTGAACAACAGATTCCCTTTCTGAAGTGATATAGATGATTCTTCTGGGCCAACTTCTAAGAAAAAGATGCTTTGAGGAGATGAGGAGGTCCCCCACCCTTCCCTAGTCTATCTCCCCATGAAAATCTTTCTATCTATCAAGTTTGTCACAATTTTCAAAGCTTTTATCATCGCGAGGGGATTTGAGTCAAGCACCTATACATGGTCATCTTTATATATTTAATTATTTATTTATTAATTTACTTGGATGATCTTCTTCGCGACGGCCGATGATAATCTTAATTGGTTGGTACTTTTGCAAACTGATCACAATGATCATACTCAAAGTCTGACTGATCTGGATCAATAAGTGATAGTACTAGTTGCAAATCCATTTGGGAGATGGAAAGATGTTTCCTCGATCATGCAGCATGATGGGATCGATTGTGTTTTTACATGCAAATTGATCGATATTAAATTATTAATTAATATTGGTCGTCACGTACGTTTCAAATTGCCATGGTTTTTAATGAGTCGCTCCACTTTACCGCTTATTGTTTTTCTTTTTTTTTTCTTTTTTTTTTCTATTCATATTTTTTTAATAGATTTAAATATTTTTAAAAAATAAAAAAATATACCAATACACTTAAAATCACTTCTTTAATCACTAAATAAAAAAAAAATCATCAAGCAATACATTTTAGCGATATTTTACGAGTGGCAAAGTAGCTTTTTTCGTTTTTAATATATCATCACCATTATTAATGAGAAAAGAAATATATGATTGATATAGATAGTGAAATGAGATGAGATAATTTTAGATGAATTAAAAAATATTGTTAAAATATTATAATTTTTAATATTATTATTGTTTTAGGATTTGAAAAAGTTAAATTATTTATTATATTTTATGTAAAAATTTTAAAAAATTATAATAATGAGATAAATGAAACTATCTTTAAATCCAAACATGGCCATAGTCAAATATCTTTGTAGTTTGTAAATTATTTTATATTAATTCAGGTGACATGACTTTTAATGAATTTTTTGTTAGAATTAATATATATATATATAGTATTATTACTATCCATTTATTACTTATAGTGTATTTTTTTTTTATCATTTTCTTTTAAATATTTTTTTAACATCCTTAATCATTAAGAAAAAATTTAAAATATATATAATTTTACTAATAATCACATACTTAACTATTAAGTAAAATTAAAAAAATATAAAAATCAAATACAAAAAAAGTAGTAAATGACGGATAGTGAGAAGGTAGTAACCTTTTCATTTTCCATATATATATATATATATATATATGAGTCGTGAAGTACGTACTAGAATTAATCAGAGTTTAATTAACATGCAACAATTAATTTTGATTATATATACGAGAGTCTCTCATATATATAATATATAGTGTTTCATCATGATGGATTATTGAAAGTAACAAAATTAAAGAAGGATTGTCTCCAAAAATAAACGTTTCGCTTTTTAAAAATAATTCCTTTAATATTGCTATATATATATATATATATATGGTGTAGCGCCCAAAAAGTCTTAATCAACTGTACATTTAGACATCCCAATTAGCAACTAATTATCATGCACTGTGGTTTCGATGAAAATGACCGTCATTAATTGATTAATCAAATCAGATTAAATTATCCTAAACATGATTACGATGAGAATCATGATGTCTGTTAATGCAAATAAAATCCAAATTATTCTAATCATCCGGTCCTAACCTAGCTATTACGTACGTACATGATCGATCATTTGAACCAAATCCAGCTACGCACCACCTCACATGGGTTGCATGTATTTTAATCAAAAATTATAACTTTCACATGACTATATATATATGATCCCCCTCCATTTCTTTCTGTCTTTCTCCGATATCATATATGCAACTCAGTGGTGGGTCATCATGATCAATATCTTCTTCTTTGTTGTCAAGACTCATGAGGAGCAATTCAGTACGATTGATATCATGATTTTAAGCAAAATCATTTTAGCATAAACTGCGTGGAGAATTAATGCATGATATTATAGGGACCCTTTTGAAAAAGTGCCTACTTTTAATTAATTCGCTTCATTTTTTTTGACCAAATTAATGCGCTAGTGCACTTCCCAATTGGTTCAGTACAAAATGATTGAGACGAATTATATCATATATATAGTACTCTGATCATGAGAGGCGCAGGCAATATTGTCTCCAAAATTAATGATATTATTATAAGAATCCCCTACTTTAATTTGTGTCCCTTCAAATGAGAACCAATTTACTTAGGCCGCTTAATTACCATAAAATTTAATATGGCCCGGGATGTATGATAAAATATATATATTGAAATAATGAATGGGAAATTAAGATAATTAATTACTTGTTTTGCAAGTGCATCATGTTGATCATGAGTAGTAGTACTAGAAATTGATCGTATTCAATCTTTCTACATTTAATGAGAAATCGAATCGTGATAAGTTGATGAATGAAGGAGAATAGATCATTTATTTGAAACAAACTTGAATAAGTATTAATTTCTCGCTATTGTCAACTTAAGTGATGAGTATCAATTATTTTTTCTTTTCTATCATCTCTTATGAAACTTGTTTCCTAATCTTAATCAGACTGGTTAGAGCATATTTTATTTCCATTTGAATGTTCTCATTAGTGCCAAAGCACTAAATTCTTTCTTGCTCTTGGGTTCTGATCATTAGGAGTTTTTCTTGTAAACATGTTAGCACAATTTTAATTGGTTTTTTGAAATTGTTATTAGTATCAATTTGAATCTCCAAGATTTGTATATATTATTTTAACTTATATTAGATAATTTTTTATGATTATTTTTAGCTCAGTCTCAATAAGTATTCCACCAAATGTTCTAGTGGGTAATACTAATACCCACCAGTACCTCTCGCGGTAATTGATCTTATTCTCACGAGCAATGATGAATGTAAACGTACTTTTGCGACAAGTTTAGTAGGCTATTGCCATGGGATTTGTCATGGAAATAGCCTAGTATTTTCCACGACTTAGACTTTTCGCGGCATAAAATATTTTTTGTGGCGACTTATATCCCACGAGCCTTCCACAAATAAAATTAGTGGGAATAAAGTTTTTTCCATAAAAATGATGCTTTTGCCACCGATAATAGTGATGGAAAAATACGGTATTTCTTGTAGTATAATTAGCATCTTATATTATTAGGGTCTATATATTTGTCATGATTGGAAAATCTGACAGGCAGAATGTGTACAAGATTAGTGGTTAGGGTTTAGAGTAAGAGGGTTCTGTCAAACTCGATCGAATATCCAATGAGATACATTTAATATATGATTCAATTTCTTGTTAATTTGCTTATAAACTCGTATAACATATATAATCAAATTAGTTTTTTCCAAGAGAATAACTAATGTTGATATGCTTTTTTCAATATATCTAGTTAATAACCATCATTGATCATGCTAATGAAGAGGGTTTATCATGATATTTTTTGGGATAAGATTTTTTTCATGAATCGTATACTTAGTTCAATTAAATCCACTTATATTAACATGTTGAAACTCATCGTATGTCATCAATTTACTTAGTCATGCCAAAATCGAGAGGTTGGTTTAGCCCATTTGTTAAAATATTGAACCGTATTCGTACAATTGAACCATATAGTTATATGGTTCAACCTACACGTACACATATAGTTGTATGTCAATAACTTGATATATACGACACAACTCCAAGTTATTGCATCTAAATTATGCACTCATTTTAATTCTAGAATGAATATTCGTAGAACAATATTCCCATTCTTATGAATATCTTTATACTTCCTTTTCAATTCCCATACTTATGAATATTCGTACCAATGAAAAGTAGCCTAAAAACAATGAGATTGTAATATTCACAAGAGTGTTGCTATACTCACCGCTCCCAGCGGGACCTACCGTTAGTTATAGAGTTTTATTTTATTTTTTTGTCTTTTCATACGTGTATTTTTTAATACTTTTAAATATATTTTTTAAAAAAAATTATAATATTATTAAAAAAAATCACTTAAGTAAAAAAAAATTAAAAAAACAAAGCGGTAGAATTGAGTAGTAAAATGGAGAGGGAAGAGTAGTATTATCCTATTCACAATGATCCTTTTTTTCCCTAGATATATAATCCCATAATATGGCTTTTTTAAAAAAAAGAAATGAGTTATATATAGAGGATGGAGTTGGTCCTAGATAAAATTAATTAACAATCAAACTACTAGAAAATGATCTAAATTACCCAATATGGACGATGTCCAAACAAGTAGCTCTCACTTCTCACAAGAATATTGAGAGTGGATGGTAAACGAGGTAATCTTGATAAGAGAACTAGAACCACTAGAAAGAAAAGAGAGTTCGAACAACTTGTAATTAAGGACAAAGATCAAACTCTATATATATATATATATATATATATATACATGCACATTCACTCATAAAAAGATTAACATATATTTTTACTTAAAACACATCCCAAATAAAAGTAGAACGGCATGTATATGAATAGGAGAACCGATTTGGGTGAGGTCAAATCTTAACTACTCTCAAGTAAACTAGACATCATGCCAAGAATATATATCATGTGGTCTATGTAGGGCGGGTTGTGTGAATGATGCTCATAGCTCTTTCTTTTTTTCCCATCTCCCAAACACATTTCTAGATTAATATGAATTCAATACCGTCAAATATAATTCTTTTTTTTTTTTTTTGTAAACGATTGAAGATAAAAAAGGAAAAATAATATAAATATATATATATATATATAATCTTGAGAGTAAAATCTCAATTGGGGGAGGTGGGGGGGAAGGAAAGCATCTAGCCCCAGTTGAACTTGTGGCTGGTGGGTAGGCCAATGTCTCTTCAGATGGAGATGAGGGACAGAGTCACACAGAGAGAGAGAGAGAGGAGGGGAGGCAAACATAATCAGGTCAACGCCTTCTCCAGCTATGACGTCATCTTCCACGTCAGACTCCAGCTCCCTCTCTCGCATAAGTACTCCCACTCTTCGACTTCGGTCTCTTCACTTCCCCCCTCCCAACACTTCCCATATCCCCCCCTCCCAAAAAACTCACGCGCCATGTACGCTCACCCCAACACCGCATTCTCACGCGCCGCCGATTTTCCCGGCCTGTCCACATCCCCGGAGCTCACACTCCCATTAGCTCTCCCTTCGGCGCCGTTTCTGCCGCCCAACTTGCTCCTTCCAGACCACCTCTCCGCCGCCGAGCTCGACTCTGTCCCCGACGCTCTGAGAACGTTGAACTCGGAGGTGGGGAACAGTAGTAGCTGTAGCGGGTGCAGCAGCTACGGCTCTCCGAATTCCCTCGCGAGTCAGGGGCCGAGTTTCATCCAGAGAAGCGTGAGCAGCCACTCGCTCCAGAAGAACGGGTTTCGGCAACTCGTTTCGCCGACCCGCGAGTTCTTGGACTCCGACGAGAGTCCTGTCCGGAGGGTATTCAGCACCGGGGACTTGCAGGTGAGTTTCTGTATACTAAATCACTCAAATGCCCACTTCGTTTTGACGTAATGACCAACCTTTCGCTCAGTACTGTGCTCTACTGAAGCTACTTGCCACATGCAAAACTCTGCTAGTCTGATTTTTCTGTTCTTTTTCCTTCTTACTACAAACCATCTCTCCGTTTTTTTTCCCATTTTCTGGGTATTTTTATTTGATATTATTAGCTAATTGAGATTAAGCATGGATTGTTTGCTTTCCCTTTTCTTATATTTCAATTAATGTGGTTGCAGAGAATTAAAATGGTGCAGCGCTGTCATCGATCAGAGAGCCCCTTGTCCAATGAAAATAGTATCATCATCGAGAGTATGAGCAAAGCGTGCAGATACAGCCCTGAGGAGAAAAAGGAGAGGATCGAGAGATATAGGAGCAAGAGGAACCAACGAAATTTCAACAAGAAGATTAAGGTTTTTTTTCTTAATATTAATAATAATTAAACAGTTGCTGGGCATATCATTGAATAATCATCTTCAAAAACGAGAAAAGATCTATGTAAAGTGGGATATTGAGATAGAGTAGTCGTACGTGTTTTTTCTGGTTTTACAAGTTTTTGTTTTTGTTTTTTCTCAATGCCAAGTACTTGTCTATAGAGGAAGCATCAACTGCAAATGATATAAACTTGAAAAATTGTCGCTGCTGCCGACTTTTTTAACTTTCCCTCCTGCTCTTATCCTGTGATGCTACGTCTTGTCACGTCCAGCTTTTGCAACATGTTCCTAACTTTCTTTCTCATCACTAAGGATTAGTGGCTACTTCTGATCGAGATCGATATATATATATATATATATATATTCTTTGAGGAGAAGATGTTAATTTGACATAAGTTGGGAATATGTCTATTGAGATACTTTGGGCAGATTAGACACAGTTTTTACTGTTTGATACATCGTCGGTATGTCACTAGATTGTGGTGGTCGGACTCGGAACACTCATCGGCAGTCTTGATGATTGCTTTTAAGGTTAAGGAATCAATAAAAGAATGTAGTATATAGCATTATTGATAAACGAATTGTTTAGCCTATTTGAATGAACAGAGCTACCACCAAATTTTTCCCTTGTGCTATGCATATATAGCTTTGTCCATGCAATAATTCTACTTGACATGGAACTCAAACATGGTATTTTTACTATTAAAATTGGCAAACCTGTAATGGCTGGTTTAAATCTACTAGCATTGCTATGTAACAGTGAGGCCTTTTTATATGCAGTATGCTTGTAGGAAGACGTTGGCGGACAGCCGGCCGCGCATCAGAGGTCGGTTTGCAAGGAATGATGAAATCGAGAAGAGTTCTCAAGTTCAATGGAGCCATATGGGCGGGGAAGAAGACGAGGAAGATGACGATGATTGGATTAACTTCATTTCAACATTCTCAGCAAATATGGGACCTTAATATATATATATATATATATAGATGCATATCATGTGGCTCCTTAATGGATTAAGAGATCAGTTCTTATAAGTTGGACCTAACTATAGTGTCCTAGTGTGGCTATCTATGTTCTCTTGATTTAGTACTTTCAAGTGTGCTTCAGGTTAAAAATTGATGTAGATATAGTTTGATTAGATTATTGTTGTTCATGTTGTTGTCGTCATCATCATCATCTAATTATGTGGATTTTCGGCTGCCCTGAAATATTTAGAAATCGGGCAGTTCTGAAACTTCTGAAAATTGTAGCCACTGATCATCTAAATGGAATTATGTTTATATAGGTCCTTATGTGCAATTTGTATGTGCTTCGTTTTAGTGCTTGAAGATGAAACTAACTGATAACTTAAAAAGGGGGTCAAGATAAAGACATTACCGTTGACAAAGTTACAGGAAAAAGCACAATGGTAATGATCATGGCTTCCGGTGGCGGCGCCAACAATTCATCTTTTATATATATATATATATATATATATATATACACGCACATTAAATTTGGATTATTGCTCGAGATCAAGACTTTATCGAAGAGATGCATTGGTAATTAGTCATTACAATTTACGTGATATATATAAGTGATAAAATACAAAATATTGGTATATATTTATATATCTATCCTACAAGAAAAATTATATTCTTAATAATTTTTAAGAATAAAATGGTGCATATAATACCTCTTAACATAAATTAAAAGTTTAGCCATTGAATAATTAAACATCTTAGTGGCTTTACTAAAGCGTTTCTTTGGCTGCGCAAATTCTTAATCCACAGTTACTAAATCTATATATGCTCTCTCCTTTTCAAGACTGATGATCGTTTTCATCGTTCAATTAAATGTTAGTGACTAGTACATGATTATACGTAGAAACTTATATACTAATGTGAGATTATAAATATATATTATTGGAGTTGGAATCGGAATCTAAATTTCCGTTTAATTAATGATAATGATTCCTAATTAAAACTATGCATATCTAATAAATTCCTTAATTTAGGGTGAAATAAATATAAAGTAACTACACTAAATATATTTAAATATGATAGAAAATATATAGATGAATAATGATAAGACACAATTATTTTATATCCAATTTTTATATATAATTAATGACCAATATTTTAAAAACTCTCATCCCATGACCGCTTTTTAAGCTATTTTACGTACCTAAAACATTTATATGGGAACGCAAAAATCATTAAATCCATACTCTTCTCCTTTACAAAGTTCGTTTCATCACTTAGGTTAATTAGTATCTAATGAATACGTAGAAAGTTATAATACAGTACTGAGTGTGATTAATAGAATTGAAATCTAGTTTTGTCTTCAACTAATTAAAAACAATAACTACTATTGAGACTAGGGTTAAGATCAGCATCAAATGATTTTACCAGCTAGGTTATCAATAAAAATAGGAAAGATATATCCTCACAACGCATGGTAATTATGAATATAATGAGTCTCGACGACGGTAAAAGGCAGTGATATATATATATATATATATATATATATATATATATATATATAAGTAGCAATAATAATTAATGTTGCTGCATGGTGGCAATAAACATATATAGGCAAATATGACAAAAGGTTGATACATGATGACATGATTAATCAAGATGTATGACACTTCCTAAAACTAAACCTAGTCAAAGGTTGTTGGTGCCTGTAAGAGGTCTCGTAGTTCTTAAAAAATGGCCTACCCTGCAATCAGGCTTTGCTGTTTTTAAGAGTTTCAGAGAAGTGCTTACAAATATGAAAGTTTTTTTCTGGGTGTCGAACAGTACCTGAGCAAGTAGCTTGACAGGAAATTCATGGGAGCCAAGTATGTATGTGTGTGTGTATATATATATATATATATATATATATATATAGTTGCTGCTTTATGTTGAAGAGGACAAGGCATGAGCTAGGGAATATAAAATCTTAGGAGAATTGGGCCCAGCATTGGCACCGTCCATGCGTACTGAAGTTGACTATAAATCCCTAGAGGTGGGGAAGACGGCCATGTTAGTTCTTCTCTGTCTGCGGTGCGTTACCCACTAAGTTTGAGATAGCTCGCTAGGGAAAAGCTATAAAGCCTACATATACATCCTAGCATGCTCCAAGCTGCTCTGATTATAATTAAGGGACCTTTTCTTCTTCTTCTTCTTCTTCTTCTTCTTCTTCTTTTTCTTTTAATTTACTATTCTCTGATCACTTTAGTTTTCCATATAAAAAAAAATGCTTCAGATTAATGGGGTCTCATGATGAGCTTTTTTTTGTCTTTGTGCTGAGTAGTCTGCATGACTGGAAGAGAGGGGATTGTTTATTAATTTGGAGCTACAAAATCTTCTACCGAGCCTAAAAAGAAAAGGGAGCCTCAGATTACTAGTGCAGGCAGCCGGCAGGAGCAAGCAATATGGCTTCAAGAGGTACTACTGCATGGTTGCCATGATTACAGGGTTTGCGATACAAGTGATCATGGGACCTGATTTAGATTACAGAGAGTTTTTTACCAAATTTCTGGAGTTAGAGCAATAGAGATAGACATATAAAGTGTATCTCGCAATATTTATAATTGTTTAGATAACACTAAATATATGATTAATAAATGTTATAGAACTCACTTTATGTGTCTATCTTTCTCCTCCGCTTTAAGTCCGACCTAATTAGATCTCAATCCTATGAAGAACTATTTAATAAAGTATATATATTTAAAATAGTTGTTAATAAGTAAACTTGTGTAACAAACAAGTGTAAGCTTCGTAGATATTGCAGTTTTGCAACGGGGTGATTTCTCACGTGAATTGATCCATATTCTTAACACTACATATGCTAACATAACAGCTTGTACAATCAACTAGACGAGGGGAGTAGACATGAGAAGGTAAAACTTGCAGAGCTGTACATAAATCTTGGGATCAAATATTGGCTCTTCTTATGTTTGTAGCCTGCATTGTATATATAAGTTTAACACCCAAATCTTGAAACAGTGGGAGCAGCAGTGCGACAGCACGGCAGCGATGGTAGTATCGGTACCTGTGGCGGTGATAAACTTTTCAATAGATTAGATCATATATTGTGTTCTGTTTCTCTGATTAGGAAAATAAATGTGCATCCTTTAATTATCAGCAACTCTACAATTATCAATTTACTCTGTCAAAATTCAAATATTTTCGGTTGGCTTTTCACTTATTTGCACATGCAGGGCTTGAGAATATCAAAGACATGCATGCTATTAATTAAACTGATTAGGGCAAGAATAGACTTGAAATCACCACCAAGACATGCATGCACGAAGACCTGATTAATTAATAAAGTTTGATATTGATTGTTTGAGGAATTCTATGCATCAGCCACTATTCACTTTCACACCCCACACTTATAGTTTTTTTTTTTTTCATAGGGTATAGAGTAGTGAATAGTAACTGATGAAAATAATTTTTCTTTCAATAAGAGGAATAGCAAAGCCAATTCCATGTTCCAAATTATTAGGTAGAATTGCATCCATCCATCCAACTCAATTTAAACAAAGGGACCCCTCCCGGAATATCCCAAATTGGTGTAAGGCATGCAGCAGCTTAATGATGACGCAGGTGGTTGATCAAGCCAAAAAGACAAGCCAAGCCGCATGTTACCCTCAGAAAATACCATTAACACAAAAGCATTCACTTTTTTAGAAGAACAAAAGGAAAAATGAGCACATGTGAAGCAGTATCTTCCTAGGCTATTGATTGCATATTTCTTATCAAATTTGGGCACAAAAAGTGAATCCTAGATGCCTCTACAGCATCTCCCTTTATACAGATTTTTAGCCTCTGATAAAAAGGGAGGAAACAAAAGAAAGCTTGTGAGGTGTATATTCTTATTAAAAATAGTAAGTGACAGACATTTTATACTTGAAATAAAGCTAATTGCACTTTGATTTGTTTTATCAAAATCTTTCTAGATATCACCAAATAATTACTTTAACATTCTTGCCTACGGCCAAAATATATATATAGCTCTCTATTCTGAGTCTCTGACAAGATGTATGGCAGTATGATATTCAGGAACTGGGATTCCCAAATCAGCAACACTTTTTAGGGCTAGATGACTACTGGTGTGATTGACTGGCCAGCTTACAGTTTTTGGTATGTTTGGGGGCTAAATATGCATATTCTCTACCGTGGGCTCGTAGCAACAAGCCTCTGTTCCAATATGACATTGAAGTCATGATGATAATGCCCAGCTCTGTAGCAGTAACAGTGTAGCACACACCTTTGGCGTTAAGAACCATCAAATATAAAGGGTTATAGTGCTGCTTTTGATTGCTTAGAGAGAGAGAGAGAGAGAGAGAGAGAATTTCTTGCAAGAACATGAATTTTGGGGTGAGATTTTGGATACCGGTAAAAAAGAATTGCACAGCCAAAATTTTACCACCATTCAACTTGAACGGCAGCAAATGATACTACCAGGAAAATGGGGTATTAAACACTCAACTAGCCTAAATATAAGCCCACCAAAATAAATACTTAGGGCAAAAAATTATTGCACAGTTATCGCAACTTAACCCTCTTTTTCATCTTCTTGGTTTCCTCTTGAAAGCTGTAGTAATCAACAAACGATTCAAAGGAAATAGCATTGCTCCATGAGAAGTCCTCGATCTTGGTCTTGATCTGCCTGCATTCAGCAATGACCATTAGTGATTTAGCAATGACCAGCAAAATTTGGTCATTTTCATAAAGGATCTAGAAATTGATTCGACTGAACCTTCTTAAACTGTCTCTTTTTAACAACCAAAAAATATTTATGCCAGTATAACAGGTGCTTAAGAGAACTTGGACACATAATGGATCTTTAATACAATACAAGAAAATAAAAAATAAAAACTGTACGCACACAATACAAGAAAACTTGATTAGAAGACCCCACTGAACACAAAGGACAAACAAAGTACAATCGCAATTTCAGGCAAAAAAATTGTAGCCGAGTTAACTGATCAATAATTCTCAATAAACTAGATCTACGTGTAACTTCTGCTCTCTCTGTGCCTGCGTGTGAGCGGATCTGCTTGACTTGGAGCGGATCTGCTTGACTTAGAAAGCTTAACCTAGCTTCAAAGTTGGTAGAATAATAAGCTATACCATACAAATCATAATCCAGGCCAAAATCAATCTAAGAACAGCTACCGAGGACCATGAAAGTCTTCCATAGAATTCATATCATAATTTGTCACGCCAAAATTAACAGCTGTCGCAGTAAACCAATTTTAAAAAAAAAGGGGTTAAAACAACAATGGAGTAGGAGAGTCACACAAATTCATCAAAGCCCACACCTTTTTTTTTTATAAGTTATTTCATTGATATAAAGATAGGCATAGTCCAAGTACACTAGACGTATACAAATGCATATACTTATTTAGGAACTAGAAACAGTTACAAGGAAATCATGGAAGCTAAGACCATTCAAATCTAAAGCAATGGCCCACAAAAACAAAGTCTTCCAAAAAAGACTCCGAAACTCTTCCAAGGAACGTTCATGATGATCCTCAAAATGTCTCTCATTTCGTTCACTCCAAATACACCAAAAAATACATATAGGAGCCATCTTCCATACGGTTGCAATCTATGGTGTCCCTATGATCCCTCTCCAGAATGCTAATAGTTCAACCACTCTGCCCGGCATTACCCATGCTATTCTCATTTTGCTGAAAAAATAATTCCAGATATCTCTAGCAAACTCACGATGTAAAAGTAAATAATCCACCGTTTCACTACTATTTCTGCACATACAGCACCAATCCGTTATTATAAGGCCACGTCTTCTAAGATTATCAATGGTCAAAGTCTTCCCTAAAGTTGTTGTCCAGACAAAGAATGCGACCTTGGTGGGTGCTTTACTCCTCCATATTTTATTCCAAGAAAAATTGTGCCTTTGTTGCATGGTAATAGTGTCATAAAAAGATCGTATCGAGAATTTCCCTTTCCTAGAGGGTCTCCATGCCATCACATCTTCAGTTGTGGCAGCAATAGAAGTGTTATACAACAAGTTAAGAAAATCCGCCAGAATATTCACTTCCCAATCAGCGCATCCCGAGTAAGGCTAATGTTCCACTCTTGTGAACCTTGATGAATTACCCGCAGATCAGCCACCATGGCTTCTTTTTCCCGTGTAATACTGAAAATTGTGGGATAAGCATCCTTCAAAGCCGTGTCTCCCACCCACGTATCCTTCCAAAAGCTGATCCTACTACCATCCCCCAAGCACAACCGAGTATTACTAGCGAAAGAGTGCCAACCTTTCCGTATGTACTTCCATAGCCCCACTCCATATGTCCCCCGTCCCTCTTTAGAACACCAACCCCCCCGTTCACTACCATACTTAGTGTCAATCACCCATTTCCATAAGGCTCCCCTCTCATAGTTATAACGCCACAACCATTTACCTAGTAATGCCTTGTTGAAAGCCCTCACATTTTGAACCCCCAACCCACCATCCCTCAAAGTGTCCCATCCTATGAAGTGAAACTTAAACTCATCTCCTATTCCACTCCATAAAAAATACGTTGAAGTTTCTCTATTCTAGTTGCAATGCTAGCAGGAAGGGGAAATAAAGATAAGTAGTATGTGGGAACATTGGATAAAGTACTCTTAATAAGTGTGATCCGCCCCCTTTTTGATAAATACAACCTTTACCACCCGGCCAACCTACGCTCAAATTTTTCCAGCACCCCCTCCCAAATAGACTTAGCTTAAAAAGAAGCCCCCAACGGAAGCCCAAGGTACTTCAACGGCAACGAAGAAACCACACAACCCAAGATGTTAGCCAACCCTCTAATATTGCTTACATCACCAACCGCAACCATCTCCGTCTTGGCAAGATTAATCTTCAACCCGGATACAGCTTCAAAACAAAGTAAGATGGCCTTCAAAGATTGGATATGTCCTGCATTTGCCTCACAAAACAGCAAGGTATCATCTGCAAACAAAAGGTGAGAAATAATGGTAGGGCCGTGTGAATCTCCCACTGAAAATCCTTAAAAAAAATCCTCCCCCTACTGCCGCCGACACCATTCTACTTAGTGCCTCCATCACTAGGACAAATAAGAGAGGTGATAATGGATCACCTTGTCGTAGTCCCTACGAACTATTAAAGAAGCCCACAGGATCACCATTTACCAAGACCGAGAAACGAACCGTGGACACACAATGACTCATCCACTTCCTCCATCTTTTCCCAAAACCACATCTACTCAACATATATATCACAAAATCCCAATTAACATGATCGTATGCCTTCTCCATATCTAGTTTGCATAGAATACCTGGAACTCCCGACCTGATTCTGCTATCCAAGCATTCATTGGCGATAAGAACCGAGTCTAAGATTTGTCTCCCCCTCACAAAGGCATTTTGGGATTTAGAGATAATCTTCTCCATAACCATGCTCATCCTATTAGCAAGAACCTTTGACAGTATCTTATACACACTGCCCACAAGACTAATCGGTCTATAATCTTGTACCTCTATTGCACCAGCCTTTTTAAGGACTAGAGCAATAAAGGTAGCATTTAAGCTTTTTTCAAATTTTCCATGAGTGAAAAATTCCTAAAAAACCAACATTACATCCTCTCTCACCACCTCATAACAAGTCTGAAAAAAACCATAGTGAAACCATCCGGGCCTGAAGCTTTATCTTTATTCATTTTCTTGATTATTAGTTGTACCTCTTCCTCTTCAAAAGGTCTCTCCAACCAAACCATACTATTTTGATCAATGACCTCAAAGGCTAGTCCATCTACGGTAGGCCTCCATGCATGAGGTTCTGACAACAAATTTTCAAAATGGCCAGCCACATATTCCTTCATCACAACCTGATCAGAGGATGCAGCTCCATCAATATTCAAGGACTCAAATGGAATTAAACCTCCTATGTGCATTAGCCACTCGATGAAAAAACTTAGTGCATTTATCCCCCTCATGAAGCCATAAAGCCCTTGACTTTTGCCTTCACGAAATTTCCTCAATTAGAGTCAATCTTTCTAGTTCAGAAACTACTTGCTCTTTACGGTTGTTCTCATCTCCTACACCCTCCAAGCTTTGTAACTCTTGAAACAAGCTCTTCTTCTATAAGGTTACATCACCAAACACTTGTTCATTCCATGTCTTCAAGTTCTTCTTCAAAGCTTTCAATTTTCTAGCCAACACATTGCTCAGATTGCCCTCAAATAAGTATGAATTCTACCATTTTCTAACCAAGTCCACAAACCCCTCCTTTTTTAACCACATATTCTCAAATTTGAACGGCCTTCTACCCCCTAGAATACCACCACCATCGAGCATTACAAGAAAATGATCAGAACATATCCTTTGGAGCCTTTTCTAACTTAAATTTGGATATTGTAGCTCCCACAAAGGGGAAATGAGAAACTTGTCCAGTCTTGACCAAGTGTGATTATTAGACCAAGTATACTCACCTCCCATTAGATGTATGTCCATAAGGCCTAACTCGAAAATGAAATCCGAGTAATCCACCATAGTTTGATTTTGACATCCCCCCCCCCGATCTTTCGCTGGAAAATCTTGTCACGTTAAAATCCCCTCCAATACACCATGGAGCCTCCCACCAAGAACATAGGCCAGCAAGCTCATCCCAAAGAATCCGCCTTTCACTATCCAAATTCGGACTATATACCCCAGCCAAGGCCCAAAGAAAACCATCATCAGAATTTTTAAAGAAACACTCCACCGAGTACTCCCCCACAAACTCATCAATGCTCTCCACCACCCTCTTATCCCACATAACCAAAATTCCACCCGAGGCCCCTTTCCAGGGTAAGTATGTACAACCTACATATAGGCAACTCCAATGCTCCAAATAATTCTTCTATAGATATGCTTCAACTTTGTTTCCTACAAACAAATGATGTCCATCTTCCATTGCCTTAATAAAGCTCTTATTCGAAGGCATTTATTCCTCTCATTCAGCCTCCTAACATTCCAACTCAAAATTTTGGATTTCATTTATCAACTGTTCCAGCCCTCCCCTTGTTTCTTCCACGACTCGCACTCCCCTCATTTCCATCATAATTAATGGACCACGTCAACCTCTTCAACTCCCTATCTCTTTATGACCCTGCACCATGTTGTCCTGCCTCAATGGCTATAATCAGAGCCTTAAACTGCTCTTCATAACCCACACACGAGATCTCCATATGGCTCTGAAGTTCCGCTACCTTTTCCAATACCCAATCAGAGGAAATACTAGGAGGGACCATGCTTAAAGGGGTAGAATCCTCTCCTACAGCCTCCTCCCCCTCTGTTGAGTATTTACAAGGGTCAAACAGCATCAGCGTACCTTCCCTATTTATCTCCCCCTTACCCGACGAACACCCACAATCCACAACAGCTAAGGTGTCTTCTCGAGCTCCCTCATAAGGCTCACCGTGAGCCAATTCTTCCCCCCACGACCTTATTTGCATCTGGGCCGAGGATAATGACACGTTCATAGGTGACCCAGGGATCGTCAGAGGATTCTAAGACAGCCCACAAGGAGGCAACCCTCCTTGAGCAGCTCCAGAACCATCATGGAAAGAAAAGTGCACTTCGCCATCTACAATTTCCCCTACCTCCACTTCCGGCGATTGTGGAACCACCGTCGGACCACCACCTGAGTCGCCGCAGGCCATCGCCCCTTTATATGCCAGACACGGCCCAAGCCTCGGACCCGATAGTGAGGGTTCGGGCACCTCCAGCATACCCGAAAACCTGAGTTTCAGGCATTTTTCCTGCCAAACCCAGCGTGGGCTTCTGTTTAGGCCCAGCCCATTAGTCACCTTCTTCCCCTTCAGGTCTGCCTCTCCTCCTTGGCCCACCTAGCTTTGCTTCCCAAACTGTGGCCCACTTGACTAAGCCTGGCCCAACGTCATGAGCCCACCTGATGCACCCTTCAAACTTACTTCACTTGGGCCATAGCCCACTCCCAAACCCAAACCCACTCCCACCCCTTTTTTCTCCTCTGCGCACCGTATCATCCAGTTTGTATTTGCTTGCAACAAGTCAACCTGGCACTTCATCTCCTGCAAAGCACGAAGCTCACTTTCCTCATTCAGACCGACAGCTCCTCTGCCATCTTCCACCCATGCCTGGGCTCCTACAGAAGCGGCGACACCCCTTTGTAGGCCTACCCCTCCTCTCGAGCATGCCGAAATGTCAGAGTGATGGCTACCCCAGACACTTCCTCTGGGTTGTAGCGCCTCCCTGTACGACTGATATGGAGGTTGTTGTGTGGCAAAAATGAACCACCTGCACAACCAATCTCCCTCTACGCCTCTGCCAGCTTCCTCCAACCCCTTCCTTCCCTGTCCTCTGGAATGAACAAGAAGTTCCAATACCCACCCCCCCATACTCCATCAACGCCATGAAACACCTCGTGAGTCAAGGCGTCGTTGTGCAACATAGCCCTTATCACCTTCTCTATGCGCAGAATAGAACTCCTTCCTCCCCAAAGCTCACACCTATGCTAGTAGTTTAGAAGATATCCAAAAACCAAATGCAATTGTGACTAAAACAACCTACATCCAAGCTTTGAAATCATAATAATAATTAAAATTTTAATTAAAAAGAGCAAAAACATAAATCAAAACCAGTCAAACTTAAGAGCAGCGAAGTCTGGACATGTTTGGCACTCAAGAATTCTCACATTGCAAAACTAAGTGTTTAAATGGTTGGTATGCAACCAATACCCAATAACTTGAAAGTGATACCTGATATAGATTGAACCAAGGTTTGATTAGCTTCAATATCAGATTCTCCATGCCTTTTCTCTTCCATTGTCACCTCTGTTGACTCATGCTTTGCAATAGAAGAATCACCTATAATTGTCATCTCTGGATAAGAATCTGAAATTGGAAGGCAATCAGTGAGTGCACCCGCACCATTCATGGGTTCTCTAAATTGTTCTGTCTCCAGAAAAGACCCAGATAAAGACCCATCATTTGTGTCCAAAGGTGTTCTTTCTTTATTTTTCATGTCCACCTCCATTCTCTCTCCATCCATTACAAAATCCAAGACTCCATCAGAGTTTTTTGTACTCTGAGACTCTTCATTTTTAGAAGCAGGAAGAACAATATCCTCAAACACTGTCGCAAGCTCTACTTTAGCACCGGCATCACAAGGAGCAGCTAACTCCAAGTCCCTACTCAATGCATGAAATATTACATTTTCATTTGGTGGAACAATATACGATTCACGGCTAGAGAAAGATTTTTGTAGTTGAAAATCATATTTTTCCGCTACATTCAAAGAAAGATTCACATCTGAACCATTTAGATTCTCTTTTTCTTCTTTGGAGGCGGTTGTAGGAATTCTGATTTCCTCAGAGTTAGTGAGACCTGTTGAAGTATCATTGGGTGAAAATAAATTTTGAGAATCTTCACAGACAGGGGTTTGATGTATTAATGGAGAATCATATGATGAAGTTGGATCTGGTTCTGTTAAAAGATCAAGTCTATCAAGCTGTTCAATCTGTCCACTGGCTGCGGCAGCTACCTCAACTAGTCCAGCAGCAGGCAAAAAGTTATTTCCATTATCTGGTGGTTGGGGCACACCCTCAGTTTGAGATGTCAAAGCATTGACTTGAAAGCCATGAGATGTCATGCCGTTAATAATCGAAGCAAAATCAATGGCTTTCACAGTTTTTGATACTTTATTGGAGGCAGGAAAAGACTTTGCCATGTTCTCTAATAGCAAATCACCTTCACCACTAGAGATGGGATCCCATTTAAACCAATCACCAGACAAAGGTTTGTTGCAGTCTAATTGTCCATCTGATGATAGTACTTCAACTCTGATTGAGTCCTTGTAAAAATGTTTTCTCCTTAAAGCATTACCTATGAGAGTCCTGCAAAACATTGGGGAAAAGATTTTCAGACATACATCAGCATCAGTTCCGTGCATCTGAATGATTACGGTTTTGAAAACTTCTCATACCTACAATTTTTGGAAATAGCTGCTTTAGCTCGTTCCATAGAGAGCCCAAGCAATGACGATAAGTTTGCAACATCATATGGCCCTCTAAGTTCATTCACAGAAGCGGCTGCACTTGAGAAAATGAGATTTTTTCCTCGAGTCCAGTCCACCAGTAACTGAAAAATTATGAAGAGTATGCCCATATAATTAATTCATATATTATTAATTTGAGATTTAGGTTCAGATCTAGATCATTGAAATGCAAATTGCAAGACTTCTCACCAATGAAATTACAAAGAATTAACATGATTGATTTCATAACATTGATTTAAGGATTCCGAAACTAGTGCCTGTTTTTTAACTGAATTCAAAAGTCTATTTCAACATACAACATGTATCTGCACTACATCTATCAGGAAATATGAAGCCTATTCATTTATTTCAACCTACCCACAGCCATGTGCCTAGTTGATATATGAGGGCAAAATTTGGCATTCCTATTCTAGCCACCATTTCTAGTTTCTTCAAACCTACGGCCCTACACCAGTCTTAAGATCTTTTCACCAGAACAAGGTGGTCCTTTTTTAAGAAACCAAAGTACCAAAAACAACACCCATCGTATGACCATGCCTAGCTGTAGATTCATCTGGATGGGTTAATTCTTAACATTTTCTCCAGAGATTTTTTTTTTATGAATAAGAAATATTTTCTTCAGAGCTTTTCTCTAATACATCCTCATATAAATAAACAAAAATTTATAAAGCAAAACCATATCAACCAAGAGTAACACATATCAGTGCACCTCATCAGAAGAATGCCAAGACCAATTTAATAACCAAGGCTTTCAGCCTTATTTATTTTTCTTGAGACACATTATCTTACTTTAAGATACTCTTTTTTTATATACATAAAAATTATTAGAAAGTTTTTTTTTTTTTTTGATAAGTAAAAATTATTAGAAAGTGTGATAGGTGCAAGTGCAACTCAAGGACACAGGGAGCATACAAGTGAGAAACCTATCTAGATCTTACCTTTTTTTCTTTTTTTTTGCCTTTCACTTGTATAGATCCTCATGTAATTTTTTTTTAATAAGAATAGATCCATCCTCATTTAAATTGAGTAGCAAAAAATATCATAAAGACTTTGAAAATAAAAATGAACAACCATTCCAAGTGTAAGCCTTTCATGTAAATTAAGAATGATATTTTCCTCAATAAAGACAATAGAGAAGAAAAAATTGGAAACAAAAGGCATGCATAAGACATTTATAATGACTAGAGGAGATGAGAAGCAAAAAAGAATTAGGAGTCTAACACGAACCCAATAGAGAGTGTGGGACTGCCAATTCTCTCAAAGGCAACTAAATTTGGAAAAAAAAAATATTATGAAGAACATATGAGGAGGTCCTTTGTTAAAATGCCAAGTATTATCGTTAGTATAGTGATATATACAAACGCGCTACAAATTATTCGCAGAGAAAATTTTCAATTCCCACCTTAGCATTGGATATCATTTGCCTCCTTGTTTGGACATCCACAATAAGATTGGAATACGTGATCTCAAAATAAACTCCACGCTGCACATGGAAAAGCCAGATGTCAATCTACATTCCAACGTTCCTTTTGAAAAATTTCTATGAAGATCAGAAATCCAACCAAGAAGGAGAAAGAAACAGAATTCATTGAAGAACAAACCTCAATGGCGGCTTTAACCATAGGCAGCTTCAATCGGAAAGGAAGCTTCTCAGAGAAATCAATTGCTATTATATCTACCTACGTCATTCATAAATGGCATATCCATAAAACCACTATTCAGAGGGGGGGAAATTTGGAGCTGTAAAATAGAAAATTCGTCGACAATGCTCCATTTTCTATTTAAATTCCTCAACTTTCTAGCAAGCAAATAAAACATACACGAGATATTCCCGACAATAATACAATGACTGTAATTCTACATCAGCGGATGCTCTCCTTTCAAAGAACACAATATAAATAAAAGGTACGAAAGCTTAAATTTTGTTTACAAGTTAAGTTTCTTTCAAATTCTTTCTTGGTTCTCGATTTTCTAAGCAACCAAAACTGAAAATCCACAAAAAGTTCAAACCCACAAACCTCCGATTTCTCACAGGCCTGGTCGAAGACGACCTGGTTCAAGGGCCTCACAGCGACCAAGTCGTAAGTCTTTAAGATAGGGTTACCGGAGTTGAGGGCCTGGGCCTGAGGGGGGCTTTCTACGCACACAGTGAGGCGCGTATATTGGCGAAAGGGGGATGCGCGTGGGACGCCGAGGAGATCACGATGGAGATTGACGGAGGAGGCGAGGGAGGGCACGAGCTTGAGGAGAGAGGAGAGAGTGAGGAGAGAGACGGCGCAACGGTCGTGATCGGACATGACGCCCTTGATCGTATTGTTGTAGGCGATGCCGGTGTAGCCTAGCTCCATGGCCTTTATCACGAGCTTCGTGCGAGCGGCTTTGAACGGCGTCTTATCGGTCGACGGGGATGATTCGAGGTACGGTATATTCAGGTCGAAGAAACCCATGGCTTTCAGAGAGGGATAAAAAAGGGTTTAGACTCTTCGAGCGTAGGGGCAGGGAGGGTTTTAGTAACTCTCTCGGCTGAACATAACTCCTCTGATTTTCTCACCCAATTCTAATAGACAGTGGACACGTCGTGTATTTTTATGGATATAAATTTCCTTCCCTAAAAATTCAATGAATTTTTTAAATAATATTAAGGTTGTGTTTGGTTGCAAGATTTAACTGAACTTAGTTGAACTCAATCTAATTTTATGTTGAGTTTAACATCTAAATACCCAACTCTCAAATTACTAAATTCATTTCAACTCAAAATCTCCTTACACGTGGGACCCACAACTTTTTTTAACTTAACACATCTTTATACGTGGGACTCACAACATTTCTCAACTTCTCATAAAAAATATTAAATTCATCTTAACATTCAAACACATTTTAAACTCAGTTTAGATGGCCCCACATAACTCTACCCACTACTCACTCACAACTATTCATAAAAAGTTGAGCTCAGCTCAACATTCAAACGCAATCTAAATATTTAATAAATATTATAAGACTCATTTTATATATCTACTTCTTTCTTCCACTTAAAAAATATGATGTTTAGTCATAATTCAATAGATTGAATATTAAAATATTCTTACAATTTATCTATTAAATAGATCATTGGTCGTATATTTTGATTTTGAGTATTTTATTTTCAAAATTTTCAATTAATAATATTTTTTTAACGGATTCATAGTACACAATGGCACTGGATTTGGAAATTAGAATTTGGATTTGGTTATTTAAAATCTATTTCTCTTGTTTGGAACAAAAATTAAGTATAGGATTTAGATTTGAATCAAATCCAAACAATACTTTTCTTCTGAGTAACCTTTTTATATATTGATGATACTAACAAATATATAGATATACAAATAAAAGGTGAAAGTAGCCTAGCAAATACACAAAAATTGGGCTCCAGCACCAATGAACTGTTCATTATTCTTGACTGTCGAGGGGAGTCGTTTTGAGCAGTGGTTTTTTGTTTGCCACCAATGAATGTACGGGATGTACATCCATAAACAAGAGCCGAGTGGGTGGAAGTTCACCTAGACTCGTAACAGGGCACGCCGTATTAAACACGCAGATATGAACACTCGGAAAAAATGAACCCAGGACAAATTGGAATGATCTCATGGTACAAAATAGTTACCACATTAAATGTAGCGTTACAAGAGTATTGGCATTCAATTATGTAAATGCAAATAAAATGGATAATTTAATTAATAGAAGATAAAAATGACTTGCAGTGAATTATGTAAATATAAACTAAAATAACTTTCAGCTACAATAAATCATCTCTTGTAGTTATATTTGACCTTCAACTCAGCTAAATCTATTAAACAATTATTTTTTTGGTCTGAAGACTCTCTCTCTCTCCACTACTGAATTGCATTTTAGTCGAGAAAAATGGTCAACACCCATGCGCGTTCGAGTCCCATTCATTTGCTGGCAAGTGAACTACCAACCACCCAAAAAAAAAAATGTAGCTCTACGATTCTAACTTGTGCTGCAATTGAGCAGGGTTTTTTTTTTTTTTTTTTTACCTTGTGCTCGCCCCAGGTTTTTTTTTAGATGAAAATATAATAGACGTGTTTTTTTCAATAATATTGTATGAAATATTTAGAATGTATTTACTACACTCCAAGACCCATTCACATCTTTATCTAAGTCTCCTATTGTATAATATTAATATTTTTCATATAGCAATTAATTTTTTTTAAAAAATAATAGAACAAAAAAAAAATTGAAAAAAATTATTAAATTTATAATATTTTATTATTATTTTGACTAATATATGGATAATCCAATGTGAAAATAAGTTTTAAGTAGAATAGTCAAATGTAAAATCATGTCATATTATGTAAATTTTATATTTACATTTGTATAATCCAATGCTAATACTCTAACCCACCTAAGGCAAGTCAACCGAAAGACTGTTGGCAAACAAGAGGCATAGGACCCAAAGGTAAGAAAAAGAAAGTCTTCACTAGCAGCTATAATTTTCCTCTCAAGTATTCATACACATTAGCCATTCTCACCGGGAACTAATTTTAGCATCGGAGGTGTCCCCCGGTCGGGAGGCTAACCAAGTTTTTTTTACCCTATGTGCAAGCGAGTGGACGCAGTCATGGGTGTGCAAAACACGTCTTTAATAATTGAAAAAAAAAACTACGAAAAAGGAGAAAGAATAGTAAGGGAGGAGTAGGAAAGAGTTGAGGCGTTCTACTCCTCTATAGTGGAGAAAGTAGCAAATGGAAAATGATAGATAGAGAAAATGCACTACCTATGTTCTCAACCACACACTTTCTTTCCCCTCAAATCCATGCCTCATTAGACAGGAGGGAAAAGAACAATAATACAAGACTATCAAAGTTTATTAATCGTACAAGAAGTTGGATATTTCCCACAATGGAAATGCAATATGCATGGGGAATTTTGATAAAAAAAAATACTTTTGTATATATTGTTCTCTGTTATGAGCCTCCCGGGAAGGAAAACACTTTGGTTGGGAAAAATAATTTTGTACATATTATTGGAGGCTATCATGTAATGTGCATTGTGCACATCAATTTTATGATCTATAGATTTTTTCACCTTCCAATCTTCAAAGTCTTGTTGAAGGTAATTTGTATGTCAACCATGTACTTATTAGAATGTTCATTTACCTCATATGAATAAATATTTGAACACTCATGGATGCTCAAATATTATTTTCTCCTTTTTCTTATTTGATAAGTGGAAAGAAATTGGAAAATATAGGTATCATTGTTAGAGCAGTGGCATCTGATTCCCTATACATTCTTCTTCTCCAAAATTTGGGATAAATTTTGGAAAAAACTTCCATTTCCTCGTCCCATCGGCTCCCTAATTTAGGGTTATTGTTTATGCATGCTACAATAGTTCTCCATCTATGGGGAACCAATGTACATCCCCAAACACACTGTCTCTCTCTCTTCCCCTCCCGCGTTCATTGTCTCTCGCGCCATAGTTGCTATTGGCTCTCTCTCTTCCCCCCCCCCCCCCCGGGGTTCATTGTCTCTCGCGCCCTAGTTGCTATCGACTCTCTCTCGCACTCATCCATCGACGGCAACCCCTCCAACAAAACACAATAGGTAAGCCAGAACATTCTCACAAACTCACACACACACATAGTCTATGTCTCTCATGCCGCCAGCTTTGAGAGAAATGCACTCTCAAATTCGTTTGTAGCTCTATCATTTTGGGTCTCTATAACTCCATTGCTAAATCTTGAGCTAGATCTCGAAAATCCTAGCCAGAATTGTGAAATAGTTTTTGTCTATGATTCTCTAGGATTTCTACAATGACGATTTTTGTACGGATTTAGGAAAAAAAATTACAAAATCAATGACCAACCCATTTGATTCTACTGCTTGTTTGATTTGTGTTTTGTGTAATTTATTCAATCTAGCTTGCCATTTGATTCTATAACGAATTTCACATGCTTATGTGGTTTGTCTCAGTCTTAGTGACCTTGCCATTTGATTCTACTGCTTCTTTGATTTTTGTTGTGTACTTGTGTAATTTATTCTATCTAGCTTGTCATTTGATTCTATTACGAATTTCACGTGCTTATGTGGTTTGTTTCACTGTCAGTGACCTTGCCATTTGATTATACTGCTTGTTTGGTTTCTGTTTTGTGTACTTGTTGTGTAATCTATTCAATCTAGATTGTCATTTCATTCTGTTACAAATTTTACATGCTTATGTGCTTTGTTTCACTGTCAATGATCTTGCCATTTGAATCTACTACTAATTCTTTGATTTATGTTTTGTGTAATTTTTGTGTAATTTATTCAATCTAGCTTGCCATTTGATTCTATTACAAATTTCATATGCTTATGTGCTTTGTTTCACTATCAATGATCTTGCCATTTGATTTTACTATTAGTTTGCTTGTTTGGTTTCTGTTTTGTGTACTTGTTGTGTAATCTATTCAATCTAAATTGTCATTTCATTCTTTTACAAATTTCACATGCTTATGTGCTTTGTTTCACTGTCAGTGACCTTGCCATTTGAATCTACTACTTGTTTGATTTCTGTTTTGTGTACTTGTTGTATAATTTATTCAGTCTAGCTTGCCATTTCATTCTATTACAAATTTCACATGCTTATGTGCGTTGTTTCATTGTCAATGACCTTGCCCATTGATTCTACTACTTCTTTTATTTATGTTTTGTGTAATTTATATATAATTTATTCAATCTAGCTTACCATTTGATTCTATTACGAATTTCACATGATTTTGTGCTTTGTAAAATTAGTGAGCTTGCCATTTGATTCTATTACAAATTTAATATGATTATGTGCTTTTTTTCACTATTAGTGACCTTGCCACAATTCTATTACAAATTTAACATTATTCTATTCTTTGTAAAATTAGTGAGCTTGCCATTTTATTCTATTACAAATTTAACATGATTTTGTGCCAATTTTTCCAGTCAATTTGATAAGTTTTTCTAAATTCAAAGTTAAAAATCGAATAAGGGAACAATTTCTAAATTTGGTATTTTTACTAGCTTCCACAAATTTGGACAAACTGACACTTGGTTTTGCTCTCCTATTGCTGTGATAGTTGGCTTCCACAGTTGCTATGATATTTGTCCTCCATTGTTGTATAATATTTGGCTTCCACTGTTGCGATTTATAATCTGTTCAAGAATAGTTTGTGCCATTTGTTGGGTTTCTGGTTCTTGTTATTGATTCCTTATTTGCTTTGTTGTTGAGTCATAGCTTTGTTCTTTGCAGCTTTAATTGTTAATATGTAGAGGTTGTCGTTAGGGTTGTATGTAATGTAATTAGGCTGTGATGATAGTTAAATTGAATATAGTAAATGTGTAAAATCTCAACTTCTATGAATGAGGCGAGCTCGATATGACAGGGCAACCCGAATGATCACTTTTTTGTGTGAAAGTTTATCCATGTTGTATCAACTTAAAATCTTGATTATTTTTATGAGCCCCCCATCATGAAGTTCTTTGCTTGGTTGAATTATTTACTTTTTTGACTTGTTGTGCTGTGACTTGTTTGGTAGGGTAATTCAGACGGACAATCACTACTGGCAATCGATTGTTGCAGCCATGGAGGATGTTGCCAATTTCTATGTGTTACCATTCCTTTCTTGAGCCACTTTCTTGGATTAATTGTTTGGGTATGTTTAGAGGTTTGGCAAGGGAAACTTGAGTGTCGACAACGGAAATGGCAAAAAACTCCATGACAAGGTAACTGGGATGACCAATGAATATTGACAACTAATTGTTGCAGCCATTGAGGACATTACCGGCCAATCAAGATTTTGTGAATTGTAGTAAAAATATTTGAAATATAGTTTTGTACTAAAGATAAGAACTATGCTCACTTTTTGTGTACAAACTTGAAGCAAAACAAAAGACAACAATACCCAATGCTTCAGTCATGTAGTAGCACCATGTCGAAGAAATGTTCATACGGAGAATAATGAGAATCGCCTATTTTTCAGTTGCTAAAAGAATGAAGTACTTTTCATTTGTGGGTAGTCTTATTTGCTAATATGTGTTGGTAGTCTTGTTCCACAGATTTTAGTACTGGTCAATTTTACAGGTTGGGCAATCTTGCTGGTTTTTCTGTTGATATGATCCAAAAATACTAGCATATGGCCAAAAGACAATTAACCGATTAAAAACCAAACTTCAAAAGATACAAGCATCAATGGATATCCAAACCAGTCCACATCGACTAGAAATTGTTTCAGAGAGGCATCAAAGAAAACTGGAGAAAACCAATTTCATTATAGCAATTTTGATGTTATGGTTATTTGCTTTGGAAATTTATTTTGGGAATTTCTGAGTAATCTTATGGTGACATATACTAAACTTTTGGGGCTGATGTATGTGCAGTTTCAGTACTTATAATTATAATATAGTTTTATTGTGGGCACATGTATTGAACTTTTGGGACTGGTGTATGGGCAATAGTAGTAATTGCACGTAAAATTGAGAAAATATTATGGATGTACACATTTTCTTTTCTTAACTATTTCAATTATTGAAAATGAATATGTAGTTTATGAAGTGTATAATTTATCTTACTGTGTGAGAAAAACATATTTATCTATTTGTTTCATTTGGGTTTGCCTAAAACCCATTTCTATCACTGCTAGATCTCAGCGAAAATCATAATCTTGCTTTTTATTTATCCGTTATAAATAAAATATCGTTGGAAAAGGCAAATATTTATTATTTGTAAAACCATTATAATTTCAAAACTATTTTTGTACCAAGAAAAAAAATCAACTTTATGTTTAAAATTTGCGTACAAGATGATAGTTAATAATAGAAGGAAAAAGACAAAAAAAATGAGTAATTAAAATTGTAAATGAAAGTGAGAGAAAAAATAATGAAGAAAAATAGAAATTTATAATTTTAATAGAATAGAGAAATGATAAAAAAATAAAATGTAGAAAGTTTTTGAAAGATTAGTAAAATTTATCTTAAAATTTTAGGAATAGTATTTGTTAACCAAAATTAGAAATTCATATGAAATGGGAAGTCGGGTTAGTTAGGATCCCAAATCCTTAACTCATTATTATTATTTATTTAAATTTCAACACAAAATATTATAAATAATTTAACATTTTTAAATCTTAAAATAATAATAATATTAAAAAATAATATTATAATAATATTTTATCATATCATCTCATCTTAACTTAACTTAGTTTAGAAGTTGAGTTCATCTCAACTTATCATTACAACTTTTTCAAATCTCAATATAAAATATAATAAATAATTCAACTTTTTCAAATCCCAAAATAATAATAATAATAAACAATAATATTCTAACAATATTTTATCATCTCAACTCACTTCAACGTCCAAACCCACCCTTAACATCCGAACTCAGCCTATATCACGTGGGAAGTCTCTGAAAAAATTTTAAAACCATTTCTCCGCCCCTTGCCACGTCATCGATCCGCACCATTAGCCAACTACCTATGTCAACCGTTCATTAAATATCTATCAACGGCCGAGATTGCCACAGACATGATCACACGGATAGCCCCAACCCCCACCCATCAATCCCGTCTCCTTCTGTATATAAACCACAGAATCTCTAAAATCTATTCAACCTCAAACTTGAACAGAAATTCTCATATTCAGGTACTGTGGCTTGCAATTTCCTCTGTAAGCCTTGGTCTTTTCTAATTTTCTCCCTTGTTCCTTTACTATTGTTTCTGGGTTTTAGATTTTATATTGCAATTTGAAAATGTCGGGTCGTGGAAAGGGAGGCAAGGGTTTGGGCAAGGGGGGAGCGAAACGGCACCGTAAGGTTCTCCGGGACAACATCCAGGGAATCACGAAGCCGGCGATTCGTCGGTTGGCTCGCAGGGGCGGTGTGAAGCGGATCAGCGGCCTGATCTACGAGGAGACCCGTGGTGTCCTGAAGATCTTCCTGGAGAACGTGATTCGCGACGCTGTGACCTACACGGAGCACGCCCGAAGGAAGACCGTGACAGCCATGGACGTGGTCTACGCGCTCAAGAGACAGGGGAGAACTCTGTACGGGTTCGGAGGTTAGATTTATGGCCGTAGAAAGTCTTGCTGTCAAGAAAAAGCAACCAAACAAATGGATGGTCGTGTTTTTTTACTTTTTTTTTTTTGCAATTAGGTGGGAAAATTTGTGGTTTCTAGGGTTTGTGTTCTGGTTGTGGTCTTTGTAAATCGACCTCCGAATGGAATTTCCCGAATATTTAATGCAAAGAAAAGACTAGTTTTAGCAAAGTTTGAATCTTTATCACAATTAACAGATCAGCTGAAGGGAGAATCAGCATTGGTTTAGGTAAAATTGTGCGTAACAAGCTCTACTTACTGAATCAAATGTAAGAAGATAGCTTAATATTTGCTTAAATTCAACTTCATGTAGATTTAGATAGATAAATAAATAAAGGATCAAACAGGGAAAATTAATCTTTATAACAAAAGAAAGCTAGCTGCACAAGTTGAGAAACCCAGAACAAGGATTATTTAGTATGCTACAAAGCACAAAGCTGAACCAGGAAATTGACATTTAGCACAAAACAAAGTTCATAAATTGATTCATGTTATAGTGTCTCATGGTTGTGTTATCAACCTATATTGGGTGCAAAGTAGGATGATGTATCCTACAAGATAATTGGGTTAATGTATTTCAATTAGTTCCAATTATTTCTCTCTGAATTATGTTTTGTTGTCAAGGTGATTTTCAGAGGATATTTTAAATATTATCGTTCGAGGTTCTAATAAGAACTGAAGTTTAGATGAATGCGCAATAGATCATCAGCCTGGTAGCAAGGCTATAATACACAGTTGTACAATGTTTCCAAAACATTTCAGGAATCCTTTGCAAATAGGCTTTTACTATGCCCCATTTTCCTCAAACACTGGGACGCGCGCACACTGAGTTGGTAAATTGTAGTTGGAAAATTATATCTCTTATTGGATTAGTTAAAAGTTAAATTTAATGAGAATTTAGTTATTGAATTATAAAATATAATTGGAATAGTTATATTTCAAATATAGCTACAGTAACTTTTAAAGTTATTTTTAAATTTAAAAGATACTGTTTATTTATCAAATTTATTTTATATCATTTGTTTCTCTCTCTAAAAGTCTCTATCAATGTCTTTCTAATTTATATTTTTAATCTATAATTTAATTAGAATATGATTACTAATTAATATATAATATTATGAATAGTAAAATATGATAAAATAAAATAATTTCATAATTAAAAAAATTAAAATATTTTTGAAATTGATATATTAATTTAATAAGAATATGATTATTAATTAATATATAATAGGTAGAATAGTAAAATGTGATAAAATAAAATAAATTAATAATTAAAAAAATTAAATATTTTTAAAATTATTAGTTATTCATTAATATATAATAAATAAATGTATAATCTAATGTAGAGATTTGATGTGAATAATTAAAATTAAATTGATCTTATATTATTTTATTATTATATAATGAAAAAATAGTTATTCCAATGTGAAGATTTATGTGAATGGAATAGCTAAAAGTCAAATTTTTTTTATATTCATAAAAAATATTATTTAACTTTAACTAATCCAATGAGAGTGCTCTTATGAAACATGTATTTTTCATCCACTCATTAAATGGATCCAATTTTAACTAGACCTAAATCCAAAAACTCTTGCAATAACGTGCTATTGATGTAGAAGTCAAGGAAATGATGGAAAGTAGCTCCAATACCAAGCTACAAAAGAAAAAAATTTACTGAAAGATCAAAGATTTTAGAATATATAGTATATGTTAGATCATTCACAATGGCTTATATAAAATATAAAGAAAGTTAATCAAAAGACCTTTCAAATGGATTTTGTATTTTGATTTTTATTTTATATTTTGTTACAGTAATCCTCTAAATGTAAAGAATACTGTTCACAACTCTAAAATATTTTTAATTATTTTATCTTCTTTGCAAATTCATTAGTAGTTAGAAGAAATATTTGAAATGAATAAAAAATATTAAAAAAAGAATATTTAAATGATATAGAAAAAAAATAGATAAGTTGATATATGAACTAATGTAAAAATCAATATGTAAAATAAAAAAAGTGGATTTTGGTGATATATTTTAAATGATAGGATAAAGGAACTATTGTAAATTTGTAATAGCGGTGCTATTATGCTATCTGGGCATGACTGCTCTATTTGCCGCCTGCTGCAATTTGTACTTTGTTTTTTTGCTTTTTACTTCAAATATATTTTTAAAAAAATATACTTATTTAATTATTAAAAAAAAATTAAAAATATAAGCGGTTAAAATGAGTTTCTTTTATCCTATTGTAAATGCTCTAAAGAGATTATGGATATAGACCAGTATATCAGCATAAAAAAGTTATTGGAAAATGCAAAAAGCCAGAGCCCATGTGAACATAATCTTTGGATGAGTTTGGTCTGCACCAAATGAATAATATATGTTTTTTTTAAAAAGATATGAATAATATATGTTGGACATAAAAATAAAGCACCAAAAGAATATGAGAAATGCTTTAGTTCCGAATTTAGGATCCAAAATTTATTTTAAATGGGTTTTTTTTTTTTTTTAATTACCGAATGATTAAAAAAATATTTTTTAATGATATTGTGAATTTTTTATTTTTTTAAAAATATTTATGATGATTAAAAAAATAAATGAAAAAAAATAAAAAAAGATAAAAAAAGATTACATTATTCGGAACAAATTTTAGATCCGAAATCGGACCTGTAGCAGTGCTCAAAGAATATCTTATCTTTGAAAGGAATGTGCCCTTGGGATCATTGTAATCATTACCTTTAGAGGCCTATCATCATCTGCAGTCTGTAGCGGCCTACAGATGATGGAAATAGATTCCAAACTTAAGCCTTTTAAGCCCAACCAGCTTGCAGCAGAGAGCACTGATAAGGGCTACTAATTTTGAAATTGAGGCCTCGTTTGTTGGCCGAATGCCTTTAGCCTCTAGGAACATCAAATTTGTAGGTTGCTCTGTATGAATCGAGGAAGGAAAAGTACACCATGCTAAAGTCAAAAGAAAGCTGGATGATCCCAGGAAGCATGGCTGAGCACCGACTAATTCGGAATGGGTATGGTGAACCTTCGACTCCGACTTCCATTTTATCAGAGGTCGAATCTGATTTTCGACTCCGACAGGTACATCTTCTGCTCCGACTCTAACTCCGATTTCAACTTTTTTAACATCATATTTAACATACTTTATTTTAAAAAAAAAACTGTGCTTTCAAATTTTCAATTATTTCAAAAATTACAATTTAAACTAAATAATTCACTTTTGATTACAACAAAAAATACAACTAACTAAAAATAAGTGCTAACATGCTTTCAAAAATTAAAAAATAAAAATGAATTAAATTACAAACTTCCAAATGCACCAAAATAAATTAAATTACAAACTTCTAAATCCCAACAAATGAACCAAAATAAAGTAAGTAAATGCTACAAACTTCCAAATGTTCCAACTTCCAAGTTGTGCCGGAAACAAATATGAAAATATTAGTAAAAAAACATAAAGGAGCATAGGAAGCTGCAAGATACGTATTTTAACACTAGATTAATGTGGTTTCTGACTACAGAAATGGAATTTGGGTCCTAAAAAAATACAAGAGATCAATAAAAATATGTTTATAAGATTAGATATGGATAAGTATACGTATATATGTATGTATACAAAAATATGTATTCTCTCATGCATAATAACTAATTACTTTTATTCCTTACCAATAATAAATAAAATTCCAGCCTTCCAGACACCAACTTACTCTGCTCCATTTTCAACCCACCCAACAAAACCCAGCTTGCTCTCCATTTCCTCACCCACTCATTCTTACTTCTATACCAAAACCCACATGATTATTATTAAAAATAATAACATTAATAATATAAATAAAAGATAGATTCATATAAAAGAAATAATATAACAAACACATATCATAAACCCACTACACAGATCATATCACCAACACTCATGATTGAAAGGTACTCTTGCGTACATACTGGCCAATTTTAAACATCACAACAAGCATTGAAATATATATTACGGGTACTAGCAGTACTCTTAAAACTTGAAAACTTTCAGTCTTTATACATGTGCACAACTAACAAATGCAGCAACATACTTAAATTTTCAAATCATCAACAGAACCATCTTTATAACACAGAACCATCTTTATAAGTTATAATACAGAACCATCAAAATTAACATAATCATCAACAGAATATGTTCATCCCAGAAACATTTTTTAACGAAAGGGATATCAATTCCAGGCAAACCAGGCAACTCATATTTGCATGCTTATTTACATATAATATGGATAATGCACGAAAATACTTCAGTGCCTAATCTACACAGCAAATGTTCAAAAGTCTGAAATTCGAGAAGATCAAATGATGTTTCCTTCTGTGCCACTAAAAGAAAAATATATAAAAAAATACGGATGGATTTGAAAAATGAGAAAGTTATGTATGAAAACACCACTAAAACAACATAAAAAATTACATATTTTTGGGTAACGGATTCCCTAAACGTAATCAGCAAAATAAACCCAGATTACCAATCATCAAATTAAAACCCAATCATTTGACCGTATAAATCAGTACACAACAGGGGCAGTCTAGGAGCTTACTGTGATGAACCAAGATTTGGAAGAAGCACTATCAAGAGCCAAATCTGGAAATAACCATAGAAGAAATCAACATTACCAACATCAAAGATTTGATTAAAGAACAGAGACATGGCTTTGGATAACTTACCGACTTCGAATCTTCAATGGGCAGTGATTAATCTACGATTGAGAGTGTAATAGATCAATAGGTGATGGGGATTCGAGGGACGGTGTTTGTAGAGCTGCAGTACACCTCAAGAGGCCATCAACGGCAACGACGGGACCTAGGGTTTCAAGGGAAACTTGAGAGAACGAAGGAATTTCGAGAATGAGGTACCGAGGGTAAATAGCGACTCGGGGGGGGGGGGGGGATCGGGGGCATTACAATCACTGGTGGGGACTACATGAGGGAGGGCTGCGAGAGGGAGTGAGACGGCTGTGAAGAATATGAAGAATGAAGATTGAAGATTGAAGACGAAATGGGGAGAGGGGGGAACTCGAGAACCCTAAGGGCCTAATTCCTAAACAATTAAGTTATTAACAAATAGAAATGGCACCGTATAGTAGTATACTAATTACTATGAGTCTATTATATATATATATATATATATGTGAATATTAAAAAAAAGGACGCCGTATATGAAATGAAGATTCAAATATATATATATATATATATATATATTGAAAAGTATTAAACTATATATAGTATATTATACTATGATATTATAGTATACGAATCTATGATATATATTAATATAAATGAATATTACTAATACTAATTATACTATTACTAATCCACACCATTATGGCCTATTTTATATATAATATAGTATTACTATAATATACTATTAGTCTATTACATATCTTATAGTATAATTACTAATACTATAGTATCATACTATTAGTATGTTAGTGATTTAATATATTAAATCTCTAATCTCTTATACTTGATATATATATTCATATATATAAATATTAGTAATACACTAATAGTATTAGTATATAGTAATACTATTGGTATAGTACTATTACTATATATTAGTGATAATATAGTATTATTACTAATACTATAATGATATTAATACTATATATAGTTATAGTGATTAGTATAACTATATCAGTATTAGTTATACTAATAGTTATATTAGTTGTTATATTAGTTATACTAATAGTTATATTAGTATTAGTATTAGTTATACTAGTAGCGATATTAGTTATACTAATAGTTATATTAGTATTAGTTATTATTAATACTATATATAGTTATAGTGATTTAGTATAAATTATAGTGATTTAGTATAACTATATAATATATTAGTATAAATTATAGTGATTTAGTATAGGTATAAGCTATAACTATAGTCTATATTAGTATTAGTATTAGTTATAGTGATTAGCATAACTATATATTAGTATTTGCTATAATGATTTTAATTTAGTATAACTATATAATAGTATTAGTATAAATATTAGTATAACTATATCACTGATAGTATTAGTATACTAATATTACTAGTATTAGTATTACTATATCACTATAGTTAATAGTATCATATAGTGATATAATATTAGTAACTAATACTATAGTGATTTATATAGTTATATATAGACTTAAAGTGGATTACTAATAGTATTAGTATTAGGCCATAAATCTAATTAATATACTAATGTATATTAGTATTACTAATATATTTATCAAAATGAATATGTTGAGAATTTATTAGGCCAAAAAATATAATTAATATAAGATATTGCTATATAAAATTTATATGATTAATACTTTATTTATTATACATTAGTATTATATGTTATTATAAAATTATAGATTAATGTTTATCCATTAGTATTACATGTTATTATACATTAGTATTACATGTTATTATGCATTTTAGTGTTTATAGTATATTATATATACATTAGTATTACATGTTATTATATTTATACATTAGTAATTTAGTGTTATATGGTAGTAATATTGTAAATTTGTAATAGTATGATGTTTACATATAGTCATATACTGAACTATTATTAGTCAATTTATTCTATATATATTATAGTATAAATATATTATTTAACTAGTATATTATTGAATTTAACTAACTATATAAGATATAGTTGTATAAACTTTAAATGATTAATATATAGAAAAATACATATATTTTTATGAAATTTGTATAAAATCAGAGGCGGAGGCGGAGTGTCGAAGTCGGGTCGAAGCGGAGCCGGAGTTGGTTCATCAACGACTCCAGCTCCGACTTCCAAGGAGAAAAAGACTCCGACTCCGAGTTGGAGTGGAGCTAGATTCGGAGTCGGATTTTAAGATTTTTACTCAGCCCTACTAGGAAGGTAGAGGATGAAAAATGTTGAATCCAAAGATTAGAGGGAAGATAAACTAATCCCAAGATACTGTGAGAGACTGAAATCTTAGCATCATAAAAATTGCAGCCAAAGAAAAATAAGATTTATAAGAGATCTTTAGATAGAAACTGTACTATCTATATCATTAGTCTCGTCCAACGCTCTCATAAATTTCAACCAAGCTTGCGCAGCCTTCAATTATTTCACAACTTATCTCAATTCATTTTATTTAGTCATTATAATTTTTTTAAATTTTTACACAAAATAAAATAAACAATTTAACTTTTTTAAATCTAAAAATAAAAATAATATTAAAAATATATATTCTAATAATATTTTATTCAATTTTTAATTTTAATTTTAATCCATCTCATCTCATCTCATCCGTAAAAACAAATGTGAGATTTTCAATAAAACCTTTCAACAATGTTGAAAATTAATAAAACTTTTCAACAATGTTGAGTATTTTTTTTTTAAAGCAAGTTAATTTCATTAAACAGAAAATGTAATACATGAGAAGGGGGTGAGATTCCCCAACAATCACCCAAAAGTAATAGAAAACAATGCTAAATACATGAGGAGGAGGTGAGGTTTATTTGGGACCAATATTTTGATCCTACCCCTGTCTTATAAGAAGACGCCGTCTTATATATAGACGGAAAAATGTTTGCAAAAAAGCGAATAAAAGAACTATCGTTAGTTCTTCTGCTGGAAGCGGTGGTGACGGTGGGTGCACTGTCACATATTATTTGGAGTGAATTTTTGAAAAGGTCCACTACCCTTCTTACAATATCACTGATTAGAAAAAACAGTAACATAGAGCAGTAACAATGTTGAGTATTTATGAAAGTTGAATGATAGATTTTTGGTATAGCAGAGATTTTATGGAAGATCACTTTGAAAAATGGAAGTACTTTCCTGCTTCTCATTCCAACAGTAGATCTGTCTGCCGTTTCTCGACTTCACCCCCATGGCTCCCAGCAGAAATCGGATATTTGCACTTGTTTCACCTGAAATAATAAGGCTAGTCATTGATAGATTTTCCCTCGATAGAGTTTACCAATTTCCTTTTTTTTTTTTTTTTAATGATTAAGATCTCGTTTGAATATAGAAATGGTTTTATCTCATCTCATATCATTTTATCATTATAATTTTATCAAATTTTTATATAAAATATAATAAATAATTCAACTTTTTTAAATTTTAAAATAATAATAATATTAAAAATAATATTCTAACAATAATTTATTCAATTTTTAATTTTCATATAAAACTTTATCATCTTATCTCACTATTCAAATGGAGCCTAAGACCTTATTTGTTTTCACAACTCCTCTCACCTCATCTAATTATTATAATTTTTTCAAATTCTTACACAAAATAAAATAAACAATTCAACTTTTTTAAATTTTAAAATAAAAATAATATTAAAAAAATATATTTTAATAATATTTTATTTAATTTTTAACTTTAATTTTATTTAATTTTTAACTTTAGTTTTAATTCGTTTGATTCTATTTGCAAAAATAAATGAGACCTCAATCTCACTCTCGGTGGCGCTAGCGATACGTATGGTGTTTGGATAAAAAAAATCATAAACGGAAGGAATAAAAACTACCACGAGTTTTCTTGTTTGTCGTGAAAGACAAATCGTACGTGCGTTAGAGCGATTCAACTTCTTTACTAGGTTTAGGGTAAGCAATAAGGCTGCACACCGATGGGTTCGGCGTCAGTTTCGGCACAAAATTGAGACACCACCGACTTCAGTCATGGGTATATTGAACCGGCCGAAACCGAGGTTTTGGGGAGAGAAAACTGATCATATCGGTCTCGATGTGCGTCGGCACGGTCTTCGGTCCACCATCGGCGTCTTCTATGAAGGAGGAGGAACTGAGGAAGAATGAAGAAGTATCATGTCGTTGCTGCCATAAAAGAAGAAGAGAGTCGTAGAGACTAGAGAGGAAGAAGACGACGTCGTTTGGCTTAAACGCCGTTCTATTATATATATATTTTTTTAAATTTCAGGCTCTAAAACGACGTCGTTTCACTCATTATAAGTGAAACAGTGTCGTTTTATAGACATATATTAAAAAAAAATATATATATATAAATAGATCGGATCGACCGGTTCAGCAGTTTCCCAGGGGTTCAAACCGGCGCCGAACCGTCGATATCGATTTTTCTTCAATTCCTCTCGACCGCCGACTGGTTCTTTGCTGGTTCCGTGCTCCGGTGATCGGTCTGATCGGCTCACGCCCGGTTTCGACGGTTCCAATACAGCCTTAGTAAGCAACCATTTCACAAGTTTCTATTTAGTAAAATGCTAGTAAAAGTGATGGATTGGTTTTTTTAATTTTATAATTAAGAAAGTAAATATTAAAAATTTAATATTAAAAAAAATATTTAAAGATATATTAAAAAAAAAAGACAAATATAAAAATACATTTGCACTTATTGGTTTGAATTCCTCGGTTGATTATCTGTCCTTGGATCGGGCTCTACCCCTTTCATTTAATAGACGTGATAGAAATTTTGACGTAGAAGGGAGCTGATGGTTTAAACAGTGAAATGAGATGATATAATTTTAGATAAAAATTAAAAATTAAATAAAATATTATTAAAATAATTTTTTAATATTATTATTATTTTAAAATTTTAAAAAATTGAATTATTTATCGTATTTTATGTTGAAATTTTGAAAATAGTAAAGATAAGATGAGATAAAATGAAATGAATAGATATGATTTTGGTATGCCTCAGTGAATATCCTTTGCTACAAGATTATCCTCATAATTTGTTTTTACTTTCCTTCTTAAATATATAATATATATATTTTAATAATTTATGAGGAGATAATAAAAAAAATTATCTTCGTAGTGATGACGGGCGGGCATAACAATACATGTCAAGTCAACCGTGGGATTAAAAACAAAAAACAAAAAGAAGCATCCAAACTTCTCATTTGAAAGCATGCATAACGGATTAGGTTTGTAAATTGAACAATATTCCAGCTGGAACTTTAAACAATGGAAAAAGTTAGCGGATCCCGCTCTAATCTACCGCTCTTTTTTTTTTTCTTAATTTTTTTATATTATATATTTTTTACTTAGTGATTAAAAAATTATTTTTTAATAATATTATGAATTATTTTTAAATATTTTTAAGTATTAAAAAATGATATGAAAAAAAAAACAAAAAAAACAAAAAAATTGAAATGGTCTAGGGAGCTCAGCGGGAGCCACTAGCAGTGGGTGTAGACTCACTCTTAAACAATTAATCATGTGTATATATTTTCATAGAATATTTATACGATCATGATTTAATTTCAATGAATTTCTTTTATTTTATTTTTGGAAACTCTAAAAAAAAAAGGAAGAAAAAAAGTAAAATATTTAAAATATTAATTCATTGAATATATTAAGGGTACGTTTGGTTGCGAAACTCATCTCAACTCATCTCAACTCATTATTATATTTTTTTTAATTCTAACATAAAATATAATAAATAATTTAATTTTTTTAAATTTTAAAATAATAATAATATTAAAAAATAATATTTTAAAACTATGAATTCAACTCAATTTAACGTTCAAAGGCAGCCTAACACTTCCAAACGCATACAACCACAGTGTTTTCCCACGCAACAAAGTCCCGAGTCCCAACTCTCTCCACGTCTCTCTCTCAGTTCTATTTCTATACAAACAGATCGAAGCCAAACCAAACCGTCGGTACGTAGTGCTAATCCTCGCCGGAAGCCAATGGCCTCCGTTTGCAAATCAGACTGCGTCGAAGATGCCCCCGTCCCAATGCGAATAACCTATGCCAACCTCTACAAGTGGCCGGAATCCGACGCCGAGTTCGTGAAGTCCATAAGTTCAAAAGAGAACCGGGGGCCGGGGGCGCATGCTCATTCTAGAGTGGTGGACAGCATTTCATGCAGGCAAATGTATTTGAGGAGCTACACGTTTTCAAGACAAAAGAGTAGTATCCCCGAAAAGACCAAGAAGTGCTTGGGCAGAGTACTGCAGAGAGTTGCCATGGCCGATAGAATTAGAAGAGGTCAGGGCAAGGAAAACGGCACTACTAGAAGAGTGGCCACAGCCGACAGTATTAGAAGAGATCAGGGCAAGGAAAACAGTACTAGTACTGCTGTTCGGAAGAGGCGGTTTGGCGTGTTGATCAGGAGGCCGGCCATGGAGGGTCGTTCAAGCGGCACCTTGTCCTCGTTTTTCCGGCGGTTGTTGTTTTGCACTGCCAAGGTTGATGCGGTTGATCATGGAGACACCTGATTCCATGCATACTCTTAGTTTTTATTTTGCTAGATCTTCCTTTTTTATTCTAGCTAGTTTTTCGTTTTTAGTGGGTTTGATTTATTTTATGGTCTTAAATTTATTCGATGATGTTTAAGATCAACTTTCTCGCTTGAAAGTCGGATATTTGGATTGTGGAACACAGAAGGCCGTACGTCTATGGGGGAATCACACTAGCTAGTACGTACCATATAATATCCTTTAGGTTGTGGACAAAAAGACGACTCCTTCCCTAAATTCCTGTCGAAATAAATGATCTAATTAACTGATGAAACCCTCCTGATCATGAACGTCTTTTGCATGCGGGGGGTATAAAGTATATTATTTCTTTATTCATTTGTCATAAACAATGAATCATTAATAAAGGTACTGACTTTTGGTGGCAAAAAATATCATTTTTTTTAGAAAAATTCTATTCTCATCAATTTTATTGGTAGAAGAAGCTCATGGAATATAAGTCGTCACAATAATATTTTATCCTATAAAAAATCCAAGTCGTGAGAAATACCAATGTTCCAACAACAATCTCGCGACACTAGCCTACTAAGCTCGCCACAAAAGCATATTTACTGTTGTTATTCCTCGTGGGAATAGAACCAATTATTGCTAGAGGTACTGGTGGGTATTAGCATTAGTGTTACCCACTAGAACATTTGGTTAAAAAAAATTTCTTTTGGAAAAAACAGTATTTGCCGCGAGATTTATTTGCGGCAAATGCTAAAAGAATTCATAAAAAGTACATTAATTCACAAATAGAAAAAGTACAATACCTCTAAAATGAAATATGCTCTAACCAACCTGATTAAGAGTAGCAGACAAGTGTCATGAAAATATAACTGCTATCTGTAAACACAAATCAAAGGAGTTAGATTAATCGAGAAAACCTTCCTATCTTCACTCAACTAATTTTTGGTCCAAAATAATTGGAAAGTTGAAACAAATCAGAGGAGCAATATGTAAAGTATTGGAACAATGTGCAAACATCCTGAGATATGACTCGATCTTACTTTTTCGACTTGTTGGATTCACTTGCAAACAACAAAGAACACTCCAAAGTCACTAGCATGAAAAGATAACCAAATAAATATATTTAGTTGTTTGAATTGTATAAGTTCAAACACGTGGGTTTGAAAAAATATACTTAGATATAAACAGATGTTGATGCACAGATGTTGAATATACTTGATGGAAAAAGAAATCTCACAGTCAAATAAATCCAGAATAAAATGGCAAAATAGGAAAATATCATCATTCTTAAACAATTTGAAGTTTCTGAAATGACCCCTCCCCGTCCAAGTTTGATTGCTCTGAAACTCTTACAAATTACCTCTTTCACCGACTCACCGATTCACCTACCCACCATCTAGGGGTGTTCATCCGGGTTCCGACCCGGAAATCCGGATATACCCGGACTATCCTATTTTTACTTTCTGCTCATTATTATTACTTTTTTAAATCTAGTTTGTTTTACTCATTTTAAGACTCCCACCTTTGCCTGAACACCTTGAAGCCATAATAACAAGCATCTCCCATACCATTTTAATAACCCTAAATTTCAATTGACTTAAAAGGGAAAATGAAGAAACATGTTAATATGACAAACAGTCACAACGGAAGGATAATGATACTAAAATTGGACACCCTCTATTGCTCATAAAGGGCTTTCTCAAACTTTTCTTAATTAAAAAGAACTGTTGTTACAGTTTAAGTCAACAGTTTAAGTGTTTATGAAACTATTACACCATATGTGCATCAGTCTCTTTTTACGAAAAAAATATTGCACATGCTTCATGTTTGCGGTAAGCTGGCATTCAATAAATTATAAAGAGGTGATATAAACCTACTGCTAAGAGTATGAGCACTCCCAATAGATTTTTTATCCTATCCTTTAAAATATATTATCGATCAAAATTCAATTTTTCAATTTGACATACTAACTTTTACAATATGTCATTTATCAGCTTATCTATTTTTTTCTCTATATCATTTAAATATTCTTTTTATTCTTTTTAAATATTTCATTTAGACCAATAAATTTAGGGTTGTGCAGATGACCCGCTTAAGGTGACCCGACTTGACCAGACTCGACTTTTAGCAGGTTGTTATGTTATCGGGTTGGAGACCCGACTATTAACTTTATGTTGCCCTCAACCCGTCCGAATACAAATATCAACTTATCTTCAGACTTCAATTCTAAATTTCTCAGACTCAAACCCTAGCTGCCACTGCTTTTTTCTTGGCCTCTTAAGTTGCGGGTTGTGTCTTTCGGACAAGCACTGGTCGAGATCGAAGATGGAGTGTGATTCGAGAGTTGAGGTTGCGGTTGACTTTTCTCCTAGTAGCAAGAAAGCGTTGAAATGGGTTCTCGTATTTTTCCTCTCTCTCTCTCTCTCTCTCTCTCTCTCTCTCTGTTTTTCATTTTTCTTTTATTTTTCTCCCGTCGGTAAAGTAAGAAGAAGACGCTCGATGTTTCAGCTGCTTGTGCTACACCCCCATGTCCGACTGGAAAGACTTTCGCTACTTTCTTAGACTTAGATTTACGAGGTGTCAATTTCATGTGATTTTCATATTATAAACTCTTGCTACCTTGCATTTGAGTTTTTTTTTTTTTTTTCAAAGTTCGGGAAGAAATGTAAACCATAAAGGACTATCTTTCGGAAAAATCTCAAGGGAACTCTGGGATGGATTCCACTTTCATCAGGTGAGAGGGTTTATTAATTTTAGCTACTTGAACTAAAATATTTCATCCCAAATACCTTTTATTGACTTTTTACCCGTATTTTTTTTCTTTCTTTAGTGAAGCCATCGCCGACTGCATCGTGTTCATAAAGAAGATTGCCGACGAGGAGAACCGCAACTCTTCTGCAAAGCTGCACTTTTCTTTTTTTGTCGTTGAGGATCTGGGCTTGATAATTTGATATTGAGATTAGATCTGAGATATAGATGATAGAAATATTTTGTAAAGCGATGTAGATGTGCAGAACGTATATATTTTTTTTTTGCCCGCTTTGGTGAAGGTCGAGACTTTGGTTTGTTCGAATCGGTTTGGTTCGGTTTGGCTCCTTGGATGGTCCCGTTCGGGTCGGATCGGGTACAAACCCGGTTGTCTCAGGTCGGGTTGCAGGCCTAAATAATTTTATAATATCCATATTGTTTTTATATTTGCAATTTGTTTTTATATACAATGTAAAATAATTCAGTCCTATACACGTAAAACAAAAATATATAAGCCAAATAAAAATTAAAAATAAAATCAAAATATGAAAAAATTGGTTTAAAAATATTTCCAAGATATTTTTTAGAAGAAAATGAAATATATGTGTTTTAAATAATGAACAATAAAAAGAATTTGCTTACATGATAAGAATCAAAGTAAAAGAAAATGAGGGAGTAAATAAAATATCAATAATAATAATAAAAAACTATACTAGATGAACAGTACTCACTACATGTAGCGGATTATTGTAGCTAATTGTATTTTACAATTCATTTTACATAATTAGATGGAACTCCTTTTTAGAGTAATTTTTTAAACAATTTACATTTTTTATATAATACAAAAGCCATTGAGAGTGTTCTAACTATGAAAGTACTGCTCAAATTCCTCATTAGAAACTTTATGCATAGAGCCTTCAACCCCACCTTAAACCAGTAAGCAAGCTGAATATGAGACCCATTAGATTTCGAATTAGATAATTTCGTTGAAGATAGAGGCACTGGAATCAAACAGAGAAATTACCAAAGGAGCAAAGCAAACTCGAAATTGAATCACAGTGAAAACCCCTAAAGTTTTGCAACTTGATTGGAACAGAAAGCCCAACGAAGGAATTGAGACTACTTGGAAGCATAGTCAGGTCATTGGGGATGACGTCGTACGGGAAGTCATCTAGGACCCCATACAACTCGAGGCCTTGGGCATTCCTGTCTTTGTTTCTGGTGGTGTCCCCATGAAGAGAAGCCAGAAGCGGGACATGACGATAATGTGATAATGCTCGTGAATCGTGACGCTCGTTTTCGACAGGTGATCAGACGTTGCACGGTGCACTGGGCCATGGGTTGGTGACGATATCAAGTTTTGAGATTGTACGTGATAGAAACGGACATAGATCGAGAAGAGAGAGAGTGTGTGTTAAGAACCATTCCAGTAGATACACTATAGTCTGCTTGTGATGTAAAATGGTGAATGAACAAGTAACCAAAAGCTATAAGCTACAACGAAATGGATGCAAAACAGGTGTTTGATAAAAATCCTCAAGGGGAAATTATATTGTCATATTGGGAACATTAGAGGTGTCCCTTCCTCCAAATTGTTTCCAGATACAAGAAGATTCTCCACCCCTTTTTCTCATCTCCCATTCTCTCCTATATCCCTCTTTCTCGTAACTAACTCTTTCCCCTTTGATAAACTTACACACAAAGCAGGAATGGAAATAACAGTAACTAAAGTGCACCGTTTGGGACAACTCCCCAAACGTTGCGTTTTACTCTTATGAAATAAACGACAGTTGCTTAATTAAAAAAAGTCTAAACGACAGCAGCTCTCCACTCCCAAAACGTAGAGCTTTGAGTCCCCAACTTATTCTTGCATTTCTTCCATCTTCAACAATGTTGTTCCCAGTAAACCTTTTCACTTCTACCTGTTGAACTCATAACCCCTTCCCACTTCAACTTCATCACTTCAGTTCCAACCTAGGGTTCCTAATAGTTGCCTCCCTCTTCACAACACCTTCCCCACAAGGTGCAGGTAATGGTGTTGCAACTCCCACAATTTCTCCCAAGTATTGTTTTCTTCAGATGCATGCACCCACTTGACTAGAACTTCGGTAATTGCCCGATCCCCTTAACGTTTCATGTGACGGTCAACGATAGCTTCGGGCTCTGGTTGGACCTCACCGTGTGCATTTATTGGAGGAAGAGTGGCTAGGGTTTGGATCTAGGCTCCATCCTTCTTCTTGAGGCAGGACACTTGAAAGGTGGGGTGGAGCTTGGAGGCTTTCGGTAGATCTAGACGGTAGGCACCTCTCCAATCCTCTGCAAAACTTTGAAGGGACCATAAAATCGAGGAGCAAGCTTCATGTTCCTTCGGTTAGCCATGAATTTCTGACGATGAGACTGTAGCCTCAGGTAAACCTAGTCCCCAATCTCAAAGTGCCTTTCAGTTCTCCTTTTATCATCTTGCACTTTCATTCTGTTTCTTGCATGATCTAAGTTTTCCTTAAGCACTTGAAGCACTCTATCTCGGGTCTGTCATGTCTGGTCAACCTAGTTGTTTCTTGATATTCCCGGAATGTAGGCTAGCAGTAGGGGGTGCATAACCATACAGGGCTCGAATGTGGTCATTTTTGTAGAGGTGTGGTATGACGTATTGTACCACCACTTCGCAAACGCTAACCATTGCACCCACCCCTGGGGTTTCACCCTTGCATAACACCTTAAATAGCTTTCCAGGCATTTGTTTAAGACCTCAGTCTGTCCATCAGACTGAGGGTGATAAGCTGAACTGTGACTTAGGGCAGATCCCTGTAGTGAAAAGAAAGCCTTCCAAAATGAACTCACAAAGATCTGGTCCCTATCCTTGACAATAGTCCTTGGTAGACCATGCAACTTAAAGACATGGTTTAAGAATAGATTGGCCACTGTTGCAGCTGTATAGAGATGAGATAGCGGAATAAAGTGACCAAACGTAGTGAATCGGTCGACCACAACCAAGATAACATTAAACCCTTGGGACGTAGGCAACCCTTCAATAAAATCCATTGAAATGTTCACCCACGCTTGCTTTGGAATAGGTAAGGGCCGCAAGAGGCCTGCCAGGGGGGAGGTTTCATACTTCACAACAAACAACACACTCTCGGACTATCTTCTTGATGTCCTTCTTGATGTCACTAAAAAAACAAATCCCTTTTGGCTCTTTGGTAAGTTTTCAAGTATCCCGAGTGCCTTGCCATAGGATTGTCATGTATATATTGCAACACCTTATTTTTAGAAGGAGACTCAGCCACAACCACAATCCTCCATTTTTTTAGTACTAACCTGTGGCGCCCTCGACCCCCACGTGTTATTTTTGTGGAGTTCGTGACATCGGGATGATGACCACACGGATCACGCATCCCGACGAACAGTGCTCAGAGTGTGTACATCATGCAATAAGTGTACAAAATAATATTCGCAGTGAAAAAATAAAAAGTCTTTCTTTATTAAGTACTAGAATTGTTTAAAAACAGTAAAGTAACTTTACAAGGATTAAACAGTCATTCGACAGATAAATTAAAGACAGGAAATAACATAAGGGAAACAAATCCCATAACGCAGAACAGTATCTCAGCAACTCAAACCTCCGGCGGAGCTGATCCCTCAGGTTCATCCCAAAAATACCCTTTTTAACCACTCACGCCAAAAATCCCATTTTTGGCCCAATCATAACCATTATTTATTAAGCATGCACCACGGTCTCCCCTATGGACCGTCCGCACGACCTGGCTCTCATCGTCACACCACGGGTAACGTCCGTGCATGAGACTTCATAACGAGCGATGCCCAGTTCCGCGCCCAGCGCGTACATGGCCAAGCATCCTCTAACCTCGCTAGCCAAAAGGTCACGGAATTGGTACGAGAGCGTTACTGTCCTGTCCGTTCCTGTCGTTGCCCTGCGACAACTCATGGGACGTCACGTCAGTCTGTTATGCTCCCGAGTGACCAGAGGAGCTCCACCGAGATAATGCCCCATCTCGGCTTGGGGTCGTGATACACACACACCTACATATTCAGTTACAATTGCAAACAGACAACGTGACATCACAACACAATTTTATTAAAAACGATAAATATACAATTCAACAATTTATTGGATGAAATAATAAATAATTCCTTTACAAAAATAGCCCTCCATTTACAATTACACAGTTTCACAATTACAAGTAAAATCCCGTCCTCCAATCCAACCCAAGGCCCAATTCCAACAACTCCAACTTACAACCCAATACTTCAACGGCCCAAGGCCCAATTTCCAACAGACCAACACAATCAACAGTTTATGAAAGACAATTACAACAATATTATTTTAAAACTAGAAAATTACATACAAAATGAATATGAAAAATTCTGAAAGATCAAGCGAAAGGGGCGTTGCCCAAGGTGGCGGCACACGATGGAGCTCACGGCAGAACACTGCCAAAAAGGCCTCTCAACTCTCGGGTTGGTCAAAACATAAGTGGATGAAAACTCAACACACTACAAACCAACAATTTTACCAAGAACCCGAGCAAAATTCACGATTTTAGAAACAATTAGAGCTTGGCAGAACAACACCATCTCACAGGTTCACAAACAAAAACACAGAAAAATTCTCAAATACCAATAATGCGAAAAGCCTAAGTGAGAGAGAGAAGATGATGATCTCGGAAGGTTTTATTGTAGAAGCCGTGGCCTATAAATAGGCCAAGCATGGCGGTTTGCGAGGCATGCCTGTCGCACGGGTGGAAGAAGAACAAAAACTGCAGAAAGCTGTGCGTGGCAGTGCGGGTTGCGTGGTGAAGTGTTGGGTCGACAGCAGATGAAGGATGGACACGAAGCAGCCATGGGAGCTCGAGGTGGAAGGTGGTGGTGGTGGCCGTGTGAAGCCACAGCTTGACAACGTGCCTCTGGGGTTCATGCCGAACGACACGGAGAGAAAAATGGAAGATGGAGGTGGCGACAAGCGGCCGAAATACGTGACTAAGGTCCAACCGAAAAAAAGGCAGCAGCTGCGTGGAGGAAGAAGCTCGGAGGAAGAAGAAGAATGTAGAAGAAAGAAGAAGAAAAAGAAGAAGGAAGAAGAAGGAGTTGTGCGGCGCAAGAAGGAAAATGATGGAACCCTCTCAAAACGGCGCCGTTTGACAAGCTGAGGGGCTGGGTGAACTTAACCCGCACGGGCTGGGCTTCGGGCTGGGCTGGCTTATCACTTCACACGGGCTGGGTTCTTCAGGCGCACGTGTTGGGCTACCACCAAACTCACACACCCACGGCCCAACCAGAAACACACACACACACAGCCTAGAAAATAAATAACCACTACAAATAAAATTACACAAAAATAAAATAACAAAATAACATATATAAATAAATATTAAGGAAATAAAAACCCAAAATAAAAACATACCAAAATAAATTACAATAACAATAAATAAATAAAATAAAATAACACATTTAATTAACAAAAACGGAAATATAAACACAAGTAAAATTTAGAGATATCACATAACCCCTGCTGCAATTGATATCCCTTCGGAGGGTTGCTGTTTTGCTGCAATTTCTTCACCAATTATTGCATTTCAACATAATTATCACAGCTGGCCCTTAATTCCTCCACCCAATCAGCCGTAAGGAACGAAATCATGGCTAAAACTGCCTCACAACTCGCACCCTGATCTTCCTCCCGTGATAGGGCATCTGCTACTACATTTTCCTTTCCCTGCTTATAAGTAAAAGTGAAGTCATACCCCCTCAATTTAGTGATTCACTTTTGTTGGGCTGCAGTCCCAACTCTTTATTCCAACAAAAAATTTAATGCCTGTTGGTCGGTTTTTACAATAAAAGATTGGCCTAACAAATAAGGCATCAACTTCCTCACAGTTGTTACCAAGGCTAAAAGCTACTTCTCATAAGTTGAGAGAATGAGTGCCTTTCCCTTTAGGGCCTTACTCATGAATGCTAACGGTTGTCCAGCTTGCATTAACACTACTCCCATCCTCCGCCCACTAGCGTCACACTCAATAGTGAATGGCTGCAAAAAATTCGGAAATCATAGCACGAGTGGCTGTGTAACAGCCAATTTCAGGCTATTAAAAGCTTCCATAGCCTCGTGTGTCCACAAAAAAACATTTTTCTTGAGTAAATCAGTAAAGGGAGCTGCAATGACCCTGTAACCCTTGATGAATTTATGGTAATAGCCCGTCAACCCCAAAAATCCCCTCAAAGACTTCAGATTAACTGGTTTAGGCTATTCTAACATAGCTGCAACTTTCTTTGCATCGACTGCCACACCCTTCTCACTTATCGCATGGCCCAAATAATCTATTTCAGCCACTTCAAACTGACATTTTGATAACTTAGCATACAACTCATGCTCGTGTAGCACCTTCAAAACCTTCTCCAAATGCCCCAAATGCTCGGCCCAACCCTTGTTGTAAACTAGTATATCATCGAAGAACACTAGAACAAATCTTTTCAAATAAGGCTGAAACACATCGTTCATTAACCCTTGGAAGGTTAATGGTGTGTTTGCTAACCCAAAGGGCATCACGAGAAACTCATAGTGTCCATCATGAGTCCTAAAGGCCGTTTCCTCCACATCTTTAGGAATTACCCAGATTTGGTGGTATTCGGATCTTAGATCCAACTTGGAAAACACAGCTGACCCATGCAACTCGTCTAATAATTCATCAATAATTGGAATCAGAAACTCATCTTTTATGGCTTCCTTATTAAGCGCCCTATAGTCAACGCACATTTTCCAACTCCCATATGATTTTCGTACTAACAACACTGGTGATGAAAATGGGCTGGAACTAGATGGTACCACCCTAAATTCTAGTAATTCAGCCACAATTTCTCGATTTTCTCCTTTTGGTAATGAGGATATCGATAGGGTCGTGCTGTAATTGGCTTAATGCCCTCATTAAGGGTGATTTTGTGATCACGTGCACGTGAGAGAGGCAACCCTTTGGGAGTTTCAAAGACCCCTTGAAATTTCATAAGCAATTTCTGCACCTCTTCCCCCCAACAACTAGAATTTTCCTCCTCTTTCCTTACCAACAAATGCAACAACAATCATTTCCCCTTGTTAACCGAATTAAACAAGGACTTGTTACTCTCTTCTAAGGTGGACTCCTTCAAAATCAGCCCCACTAACATAACTTCCCTCCCGCCATACATAAATTTCATTGTGAGATTAGTGAAATCCCACATAATTGGGCCGAGCGTTTCCAACCACTTCACCCCCAACACCACATCACAGCCACCAAGAGACAAAACATAACAAGGAGAGTTGAAAGAAATACCTTGTATTTTTGTATGGACTGCAGTACAATATCCCTCACTGTATATAAGCTGTCCACTTGTTATTCTCATAGCAATCTTTTGCTTCTCATCCACTGTCTGCTTGGTTATTTTAGCAACTGAGGGGTCGAGGAAATTATGCGTGCTCCCAGAGTCAACAAGAATCACCACTTGCTCCCCTCCTATCCAACGCAGCCTCATTGTTTTAGCACTAGGTGTCCCCGTGAGGGTATTAAGTGAAATTTCGGGTTCTAGATTCACTTGTTGAACTAGTGCCTCTCCTTCCTTAGCCAACTCCCTCGCTATATTTTCTTCGTCCCCACCTTCTTCAACCCCGTCATACCCTTGTAATAAATAAATCCGAGAGTTCTTACAAATATGGTTTAGGTTCCATTTTTATTCACAATGGAAACATAGGCCCCTTCTCCTATTTTTATCCATAGAAATAGATGATATGTTTTTAGTAGGTGGACTATATTTCTGCACCCTAGTATTTCCATCCTCACCCGAACCATAATTATTAAAAGACCCCTTGCTGGGCTTCCCCCCTTACCAGGAAAGCATCTAAGTGATTTTTTGGAGCTGGTTAAGTATTCCTCTTGAATTCGAGCTAACCCAAAAGCTGCATTTAAGGTAAGGGGATTAAACATACATATTGGCAAGCGGATTTCGTCTTTGAGGCCACTTAGAAAGCAGCTTAGTTTGTGATGGTTGGGAAGGCCCCTCAACCTATTAGAGAGTGCTTCAAATTGGGCCTTATAAGCTGCTACCGTTGTTGTCTGTTTAAGCCGAGTAAGAGTCTTCATCGGGTCGTCGTAAGATGTTGGTCCAAAGCGAACCAACATCGCGCTAATCAATTTATCCCAATTATTAAACTGTCCCGAGTCTATAGTGTCTTGGTACCATACAAGGGCCTCCCCCTCCATGTAATAAGAGGCCATTAACAAACATTGGGCAAGTGGTAGTTTGTGAAATTCAAAGTATTTTGTAGCTTTGAATATCCACCCTGATGGATTATCCCCATCGAAATGGGGAAAATCTAAACGAACCCCCCTTGGTACTGCATCCCTTTGTTGAAATTGATTATTCTCTTGTGGAACTTGCAGGTCTCTATTGGCATTTTGGTTGGTGACAAGGATTGTTACTAGATCTGTAAGCTGGTCCAGGCGCTCATTTATGTGATCCATCCTCCCTCGGATATGCTGGTAATCTGCAACGAAGCCATCCACTTGACGTTGCAGGCCATCTTGTTGTTGGCAGGCCCTAGTGGTTTCAGCCATGAGGATCGATTGCTCTCGATACCAGTTGTTAAGAACCTTCCTAGTAGATACACTACAGTTTGCTTGTGATGTAAAATGGTGAAGGAACAAGTAACCAAACGCTGTAAGCTACAAGGAAATGAATGCAAAACAGGTGTTTGATAAAAATCCTCAAGAGAAAATTGTATTGTCACGTTGGGAACATTCGAGGTGTCCCTTCCTCCAAATTGTTTCCAGATACAAGAAGATTCTCGACCCCCATTTCTTATCTCCCTTTCTGTCCTATATCCCTCTTTCCTGTAACTAACTCTTGCCCATTTGATAAACTTACACACAAAGCAGGAATGAAAATAATAGTAACTAAAGTGCACTGTTTGGGACAACTCCCCAAACGTTGCGTTTTACACATATGAAATAAACGACAGTTGCTTAATTAAAAAAGACTAAAAGACAGCAACTCTCCACTCCCAAAATGGTGAGCTTTGAGTCCCCAACTTATTCTAGCATTTCTTCCATCTTCAACGATGATGTTCCCAGTCTAGAAGACTTCCAACCTTTTCACTTTGACCTGTTGAACTCAGAACCCCTTCCCACTTTGACTTCATGACTTCAGTTCCAACCTACGGTTCCTAACACAGAGAGAGAGAGAGAGAGAGATTACAAAAGTGGAGAGTTTGCAGAGGAGGTGGCGACGATATGGAAGGGGTGGCAGTTAACTCACCAAGCTTCAAGAGAGTATCGGGCTAGGGGAGAAGAAATCAGAGGGGGAATTAGATTGGGATTTTTAAATTGATATTTTTTCGATAATTTTCTTGTCATCGTAAATATGACTCTTTCTTTTAGAGATGCGCAAAAGTCACCATAAAATGTTAAAAAATGCCGAATACATGTCATTTCCGTCAACATTTTTTGCGACGATATAGTTTCGCCGCAAAATGTAGTTCTTTTTCGATCGACATTGTTTGTGTCATCAGGTAGGTATTTTCCACCATCATAGTCCTTGGGAAAAACACTCGTGGAAAATGTCTAAATTTGTTGTAATGGATCGAATAGGTAAATTAAAGTTTAAGATTATCTAGCAAAACATCGAATAGGTAAAATTATAAATGTACAATGAAATCAAACAGCTGTATGATAAATAGGCTCACTTTACGTGTTTTCCCTCTCAAATTCTAAAGAATCTCTATCCTTTCCAAAAAGGATCGATCATTCCATGAAATTATTTCCAATTACATACTACTGATCTCAGTTTTATCAAGCTGTGGTCATTAAGCACATTAGGTATGGGACCTCATGGGGAGTTTTCTATATTATGGTAACATATACATAGAGAGTATCGATCTCTAATCTTCATCAATTCCTCCTTACTTTTTTGTATTTATTAAGCGAAAACAAAAAACAACTACAACTTAATTATTCGTAAAACAAATTAGATACAGGAAAGTAATCCAATCAGCACCAAAAGAAGGCAATTGTAACCTTTTCTTTTAAATATATTCTCTCTTTTCTGGCCAAGCAATAGCAATGAATAACATGAGGTTTGTTCGATAGTTTTTATTTATTTATTTTTAATTTGCTTAGTTTCATCTTGTCTTTTGACAAGACAAATCAGAAGTGAGATGGTGGTCCGTTAGGTGGAGTTGGTGTGCCTAGCTAGGTTGATGGCTCATAGTTAGGGCGAAGTATGTGGTGGAAATTTACAATTGGCTGTGACTTAGCCATCCCGATTAAATATATACATACCTTCCAGGTTACGCTAAATATCTGTAGTTTCCCAGATAGCGATGGGAAGAGATTCACCACTACCGCCAAGCTGCTAGCATGCATTAATTGTATATCAATGAATAGGAGAAAGAAGCCAAAGATAATGGGACCAACACCATCACCATCACCAGATCGTAATCATCTTTTAGTTTTTGGTCATTATAAATCGAGCTTTGTTCGGCTCGTTGACATGTTCTTTAACCTTTTCTCTGTGTCTGTTTCTATTGATCTCTGCATTACCTTGCGGTGGTGGATGTACGTACGATTGACACACTGCATAATTAGTTCAATGAGGCGTGCTATGATAACCAGACAACAAAACCCTTGTCACCTTCTATAGGATTATCTATCTTCCATTATTTTTATAAAGGTAAGCTGCTGAGTACATGTTCCAACCAAATAAAGAAATGATCCTTTTGATTTCTAATGGGATTGTAACAAATGGGATAGAATTATGGTATTTTAGTTACCAACTCAGTCTCTTTCTCTGAGGACCACGTACGAATATACAATTATGATATTAAGTAAGGACTATCAAGAAAATTTGGATACCGTCATCTTTTTAAAATAAAAAATATAATAGAACTAGCGAAATAGTAGCCAATAATATTGTAGTACTCAATCAAGAATTAGAATTTAGACATTTGTGTTCATTGAAAAGAAAGAACAATTGTTTTCATTGACTTCATTCATTTCCACCATCATGTATAATCAACACCCATTGATGCTTTAGGTTTTATATTCATATTTGTTTTAGGACGAGGCTCTACATTTTCCAACTTCTTGTTGATTTAGTTCTTTCTCGTCAGTTAACATTTTTATCTCCTTCAAATTCCCATCCACAGTTAAGACACATTGCATATTAGTTAAGACACATCACCATCTGCTCATCATCAACGGTCAAGATTCTTAAGACCCTTTTGATATTGAAGTTGGAAAAATATATCCGAATATGTAGTTTTTTGAAAAATTAGTAATGCAGGGATGTTTAGGCCTCGTTTGATTACACAGATGAGATGAGATGAGATGAAAGTTGAATAAAATATTATTTTTTAATATTATTTTTCTTTTGAGATTTGAAAAAACTGAATTGTTTATTGTATTTTGTTTGAAAATTTGAGAAATTTATAATGATTAAATGAGATGAGATGTTTTGTGAAAACAAACCAGGCCTTATTGTACATTTTTACGCTGCAAAAGGTGTCACAACGCCGACTCAATACAAATTGAGGCCTAAGACAAAATTTAAGTGATTCATTATTGATTATAATACAATAAAATATAAATTATTATATTGAGTATTTTTCAAAATTTTTCATAAAATGAAGCTTTATTTAAAATCTTTAAATAAAAGTTTTGGAATTCATATTTAACACAACAATTTAAAATGAGACCTCATTGTAAATTTTGTACTTCAATTTAGCAAGATCTTAGAAAAACTATTTAGAAATATAAATTATTCATTGTATTAAATATTAAATATAAGCCTCATTTGGATAGTCAAATGAGATGAGATGAGATGATTTATGAATGATAGTGAAATGATTTGAGTTAAGATATTTTATGAGGTTTTGGGAAATGAGAGAGAAAAAGTTGGATAAAAATATTATAAAGTTAAAATATTATTTTTTAATATTATTTTTGTTTTGAGATTTGAAAAAGTTGAATTATTTTTTGTGTTTTGTTTAGAAGTTTGGAAAAGTTGTAATGATTAGATGAAAAAGTTAAAATTGAAAAGTACGTATTTGTATTTATGGTATTTAGATATTGAGATAAGATGTGATAGGATGAGAGGAGATGATATGAGATGAGAGTATCTTACCATCCAAACGGGGCATACTCTTGAGCAGGCCTGGCTGAAAGTTTTATGCATTGCCAATGGAATAAATAGTAGAATTGGGAAACATGTTCAAGGAGTAGTTGAAGTTATGGAATCTTCAGTACTTGTTCATTTACATGCCAGAAGATATAGAAGCTATGAAAGACAATAATGCAGAAATCTTTACTGTTTTGATTCAGATCATGTTTAGATGTGATGGAGTTTGAGAGGAAGCAGGCCGGCCGCATGATCACTTTCCAACAATATCGTTACTGTTCAGTCCTTGGAGTCTCTATCCAAAGTCCAAACCCTTATCCCTCTAAAGGATGGACGAAGAACCTCTATATTTTTCACTTCTTGTTTATCCTTTCCCTTCCTCAACATAATGGGACTCTTATCAATAACATGCTTGAAAATTTTAGTGCCCACAAAAATATTTTCCAGATTCTCATCACTACTGGTATTGGCTGCTTCCCTTGAGTTAATTGGTTTACTAAATAAATCATACAATGAGTGCTGTTAAAAAAGTGAATGGATAAGATCTATTCGTCATTCACCTCCATCAATCTCACCTATTCATTTGCATAAAAAGAAAATTTCAGTAATTTTTCAAACACATTTTCCTTGTCAGCTCCAAACTTGATTGATCCCAACTTAATGATATTCCTTGCCAGCACCATGATCTTGAATGATATTCTTTATATACCCAATATTTTGCCCTATAGGCATAGGAGTGCGTTTGCCAAATATTTCTGCTCTTTATTGCTTTCACGTCTCACCACACGCACCCAAGAAAGAGTGGTCTATTTACTGGTACAGCGGCTGCGATAAGAGAAAGAGAGTGAAACTAAATTGGAAAATTGGTATATTCGATTAAGATATGAAAATATGACACATGACAAGATCTGAACAGTCAGATTTTAAAAGATAATTTAGGAGTGTAAATCAAGTTCAGTTTCAATTTATACAATGATTAAGCTGAAGGAAAGTTAATGCAGCTATGTTAAATGCAGATTGATAATTTGATGGGGCATTTTTTAGTTTTGTTTTGTTCATGCTGCTCATTGACTATTAATAGAGTGAACCACAGGCCGGTTAGTGGGTTGCATCCTGTTAATGATTGTGGCAAAAGTAGATAAGCTCCGATGTGATGATGGATTATAGATAACTTCCAATGCTTGCTGTTCTGTTCTGTTCTGTTTTTTGCAACCCATGTTACAAACTTTCCTCTCTTCAGGCTAAAAACAAGAAAGAAACACCCACTCCCGCCTCCAAAAAACGAAGAGTTCCTTAAAAGATCAGTTCTATTTTATTTTTAAATGTTTATGAACTAATAACGGCAACAATTAGCATAAGCATCTGCTTCTTGTTGAGATCAGAGGCAACTGCAGAGATTTTTGGAATAAATCCCTCATAAACTCCAGTCCATCAAACCAAAATGACAATATGGCATCATAGAGAGTAGTTTTCTTCATCAGAAATGCTGAATTCACCTTACCAGTTACCAGACCTGCAATTTTTCCCCACGACAACTTTTGAACTTTACAAGTTCATATGTTGCCCTGATTTAGCAGTGTTAATGGTAATTGTTTATTTATTATCTTGTTACACCTGAATCACTCAACAAAAACAATAGTAGTAATAATGGTAAATCTTTTGTTAACCATGTTACTTGATACAAATAAGAAAAGATAAAACACGTACACTGCTTGACAACGAAGCTGCAACATTCTTACAAACTGCTAAAACTCACTTGAACCACCGGCCCTTCTGTACAAAATAAAACTAACATTGCTCATGGTAGTTTGATTGCAGCACTCCACCAAGGACACCTCTATAAACATTTTGAGCACTATAGATTAGGAGCAGAGTACCCCCTTTGGATTTTCTAGTAATCAAACAAACATCCCAAATATTGTACAATGAGATACTGGGTCTCATTTTATGGATAACAGAATCAAGATAACCCCCTATCTACCGTAATTTCACAAACAGTTGTCCCTCAGAAGAAAAAGACCCAAAAATCTTATTAGAAAGTTGCTGAAATCGCAGGGCACAGAGTACACCATCTCACACTGTCACCTACCCTCAGACTTCACCAGCTGTGAGAACACCCTACTCATGGAAACACCTGAAAGATCATCCACGACTGACACACCAAACTGGGTAGCAGAAACATTAGTACTGCCGCCACTGAAATTGTTCACTTGTGGAGAGAGTTCACCAATCATATTAGTACTGTTTTCTTCAGGATCACCATCAGTAACTGCCTCTTGAAGTTGAAGAGCATATTCGAGATTCCATAAGACATCTCCCATAGCAGGCCTATCAACACCATAGTCAGCCAAGCATTTCTCAGCAGTCTCTCCAAACTTCCTTAGAGAATCTGGTCTAACTTTTCCCACTAGAGTAGAATCTATTATCTGTTCCAACTGCCCTCTATTTTGCCATTTCATTGCCCATTCAGCTAAGTTCACCATTTCCCTTGGAAGGGATGGATCTATCACAGGCCTTGCACAAAGAACTTCAAACAAAACCACACCAAATGAATACACATCTGACTTCTCCGTCAGCTGTTGCCTTCTGAAATATTCTGGATCAAGATACCCAAAACTTCCTTTCACTGCTGTACTGACATGAGTCTGGTCAATTTCAGGTCCCGTCTTTGAGAGCCCAAAATCAGCAACTTTCGCCATGAGATTCTCATCAAGCAAGATATTAGCAGACTTTACATCACGGTGAATAACTGCTTTTGCATATCCTGTGTGGAGGTAATGGAGTCCTCTAGCTGATCCAATGCATATCTCAAGCCTCTGCTTCCAACTCAAGTTGGGAAGACCTGAACCGTAAAGATGACTCTTGAGGGTCCCATTCTCCATATATTCATAAACCAAGATCATCTCATTCTTTTCGTCACAGTATCCAATCAACGAAACAAGATGGCGATGGCGGAATTGAGACAGCATCTCGATTTCAGTTTGAAACTCTGCAAGTCCCTGTTGGGACCGAGGATTTCCTCTCTTAACTGCCACTTTCGTACCATCGCTTAAAACACCTTTGTACACTTTCCCGAAACCACCAATCCCAATAACCCAACTCTCATCAAAGTTGTTTGTAGCTTCTTGAACTGCTGCAAAAGGAATGCAATAGCCATAGTTAGAAATAGCACTAGCAGTTGTTCCACCAGAGTATTTACTTCCCATGGATTGAGAATTTCCTCCATTGATGGATATCGGAACCCATGTCTTTGAATTTCTTTGAAGCGCCAGTTTTTTTCCTTTTCGGCACAACACAAAGAGAATTACAGCTAATACCACTGTAATGAAGGCCCCAATGCTTACACCTACTATCACACCAACATTTTTCTTTGAACTTGAATCTGAGGGAATAATCATAGAGGCTGCTGCACTCAGACTGCCCATAGAATTGTTCATTTTCATGATCTCCAGCCCATTTAGGATCGCATTGGGGTAAGTACCACTTAGAGTAGATGGGCCAATACTTACACGGAGCTTACTGCTAACAGCTGACAACGTAACAAAATCCATATAAAATGCAGCACCCAAGGTGTTGAAGGAATAAGCAGCCAGATCAAAGTCCCTAAGAACAACCCATGAGTCGATGTAAACATTGAAGTAGAGCTCGTGAAGACCTTTACTTACAATATCACAAAAGTGAAACCGAACAAGGTACTGAAATCCCGGATCCACATTGAACTCCCAGCTAATATTGAAGTTGCTGTTAGGATCGCCTGATGAGTTCATCTCCGTGGCAGTACCATAGACAGTGGGTGGAGCTATATCTTCTGTTGCCCCACCGTCAACGTACCGAACAGCTGCAATATTTGAGATATCTTTGGCAAAGTTTTGCTGTAGTAAAAAACTTCGATCTGGAACCCAAGTTCGCCAAAGTGTATCATTATCAAAGGTGACTTTTGGTCCACCCATGTTCACCCTCCATACTGTCTCAAGTGCTAGAGGCAACAACCCATGGAACCTTGTTGGTGAATTAACAGTGTCGGCATCATTGGTATTAATAAGCCCATCAGGGACCGAAACCACTTCTATGGCATTTAAGAAAGCGATTGAATTGTCCAAAGGTGTGAAGGTGATTACAAGTATGTTTGATGTCACATTTAATGAAAATTCTTTGAGGATAGAAATGTTTTTAACACCGAAATTGCTCAGAAGGACATGGTCTTGAGTTGAAACAGAAAATCTTGCCGCACTCATATTGTAAGTATTATATAAGAATGGGTAGAAATAGAGGCGGATCCACAGCCTCCCACTCTGGCGGATCGAAAACGTGTATTTTGAGGATCCAGTAAAGACTCTTGCTGTCTGATACAGCGCTGAATCTTCAGAGAAAGTGAATGGTTTTGAAGAGGTTTCGGCAAGAATATCTTGAGGGGTTGACAGCAAATTTGAAGCCAAGTTATCGGCAACGAACACACGGTCACCTATTGAAGTATTGGTGGATGATCCACAGTTTACTAGGTAACTGTCTACAGGATTAAATCCACTAGAAAAGCATGCCAGGGACAAAATTGATAAAACCCAGATTAACAACTCGGGTTTTCTGCTACCCATCACAATAAACATCGAAAGTTTATTAAAGAACAAAGATAGAGGTTTTCTTTAAGCTAGGTTTTGAATGAAATCCGGGGTTCTTGTACAGGAAGAGCGATACAAAGACTCACAAACACCATTGAAACAGAAACACATATGAAACAAACTGAACAAGGAAGAGAAAAGTTGGCACCTTTCGGATCATGTGAGCTCCAAGAGAGAGACCCAGATGTGTAATCCCAGAGCAGAAAGCAAATCTGAGTTACCCTTTTGAAGTTCTGAAAGGATTTAAATGCAAATAAGAGGAACAGACAAATATTGCTCACAAATCTTGTAAAGCACCAGCTGGTTAGAACTTGGTGCCAGCTTCCAATATTGACAGGCTCGTAGATTATTTCATGTAATAAATTAATGGAAAGAGATATCAAACAAAAACTAATGAGCAAAACAGAGTCAAGGAGGTGCTGGAACGAGATTGAATATGAGGAAACCGGCTAATATAGGAGCGTGTCCCTAGTCTTGTCTATTGGAATTGTGAATAATTTGTGATTGATGAATCTCTTATCTTTTTCATGAGAAACTAGAAATAAGGGAAAAAAAGGTTACAAAAAGAATTAAGGAGTAAATTTAGTGGAGTGGGTTTCATATAATAAATTTTAATGGTGATGGGAAAGAGAAAGCAGCAGTCAGGTATTTTACTTTACTAAATGATGGGTGCGAGTTATGTCTACCAACCAAGTCTGAAAAGGATTTCAAAAAAAAAAAAAAAAATCTGAAAAGCAAGCTGTTTGTCTCCACGTAATTCTAATCCCTTCAGTGTATCAATTTATCAACGCAGGACAGATCGGGCGGCCCTCCCTCTCCCCTTCCCCGAAATCGCGTTCCTCTACATGCAAAGGAAAAAAGAAAGAAAAACTGTGTTCTCATGGAACGAACTTAAGAATCTAAAGACGCGTTTGTGAAGGGGGAAGGAAAATGAAATAATGATACAGCGACTACTATAATATAACTTTTAATTGTCTGAATTAAAGAGGGAAAATTAATTTTTAATACCGATCATATATATTAAAATTTATTTACAATTTTAAAAAATTCAAAACATCAATAATTTTTTAATATAATTAATGTGAAAAGCTTCCACATCAGCGATATATTGAGTGTAAAAAAACAAGACTTGTAAATAAATATATATATATATATATATATATATATATATATATATATGGCCACTTAAGTATGAGAATATATATACGATTCAATCTTGATCCAATCCACGTAATTAAAACATAAAAATTTTATGTGCAGTCATTTTTGTGTACTCATTGCACACTCCACTAATGTGATTGACTGCATAACTTTTTTTAATATAAAATAACTCATTTAACCAATCATATCAATAAAGTATATAAGGAGTACGTAAAAGTGACTGTATGTAATAGAATTCAATTAAACAAGTCAAGCTCTTCAACAACTCAATTTTAGTATACTATTCATGTACTCTTCATATCAATTTATGTGCATATGTAGGAAGATTCATATTAATGGAATGAACTATATTCAGTGATGGTGGCTTTGTCTTTTAATTAATCATGTACATTTGACCTCTTAAACGCTAGCTGTTTGAGTTGGCACTTGGCAACCGAGTAATACTTTGAAGTTATATAAAGACGGATGTATGATTAATGTATGGTCCTCCAATATCTCTCTTTCCCCTAAATCGCTTTCAAAAGAAAATGAAAAAGTATAAAAATTCTGTTGATCTTATGAAACTAAACTTTAGGACGCGTTTTGTTCTATACATAACACCAATGCAAAGAGCTGTCATGTTTTACTTGTTAGCGATAGCTAGCGGGAGTATCCATTAATTGTACTCATGCTATATTTGTGTAGTATAATTAACCGGTTATATTTGAATAATACGAAGATAATACATTTCAACTAGTCTCGTTAATGTTAGGTACAAGTTTCAAATAGACAAGTTTCATACAAGTCTTTTGTAAAAAAGTAGATCCTACTAATAGAAAATAATTTTTTTTTAAGCGGTATCTATTTTTTTTTATAAAAACTTATATATGACTTGTCTATTTGGAGCCACTATAATCTAAATAAATAAACATGTTAAAAACGAGAAGAAGTCTTTTATTAAGTTTCAAGTTTATATGCGTCATGCAAGTTTAAATATTGCAGGTTTTGTATGTTTCAACAGGTTTTGTGGTAGATTCGGCCAACCCTACTCTTGGGTTGAGATGAGCTAGCCATCTAGGTGTTAGGAGTATCCTTTGAAGTAACATATGGGTGATAAATTTAATTTAGCGTTTAGCGAAATTATCTTTGATCAATAACAGGTAGATCATGAGGAACCTGATGATCTTTCGGATGCATGCGAAGATCATGATATGCTAATATGAAAATGTAAAAAAATTATATTATTATCTCACAATTGTGGCACTTTATTGACACAATAGAATTTGATAGTCATTAGATTAATTAATCATTAATTACGTCAATAGAATGAGATTAGATCAGTGCCATAAAAGTAACGTAAATTTAACTTTGCTTGCCAAAGACGCCAATTATATAATAGACTAATGGTATTGTTTTTTTATCTTTAATATTATAACCTTTATTCATTCACCTAGCTTTTTAGGTGTTGAAAAAAAGGGCGAGAGAGAGATCAGGGAAATGCGTAGGGAGTAGTTGGTATCATGCACTTGACAATTTGAAAGTCGCAAAAAAAGAGGCCCCACAAGAAAGTTTGTTTGGGGAGGAGAGATGGGACTTGAAGACGATTGATCTATCTACGGTTATGATTGATCATAAAATTTCTGTTTTATCAACGAAGATGGGATTTAATTGGTTTGTTAATTCTTCCTTTATAATAGCAAGTAAGATATAGTCGTGATCAAGTTGTGAGTTTTAGTTCATACATACATACATATATATGTTTGTAATGTCATGATCACTACGTTTTTTTTTTTTTTTTTTTTTTAATTTTTATGGAAACAGACTCATTTCATTAATGAACCGAAGTTACAATTGTGACTTATCAATAAATAAAAAATTCAAACTATAAGCTAAACTACGCATCAGCTCTGGGGCTTCCCCACACACAAATTCTTTTGTGGCAGACATTATCTTAACTTCTTAACAAACTCTCTCCTAACAAAGAAAACGCTCTGTAAAACAGAACTTAAAGGCCCCCTCTGTCCTCCCAAGGAGGAAGAGTACAAGATACTGTCATGGACACCAAATCCAATAGTCTATTTCTATTTTATTAATAACTAAAATAACAAAAAAGAACTACAAATAAACACATTAATAACTACAGAACCATAAGCACCGGTGTGATTCTGGACGTCATGCCCACCGCAAGCATCGGCATCTCAAGCCCTGACGGCACGAGCACCTAGCTAACGCACGGACAAAAACAACCTCCACTGCGTAGGCAACACCTATGCGCGAGCACTGGCCGTAGCATCGCCCACCACTCTCGAAAAGCTCTTGCCTCAGATTGTGTCCAATCCAAAGGCTCAACACCTCACTCGGGTCAACAAAAAAACAAAAGAACAAAAAAATAAACAACAACAAAAACACTAAAACGAAATAACAAAGAAAACAAAAAAATAAAAAAATAGATGAACAGTGCACAATGTGTCGACAGTCGCGTGTGCAGAACACTTGTAATACTTAGGCCCTAAGCCCAGTTCTTTTGGAAGCCAGCCCGATTACACTAAGCCTGGCCCATGTGATCACTTGAAGGGAGGCTCGAACGACGCCGTTTGGTAAGTGTTTCCCTTTCTGCTGCACTGTTCTTCTTCTTCGCTGGTTTTTCCTTTGCTCTGCAGTGCCGCAAATCTCTCCATTCCCTTGCAACTGCTCCCCACGTCTCCACGGTTTGAATTTCGGTTCCACACAAGAAGTTTTTTTCCCTCACCACATTTTTGAACTACTCAGACTCTCTCTTACGCAGATTTTGGTTCACCCTTGGCTGGCGCTGCTTGTTCCGTGTGCCTCGAAATCTTGGTTCCTCGTTCTCCATTTTTCTAGGCCTCACCGACAGTTTCGTGATTTTTTTTCTTTGGGTTATGGCACTATGCAACATTTTCGTGGGTCTCGAAAACCTTGGAGCCGTCGTTGGAATTCTTCCTCTGGAGTGTTTTTAATTTCTTTTCGGTAACTATCCCGCCCAATGACTGATCTTACTCTTAATTTTTGTTCCTATACCTTGCTGTTACACATTTCGTAGATCCTCTTTTATTTTATTTTTCCTTCGGTTTGTCAATCGCACACACCACTCTGTCTTGGCTTGTCGTGCACGCACTCAGACCTTAATCCTTCGTTGCGCAGACCTTTAGCTTTTCATTAGAGAATTCTGTGACATTTTTGGGTGTAGACGTAAGAGGTTTGCTTGAATTCGAGGAGGTTCGAAACCTTGGTGACTCTTCTTGGTAAGTCTCTTCCGAAGCCTTTGGTAGTGTTTGGATATTGTGGTTGGGTTGTGAAATGTAGTAATGTTACTGATTTGAGTGTGGCGTGGATAAGATTTTGCACTACTACTGTGACTTTTGGCAATCTGTTACAGTTATAAATTTATATTGTGTTGGTGTTTTATATGTTGGATTGTGGTGAAGTGTGATGGAATTCTTAAAGTTGAGGAGTATGATTTTTGGATGGCTTTGTGAGACTGTTTTAGACTATTAATTGGGACTTTTTGGTGTAAATTTATGGGTATTTTGAACTAGTTGTATTGAATTTTTATGCAAGTCTTGAATTGTTGAATGACTAGAATATTGATGCTTGCACTGAAAATTTTTTATTTGAAGGTTGGAGGTGAAGTTTGGTTTGGGTTATGTTTTAATCATTGGAGTTGCTGTTGTTGATTTTGAAAATATTTATGGTTGGTTTTGTGTTAATAAAAGGTGACTGTTTTGGGTGTTAAATGCGAATGGTTTGAGGAGAGAGCTATTCGGGTTTAATTGTTATGATAGTTATTGAGTTAAGAAGAGACTGTTTTGATTTATTACTCAATAAATAGTAGCTTACTAGATTGGTTATTAAATGTTGAGTATATGTTTTGTTTAGGTGGTGTTACTACTAGAGTTTCGACTCAAGGTGTTGATAATACGAGGAAGTCAGGTAAGCGGGGTTCATATACTAGTTTTGCATAAAAGAAATAAAATGAGGTTGACTTTGAAAATAAGCATGTTTGTTTTTGAAAAGAAATGATCTGAAACCAACCTCATATATTTATTCTGCATATGTATAAATTCAATATAAGAGAAAGTATTTTCTGTCATGACTGGTGTAGACATGAACTAATTTTGTGCATTTGTTTCTGAACTATGCAAAAGAACGAATATGAAAATTTAAAAGTTTTGTTATGAATAAACGAAAATATTTTTATTCTAGTTATTTCGAACATGTGAAGTGATCTAAAGCTATTCAGTGTTTCTGTTTTGATATGATGTGTCATCTGAAAACCTTGGCATGAAGTTCTGATTCTGTATCTGAATGTGATATGTTCCGATAATGTTCCGTTTTGTTTCTGTTAAGGCCCATCCACGGGTATAATGGTGGTTTATAACCCTACCACGGGGTGAAACATGGTATACAGCCCAACTACGGGTATAATAGTGGTTTATAACCCTATTATGGGGTGAAACATGGAAAATGGCCCATCCACGGGTATAATGATGGTTGATAACCCTACTACGGGGGTGGAACATGGCATATGGCCTAGCCACGGGTATAATGGTGGTTTATAACCCTATCACGGGAGTTAAACATGGTATTTATCCCGATATGATACTAAGAGATGATATGACTATAATGTTTCAGTTTGGAAATGCCAATAGATTTTCTTTTTGGGAAATAAGTTTGTCTCTTTGGAAATTTCGCTCTAGTGTTTTTGTGCTAAGTTTGTTTATGCATTTCAAGAGTAAATATGTGGTTTTTGCATTCTGAAAGTAAAATATTTTATTTGCATACTGAATGTTATAAATGCTTATGTTTACATGCTAGTATATGCTCTCTACTTGCTGAGTTGTTGATAACTCACCCCTTAATCTTCATAATATTTTCAGATGACATTGATGGTTCAGCTGGAGATCAGTATTAGAGTCTGTGAAAAAGATTAGCTGAGAATAGTTTGGATATCTCGCAATATTATTACAGATGTTGGATAATATTTGTTTATTGTTGATTTCAATGGATTTAGATAGTTTATGGAACTTATGTAAATTTTTAGTTTATTTTAGTTTATTGTTTGAGACGTGAAGAAAAAAAAAGTGATATTTTATTTGGGTTGTAATATTGAGGATTTGATATGTGAGTATGAATGATTTGTTAATTGAAGTGTTTACATTGTTTTGAAGAGTTGGAAGAATATATTCTTAGTTTTGGAATTGTATTAGCATTGTTGGAGTTGATATTCAGGTTATGGGAGTTAACTCTCCGGATCTTTGGGGTCGGGGCGTTACAACACTGGTCACTCTGGAAGGAAAGCCGACGGTCAATCTTGGAAGTCCCGGAGTTAAGGATGCCAGAGAAACCGAGTGTGGTATCGGCAGAGGGTTCCTTGGTGGCGCGTGATGCGACGAGATTTGGAACTTCGTCTCGCGCATGTAGAAGAGCGATGGCTGGAAAGACCCGAATGACGATCCTCCCTCCCCCCCACCCCCCTCGTTAGGTTCTAAGTTTGGGAGAGTTTAGAGAGAAGGAAGATGGTTTTTAATTGATCATAATATGTCTGTATTATCAATTGGGATGTAACTGCATGCAAGAATGTTACATGAATGAAAAAATCTAAAGAAGACTATTCAATTATTGAGTTTTGGATATGAAAATATTAAGTTCTTCAACGTGCTGCACGTTACGTGCATGCCTTTTCCTATTTTGGGCAGATAATTCTACGTACGTGCGTGCCAATAGTAAAACAAAAGGTTTGACCAGCTGCCAAGGAACTTATCAATTCTCTCACAAATTAAAGTACTATAAGTTAAAAGGTATGTGTGGTCTGATTGACATAATCTTCGGTCTCCAAAAGGAATGTATGAAGTTTGAAACTCTCATCCCACGTTCAAAAAAAAAAAACGTGCTATAAAAGTTTTTCCTCTTGACAAATAAGAATTTCGTGTTATCGTACAAAAGTAGATGGGTGTAAAACCGTATGCGAACAGGTACTCCCAAATTCGCATCCAAGTTTATAATGTGGTTCAAATATACCCATTTGTGACATACTAGTTAAAATAAAAAAAAAGGTTATTAGAGGGTATTCTTGTAAATCAAAAGTGGAAGGTACCTCTCTCCTAGTAGGACAAAACTTGGATTGCCATGTCTAAGAAAAAAAAGAAGCTATGAAGACATTATCGAATTAATAGAGAGAGAGAGGGGAGAGAATTTAGGGATTGAGAAAAAAAGAAAGGTTTAGTTGAATCTGTCTCAATTGCACTGTTATATGTACATTTACAAGTATTTATATGCTAGTAAAATAAAATACATGTGTTTATTTCCTTTTTACAAGAATACTCTCTAATAATCTTTTTTATTTTCACTAATAATCTAGACGGGTGCCCAATTATAAAAAGAAAAAATATTTTTCACACTCTACTATTTATCACACACTCAACACACTTAGTGTATTGAGCTAAAAAAAGAAAAAATTTGAGTGCACGGTGTGTGGAGAGTGTAAGTAGATACTTAGAATTGCTCTTATAAAAATTCGGATATCCAATTATCCGAATTGTAATGGAATATTTTGGATATAAACAGTAAAACTTTGTATGAGACAAAATCTCTAGTGATCTCTACCTGACCGACCCGACCCGACCCGACCCGACCCAATGAGGGTTGGCAATGGGTGGCCCGTACGAACTGAGTCGATTTGCAGATTTTCATTTGCTTGACTAAATATGGATAAAAGACGATTTCACCCATTAACACGAACAGCTGGATATGTAATTTTTTCATAAAAACTTTTGAAATATTGGGCGGAGTGCAAGTTGAATAAAAACTTATTTCGTATATATAAATGCCGCTGGTTGAATGTTTGAGGCGATTGGAGAAATGAATTTAGGAGAGGGGTATCAGCCCTACCTATAATCACAGATTAGGCAAAGATATTGATAGCTAGCTAGGTAATTAATCTTTAAGCTGAATGTTTGGCATGTCATTGATGTCGGACTTGTTTTGAAAGTTTCACGTCATTGACTTTGGGCGAAATATTAATTAGCCATGGAAACGAAATTTATCATGCGATTCATTTTTAGCACTGTTATACATATTTATAATTTTTATTTTTATTTATAAAATTCATTTTGTCAGTTTTGTTTTTAAATTCAAATTTTGAATTTCATAATTTTCTTAAATACAAATAGTTTTTTTTCATTTATTTTATCACAACTTTTAGGCTTATTTTATTTTTTGAACAAAAATAAAATATCGTAATATATTAATTATTAAAAGAAGGTTATAATTATTTTCCATCGAAACCCATATACTTTACATTAATAACTTATGTTTTTTCGTCTACTTTCTTTCAATAATTAGGGTTATGAACTTCTTCTACTCCATGTGGTGCTCTCCTGACTCCTGAGCATTCTTGCTCTCTGGTGTGCTCACTCATGTGGCGCACACTTTTGCTCTCGAATGTTTGCTTGAGGACAAGCAATTTGACTTTCCGTGGTGCTCGCCTAAAAGGGAGCACTTTTACTTTCTATAATGCTTATGTGATTGAGGACATTGACTCTCCCAGGTGCTGGGAGAAAGCACTTTACAGTACTCTCCAAGGCACAGAGCATTGTACAACATCCAGGTTGCTTGCTGAAGCCTAGGCACTTTACATTGATGACTTGTGTTTTGTTGTAGACTTTACTTCGATAGTTAGTTTTGGAAAGTCCATCTACTCCCTGCAGTGTTCGCCTGGGAGCGACCACTTTTCCTCTCCTTGACTTTTGCCTAGAAGATAAATATTTTTTATTAGTATACTCGCATGGAAGCACTTTTGCTCTCCCTGGTACTCACTTGGGTGTAATCACTTTTATTCTTCATAGTAATCGCTCAAATGACGAGCACTTTTGCTCTCCCTGGTGCTCGTTGGGGGCAAGCACTTTGTCTTTCTACAATACTCCATAAGATGGCGAGCTTCATACTTCTTCACATTGCTTATCGAGGATATGAACACTTTTGCTTCCGTGGTGCTAGTTTGGGTTGCGAGCACTTTTGCTCTCTATGGGGGCACTTTACCTTTCCACGATACTTGCGGATGTGCTCACAAAGGTACTCGCGCGTAGACCATCACTTTTAGGTTAAAAAAACCATAGAAAGGGAGAGTGGAGGACACATAGAGAGAATTAAAAAACAAGAAATAAAAGATATGTAAACCCGAAGCAAATGCCAAAATTTATGCCATAAATTTACCCTATCGCTTAGATCATCCATTGGGTACAGATGACCACACCACGACACACACCATCATATCGAGATTAAGCTTTAAGCACGACTCTGCAATACATTATCGAAAACTTGCCGCTTTATGTATCGAGAGTAGATATATATATATATATATATATATATATATATATATATATATGAGATAAAAACATGATGCAATAAACAAAATGTAAATTTTAAAGTATAAATTAAAAACAAGATGTTGGCATAACCTAGTTTCCTAGATTGCATAGTCATCATCTTTAGGCTATATATGCTTTCTTTGCGCACATGACATTATGGCATGCATTCATAAAGCTAGTTGCATGTTTCCCTTATCTTATGTGCCCCAAAATATGGGAAATCAAGGGATCGTCCAGATTTTATTGAGGTGAAGAAAGAAAACAAGGAAGCAATCTCACAGCAGATGTAGGCCAGCTAAATCACAGTGTATGCCACGATGAAGTAAGTTTCCTGAGTTTTTCATTTGAACTTGAAGATCTTAAATGAAAGAAAAATAAACACATGAAGTTTGTCTTACAATATTTATTGCTCTCTGTCTTAATTTTTTGAACACCATTAAATATTCAATAAATATTGTGAAATTCATTTTATATCTCTTTCTCGCTCGAGGCTCTCAAATTGGAACAATAATCTTATGGAAATCTTTTTCGCATTGTGACATGCATTTACAAAATATAACTTATTAGGAGAGGTTTGGATAGTAAGTTGAAATGATATGAGTTAAAGATGAAAGTTGAAAGTTGAATAAAATATTGTTAGAATATTATTTTTTAATATTATTATTGTTTTGAGATTTGAAAAAATTGAATTATTTATTGTATTTTGTGTGAAAATTTAGAAAAATTATAATAATTAGATGAGATGAGATGAGTTAAAATATTTTTTTTAATCCAAATCTCCCCAGCTTTCGATTCACTTTAGTATTTTTAAATAATTAACATATTTGACTCATCAAATGGCAATAAAAAAAATTAAGTTGTATACAATACTCTCATTGTTGATGTTAAATCTTACTCAAGAACACGCATGACTTATGTGTTGATCATTTGGAATCAGTCAATTGGACAGAGAAGAAGTACTTGAGCTTGTTCTCCCACGTGTTCAGCCCATACTAGGTTTTGCTGATGAACTAGGCATTGATTACGTATGTGTTTAATGCAAGTTTGGTGTTTTGATTTAAAAAATGTTTTATTTGCACATGTAAAAAGAATAAAACCATGCACCCTTCAACTATCTTAATCGAATCATCATGACTTTGCCATAAACTTTTTAGAATATAATAAATGAAGTTGAGGTTTGATAGTTAACAACTCAGTTGACTTAATCTCATGCAACTTGAAACCAAAATGATGCAGGTCACCAACGTGGTGCATGCAATGATTCTAGAAGAGCTTGTTAAGTGGTGGGAAAGTTGAACTCCAGCCAATGCACCGACATCATCCCTTGCTAATGCCTGAATTATCAACGTCAACCTGCATTTTTAATTGTTTCTGTTTTTTTCATCTATGATTTGCTTATGATTTGCTCCTTAATTGATTGTTTCCTTTTTCAAATATTTCCTTTTTACCGATTGTCCACTTTCCTTTTGTGATCCTACCATATATTTTGATCACCAATGTAGAAGAGATTATTATTGAAAGATTGAATAAGAAGGTGGTGATTTATTTTATTTAGCTTGTGTTAATTTTGGAAGACACAGTTCTTCCAAGCACTCTATTTTTTTTCTTCTTCACGTGGTTTCGCTACGCCAGTTTTGGCATTAGAGCAAGGCTTTACCTAGCTTAATGGCGAGAGATGACTCCCAAGGTGAAGATCGTGGCATGAGGGCCATTTGGGCAGCTGTTAACTCTCAAGATCGAAGGAACCAGCAACGTTTCGAAAGGATTGAACGCATGTTATAAGAAATTCAAACAACCATCACTGGTGTTCATGTTGGTGGTGACAGGGGCCAAGAAAATGAAGGCGCAAACCGTCCAAGAGGAGGTCGTGGCTTTATGCAGAGGCAGATGGAGCAAATGCAAAATAATAGGAGGAGACAAGGCAAGCAGCCAGTACGCGTACGACCAAAGATGAAACGATTGATGAGGGCAAGATTTATTCATCCAGATTATGAGCAAATCCTCTATCAACAATATTAGAATTGTAAGCAAGGAATGAGGACTGTCAATGAGTATACGGAAGAGTTCTATTGACTAAATGCTTGAAATAATCTCTCAGAAAACTGAGGGGCAACAAATTGCGAGGTACATGGGAGGTTTACACATAACCATCCAAGACAAAGTGTCCTTGCATACCGTTTGGACTTTGTCGGAAGCAGTCAACCTAGTCGTGAAGATTGAGATGCAGTTGGCTAGGCCACCACCGAGAACATTGAATCAGGCACTACAAACAAAGGTTGTCACCCAACATCAACAACTGAGTGATTCTCGTCCATCCTCATATAGCAGGATCCAAATAGGGAAAAGCAGTAATCAAAATGCAAAGGCTTCAGTGCACAAGGAAGAAGGGAGCAACAACCCATATTCCAAGCCCATGGCAGGAAAGTGTTTTCGGTGCAACCAGCCGGGGCATCGATCCAATGAGTGCCTCACATGCTAATCAGTCCATGTGATAGAGAAAAGTAAAGGGGATCTGAGAGAAGGAGAAAGCATTGAAGATGATGTAGAAGAAGAACTCGTTGAAGGAGTTGAAGGAGAGCCAATCAACTGTGTCATTCAACGTGTGCTGCTTGCACCCATGTTGGAGGATAGAAACCAACGACACTCTATTTTCAAGACATGTTGCACTATTAACAATAAGATATGCAATGTAATAATTGACAGTGGAAGTTGCGAGAACATAGTATCAAAGGCTCTTGTGAATGCATTGGAGTTAAAGATGGACAATCACCCATGTCCATACAAGATCAGCTGGATCCGAAAGGGAGCTGAGGCAAGGATAAGTAACGTTTGCCGTGTTCTTTTTTCCATTGTAAAATACTACAAAGATGAAGCTATGTGCGATGTGGTGGAAATGGACGCCTGCCATATCTTACTCGGGAGACCTTGGAAATTCGATTAGATGCCACTTACAAGGGGCGCGACAACACTATTTCATTTTGGTGGCGAGACAGGAAAATAGTATTAATGCCCATAGGGGATAAGGGTCCCAACTCCTTACAAGCTGAAGAGAAGAGTGCCTTGTTTACCATAAGCGAGAGCCAATTCCTAGAAGAAGCAAAAGAAACTGGGGAAATATGGACACTAGTAGTGAAATGAGAAGGAGCTGCTGACTCACACAACATACCCCCACAAGTGCAATATCTCTTGATTGAATTTGAAGGCCTCACACCACACGAGTTACCTGAGGGACTGCCACCCATGCATGATGTCCAACATCATATTGATTTAGTTCCTGGAGCTAGCTTGCCAAATTTGTCACACTATTGAATGAGTCCCAGTGAGCACCATATCTTGCAAGAACAAGTGACCTCCTTCATAAGGGACTAATCAGGGAAAACATGAGCCCATGCACAGTACCAATGTTAATCACACCAAAGAAATATGGGAGTTGGCAGATGTGCGTGGACAGCCGCGCCATCAACAAAATAATGGTAAAATACCGGTTCCCCATTTCGCGACTAACTGATATGTTGGATATGCTTGCAAGGTCTAACACTTTTTCAAAAATTGATTTACGGAGTGAGTATCATCAAATAAGAATACGGCTAGGAGATGAGTGGAAGACAGCCTTTAAAACCAAAGAAAGCTTGTATGAGTGGTTGGTAATGTCGTTTGGTCTCTCTAAAGCGCCAATCACTTTTATGCGCGTCTTGCACCAAATTCTCAAGCCCTTCATTGGAAAATTTGTTGTGGTTTATTTTGACAACATTCTTATTTATAGCCACAATGAAGTTGATCACTTGAGTCATCTAAGGGATCGAGGTCCTATCGGTACTGTTCCATTACAAGTTATATATTAACTTGAAGAAATGCACTTTCTTAAGCAGCATGTTACTATTCTTGGGTTTGTGGTAAGCACCGAAGGGATACATATGGATGAGGAGAAGGTGCGTGCTATCCGTGATTGGCCAACGCCCACCACCGTCAGCCAAGTTCGCAGCTTCCATGGACTGGCCACTTTCTACCGTAGGTTCATCAGGAATTTTAGCTCCCTAGCGGCACCCATCACAGAGTGTATGAAGAAGGGGCGATTGATGTGGAGTAAGGAGCAAGAGGTCAGTTTAAATACTATCAAAGAGAAGCTATCCACAGCACCAGTACTTGTTCTTCCCAGCTTTGATAAGCTTTTTGAAGTTGAATGTGATGCCTCCATAATCGGTATTGGCGTTGTCTTGTTCCAAGAAGGGCGACCCGTTGAGTTCTTAGCGAAAAACTAAATGAGGCCAGGCGAAAGTGGACTACATATGAGTTGGAATTTTATGTGGTTATACAGTCCCTGAAACACTGGGAGCAATACTTGATTCCGCGTGAGTTTGTCCTCTACAGTGACCATCACGCCCTGAAATTCACAAACACCCAGAATAGCTTGAACCATATGCATGCCAAATGGATCGGCTTTATGCAAAGATTTACCATGGTGCTCAAACACAAATCTAGGCAACAAAACAAAGTGGCCGATGCTCTCAGCCGTCGTGCATCCATGCTTGTGATAATGAAGGCCGAGTTTGAACAACTCAAGGACTTGTATGCCAATGATGAGGATTTTGCCGAGGTCTAGAATAAATGTGCAATGGGGCAACCAAGTTCAAAATTTCATATACAGGAGGGATACCTTTTTTGTGGAAATCAACTCTGTATTCCTTGGACTTCTCTGAGTTAACACGTCCTACGTGAGCTGCATGGGGGAGGATTAGGAGGCCATGTGGGTCGAGACAAAACAATTTCCCTGGTGACCAAACGTTATTTTTGGCCTCAGCTGAAACGAGCTGTAGGGAGGCTTGTGCAAAGGTGCCCTTTTGTCAAGTGAAGAAGGGTCAATCACAGAACATGAGATTATATACCTATTACCAGTACCTCAAAATATTTGGGAGGATTTAAGCATGGACTTCGTGCTTGGGTTACCACATACTCAACGCAGTGTCGATTCTATTTTTGTAGTCGTGGATCGATTCTCCAAGATGGCGCACTTTATTCCTTGTCGAAAGACGTCAGATGTATCAAGCGTGGCTCACTTATTTTTTAAAGATGTTGTCCGCCAGCATGGAGTCCCAGAACTATTGCCTCTGATCGTGACACCAAGCTCCTTAGTCATTTTTTGATCACTTTGTGGAAGAAGTTTGGGACCTCTCTCAAGTATAGTAGCACTTGCAACCCACAAACAGATGGCCAGACTGAAGTGACAAACATAACATTTGGAAACATGTTGCGTTGTATTTCTGGTGACAAGCCGAAGCAGGGGACGTAAACCTTCCACAAGTAGAGTTTGCCTTCAACAACATGAATAACCGTTCGACAGGAAAAAAGTTCTTTCGAAGTAGTCTATACTAAACCTCCCAGTCATGCTCTTGATTTAGTTCTTCTTCCAAGAATTCCTGGGCCGAGCACAACAGTTGAAAAATATGGCCGAGTGAGGAGCAATCCAACGAGAGATATAAGCGTGCTGCAGACAAGCACAGGTTAGCCAAAATATTCCAAGAAGGGGATCTAGTGATGGTTCATTTACGAAAGAATTGCTTTCCCACGGGCACTTACAATAAACTACAAAATAAGAAGTATGGCCCTTTCAGCATTGTGAAGAAAATTAATGATAACGCCAACATGGTTGAGCTCCTGGAAGATATGTCCATCTCCCCCACTTTTAATATAGCCGACTTGTTTGAATATCACCCTCCGATGAACCACTCTATGCAGACCAAAACTTTGAGGCGAGTTTCTTTCTAAGTAGAGGGGAATTGATGCAGGACACCAACGTGGCAACTGCATGCAATGATTCTAGAAGATCTTGTTAAGCGGTGAGAAAGTTGAACTCCAACCAATGCACCGACAACATCCCTTGATAATGCCTGAATTATCGACGTCAACCTGCCTTTTTAATTGTTTATATTTTTATCATCTATGATTTGCTCCTTAATTGATTGTTTCCTTTTCCAAGTATTTCCTTTTTACCGATTGTCCACTTTCCTTTTGTGATCCTACTATATATTTTGATCACCATTGTAGAAGAGATTCTTATTGAAAGATTGAATAAGAAGGTGGTGATTAATTTTCTTCAGCTTGTGTTAATTTGGGAAGACACAATTCTTCCAAATACTCTTTTTTTTTATCACGTCGTTCCACTACACCACAAAATGACATTCCTTTATTGTGAGATCACAAAATATAACTATATTCCTTATATGTGATCATTTTATTCTTGGGCAATAAAAGTGCAAAATTCATTTTATGCCAAAGTTTTGTATTGATAGTTTATGACTCATATTAAAAAATTATATCTGATTAAAAGCTAGTGTAAAAAACATATTCTACATTACTCTACACGTCATTGATCACTGACATGACAAAATTTGAAACTCTTTTACGAATCAAATCCTCCTATGTCTAAAAAGTCACTATCCTATAATTCTTCTATTTTCTTTACTAGTTAAACTTCACACCGGCAACACCATTTGTTGTGAACTTCGTGTTAAAGTGCACTGAAAGCAGACTTGAAATGGAATAACAAATGCATGGAAGTGCTCCAATTACAGGACTGCCAGGACAAATGGAAAATGTTATGAGTGTAGCTTGGTTAAAGTCTGAGCACCAAAGATTGCTACTATTCATTGGACCCCTTGACTGATGATTTTTCTTGCTGCGACCATCTTAGACAAATTTGCCCAATATATATATATATATATATGAAAAATACTTTAGCCACAAATAGATTCTATAAAAATAAATCTTCAAATGTATAACGTGACTTGATGTGGTATGTTAGATTATAAAACTACTTTTATTGTAAAGTAAATCTAACGTATCATATGAAATCATATCAGTTTGTAAATTTACTTTTGTGAGATCTTTTTGTGACTCTTGTACTTGTATAGTTGCGATTTACCATGATCACACACTCATTGCCTAACACATGCATGGGTCCAAAAATGCACAACTAATACAACATAGGTCCAAGCAAAAACAACTCTTTTAGTAATGACAGAGAGAGCAAAATCTTGGAAGGGAAGAGATAAAATACAACAAACCCATAGTGTTTTCTAGGCCCAGCCCAAGGGGGGTGACTCATCAGGGGGGAAGAAAGAGAGAGGGAATGATGGGACAAATGGCTGAGGGAGGACAGAGTGCCAGGAGGGAAAATGGGCGATGTGACAAAGAAGAGGTGAAGAGACGTAAAGCAATGGGGCAGAAGATAAAAGATGAGGGAACCAGATGACTTGGGGGATTCTTTTGGCTAGGCTTTTTCGAGACTTCAACAGAGACAACTTTTTCAACCTCAAGACAATCCAACGATGAGATCTCCATCAAAAGATAGAGCTAAGATCTCTATTATACAGTGAGGAAGAGAGACCATGAGAGACTGTAAGCAAACATATTATAGTAGATCATCCCCTCCCCGAACTCCCGTGGACATAAGCCCAGTGCCCTAAATTACTAAAATCTGTGTCTCCCTTTCTTTATTTTCCGTGTACTTATTTTTCTTTCACTGTCATGAATGTAGGCACCAACACCATACAACCGCACCAGACTATTGCCGAGAGCTTCACCGCACACCGATGGAGGTCTCAAACAATCTCAGCGGGCCAAGAATGAATCTTTCTCCCCTTATGATTAGTTGTGCCAATTTTAGACGTTAACAGAGATGGTTTGCTTGTTGGAGGCTCCGGACAATCCGTGTTAGAGGGAATCAACTTGCAAAGGAATTAAGAAAAGTACAAATTACACATGAGTTTATATTATAAAAGAACTGATTTAATTGGAATCTTTTCAAATTATTATAAATCAGAAAAGTTTCTTAATTCAAAATAAATAAATAAAAATAAGAAAAGTTTCTCCCTCCCAAATAATATTAATCCCATTTGTCACACTTTTGTTGAATTGGGGTACCGCTTGAAATTATAAGAATTAGAAACTATCATTGATAACATCCTCCACTCTTAGGTGCCGTTTGGATAGTGAGTTGAGATAAAAGTTAAAAATTGAATAAAATATTATTAGAATATTATTTTTTAATATTATTATTATTTTAAGATTTGAAAAAATTAAATTTTTTTATTATATTTTGATGAGAATTTGAGAAAGTTGTAATGATGAGATAAGATGAAATATTTTTTGTCTCCAAATCGAGCTTTTAAAAAATAATAAACTTACGACTTCTTTACAATTATTTTATAATTATATTTTAAATAGAGAGTAAGTATGCAAAATTGAAATTATCTTTTTAATAAAACGATTCAATTATATTAATTGGTTGTAAAATAATTATAATTAATTTTTAACGATTGTTAATCAGTAATAAGTTTCAGTAATTTTTAATGGTATCCAGTAATGCCTATCAGGCAGCGTCTCACCCTTGGGATGGGGCCATCCCTATCCCATATATTTTCAATTCCTTTTATCTTGGTTTGGATATCGAATTAAGATAAAATGAATTGAAATGATTTGTGATCAATAATAATGTGAAATTTAAGTTGAAATGAGATGAGTTAGAAATGATTTGAATTAAAATATTTTATGGAATTTTGGAAAATGAGAGAGAAAAAGTTGAATACAAATATTATAAAATTAAAATATTGTTAGAATATAATTTTTAAATATAATTTTTATTTTAAGATTTGAAAAAATTGAATTATTTTTTATATTTTGCTTGAAAGTTTGGAAAAATTATAATAATTAGGTAATAATTAGATGAAAAAATTAAAAATTTGAAATTGAAAAATATTTCGTGTTTGTGTTGTTTGTATATTGAGATGAGATGTGATGAGATGAAATGGAAGAATCTTTCTATCCAAACTAGGCCACTTTTGCGTATGTAAATGATTTTGAGATAGTTTATTTTTTGACATTTCATTTACTTTACAAAAATTCTATATGTAGTCACTTTTGCATATTCTTTGTGCACTCCACTAATGTAATTGACTGCATCACTTTTTTTAATATAAAATAACTATTTTGGCCAATCAAATCAGTGGAGTGCGCAAGAAGTATACAAAAGTGATTATATGTAACAAAACTCTTTACTTTATATATTCTTAAATTGAATGAACTTACTAGTTTTGGAAAACACAAAATTAAAACAAAGGCCTTTGCACAAGGAGTTTGGAAAATTATACATAGTATCAAATAGTACCATATAGAGAAGGAGATTGGTCTTTACATTTTGCATATAGAGAGAAAAGGGGCTCATACTCTAGCTAAGGAAGCTCTAAAGTTTTGAAGATTCAAATCGGTAACCAAAAACCACATAACTTTTGAAGTAATATAGGTCTTCAATAAAAGAAATTAGTGTAGAAATAAAGTTTGCGTTTTACTTATTTAACCTATACCCTCTGTCGTAGTTTTTGTTTGAAGTTGTAATATGGATACTGCATTAAGCTCAGGTTAATCTTAAGATTATGCCACGTTTAATTACTTCCATTAATTAAATCATAATCATGGTTTTACATTGTAAATTATAGTGGTTTAGATTTTAAAATTTCAAGATGAATAGTGTATGGAGTTAAAGTGTAATTAAAAAAAAATCAATAAATATCGCTCAAATACATGTATTTAACATGTATATGCAAAATAGCTAATGAAATGTAAAAAAATGGGCTACACCGGATAATGATATATGAGTAATGCTATATACAATCGTGGAATGCGCAAACGCCGTGCGTCGCTTTGAAAAATAGTGGGGTCTACTATTAAAAAAATAATTTCTTTTTATGTGGGTCCCATATTTATTCACTTTTTTCAAAACGACTGCACGACGCTTGCACACTCACGACTGCAAGTATTATTTCTCATGATATATATCTATCTATATATATAAAGTGTGTATGAGACGATATGAGATGGAATTTCTTGTTTTAACGGTTTTTTTTTTTCGTTAACGTTAACGGCAATATATATAATTTTATTAATGGCTTGTTGTGCATTAATATATATTGTGCATGCATGTGCATAATGGCTCTCCAACTTCTTGTGCGTGCGTGTGCATAATAATGGCTTTGCTGGAAAAGAATAAAAAATAAAAAAAAATATATAACTCTATTAAAAAAAATGATAATTCCAAGGTGTAGAATATATTTCTTTAGACATTTAGAATGAAATACTATTAATTAAAACTTTTAAACATTTTAATATATATTTATATCTTTTCAAAATTTTTAATATCATTTTGAAGATCGTTTGGTTAAAGCACTGTAATAAAATAAAATGAGATAAAATTATTGGAGTATCTGACTATCTAAAACATAAATTTCACAATTTAGTAATCATATGTATCAAAATTTTATAAATAGAACCACAACAGTGAAATATCCTCAACGAGGTTATATACTTATCCAGCAAAATATAATACAAAGCCAAAATATATAGGAAAAAAGAGAAATAAATCTCATTTGACCCAAAACATGCCATTAAATACTATCATCTTGATGATGCAAACTCAATCATCTTGTTTAAGTACTGATTGTAGTAGTTAATTTGTTTGTTAAAGTTCCTTTGTAATATTCTATTAATTATATTACTTGTATAAAAATTGAAACAATGTCTTCTAAGCTATATATGCCATTAATTATTTTTACAAATTTTATAAAAAAATATATTATTTTTATAAAATAACTATTTAATCTAACTAGACAAACGTGCTTTGCACACGCTATTTTGATCTAGTATATATCAATATAAAGAAAAAAAAAGCTCATTTACATTTTAGCTAAATCAATCCTCTACGTTAATTAGCTTCATCTATCATTCATCTAAACTTATTTTATTCTTTGTTTCTCACCTTCTCTCTTTCTTTATTAATTTCATAATCTTCTTTTAACTTGCCTTTAGTTATTTAGTGAAAAAAATATTATGGAAATATTCTCGTAACATACTCATTGTGTTTTAGGTTGCATTTTGGTATCTAAAATATTATGTGAATAATAGTAAAATAATAATAATAAAAAATAATAAAATATTAAGTAGTAGTGAATAATAGTGAAAGTTATATGAAAATAATAATAAAATAATGAATGATAATACTCCACTATCCAAACTAGTTCTAATCTTTTGTCTTTTATTTTTTATGTAAATTATTTTTGTCATTTTCAATGTAAATAAACACATTACAATTATACTTATATATCAAAGAACATTACAAATATTGAAACGTATGAGATATTACAAATTGTTACGACTGATTTAGATAGTGAGATGAGATGAGATGATTTTAGTTGAGTTGAATAAAATATTATTAGAATATTATTTTTTAATATTATTATTATTTTAAGATTTGAAAAAGTTGAATTGTTTATTCTATTTTAAATGAAAATTTGAAAAAGTTGTAATGATAAAATGAGATGAGTTGAGAGTGTTTCTATATCCAAACATGACCTTAGTATCTAGAAGAAATAAATATGATTTTTTAATGTAAATAAAAATTATTTTTCAATAATATAAATAAAACTGGGATGTAGTATATCATAAAAAAAACTATTAATTAAAATCGATAAAACATATTTTTATTAATCAAAATAGATAAAAAGTTTACCCAAACCATCGGGGGCTGCAATAACATTTTCAAGCTGTAAAGGCCAAATCTCCTCTTCCTCCCACCTCCCCCAATCAGTATGTTCGATAAGTGGCCACAACAAGTCTACGCCACACACAAACATTGCCATCGCGAGGCTGCATTTCTGGTTTTCTTTTTCTTTTTTGCGTTATTCTTATTAGCTTTTTTCCTTCTTTCTTTGTTTCGCTGATTTAGGGCACTCCAACTCCAAGTACCGGAAATCGCTCTTTTGACTCAGAACCAAAACCCCCCCCTCTTTCTCTCGCCGATCTGCTTCTAAGGTACTCTTTCTCCTTCTATATTTCCTGACTCTCACTCGCCAATTGACTCCGAGTTGATTCGGACTCGTCCTCACTCCCATCTCGATTATTTTTTTCCAGTTCAATTTCATGTTTGTGTCAGATCCTTGTTTCCGTGTACTGTGAAACTGTCGTTTATTGTTGTGTAATCAATAATCAATTCTGGTGTCGTAATTTGGGTTTTTGGAGGAGAACTTTGATTTCGTAGTGTTCATTTTTTTTTTCCTTTTCCCGGGCGAAGGTAGACTTGGAAGAAATTGTTCATTTAGCCTTTCGTGTGGGTACTGAGGATTTGCGGGAAAGGATAACGATGTGGGGGACTTTGAAATGTGTTTTCATGCTCGTTTAGCGTTTTGTGAGAAATGAAATGCTTACCATTACCAAGCCAAACGATGGTTGTGCAGTTCGATCGAGCGGGAGTCTACATTTTGGAATTGCCGTTATTCTGTATTTGTTTCATTTTACCTGTTGTAACTACATGGAGTAATCTATGGAATTTTTTTTGGTCGTTTGAGATCAGATGTGGTGTACAATATATTATAATTGCACTAGATTGCTACATTGCATTCAATTTTTGGGAAGGTACCCAACAATACGTGGACCTATTTGTGCTTCTGGTGTGGGCTTTCTGGTTGTCATTGTTTTGCTCATTGCATTTTCGTTATTTTATCTTTCAATGACTTGTATAATATTTGTAACAAATCTAGGGTTATGGTTTTGACACTGAGAACTTGATTTACCGTCATAACATGAAGTATTAAAACCCAGATTTTATCTTGAAACAATTCTGTTATTCGTTTTTAAAAAGGGTGGTACAAAACCCCGATGTTATGTCAAGGTTTCAGAATTTCACTTTTTTTTTATCGGTATCAAAGTTTCAGAATTTAGAAGAGAGATGGGTTTATTATGGGATTCATTCATTTACATAGGAATCGTAAATGAGTATCTTGATGTGTGTATTGGTTTGTGGCGTTCTGTTCAGTTCATTTTGTCCTGGTTGCTTACTCCTGATGCTCTTTTGGTACTTGAGTTCTCTCTTACAATTACATTGTCATTTTCAGGCTAAAAGTTGAGTATCGAGGAGTAAAGCTATACAATTTGACCATCTATCTTTTGACTCTCAAGACTAGGAGTGCTGTTTCTCAGAAAGGAATGATTGTTTGCATGACCTTTTGATGCTCATGCAATGTCGGGATTACTTAATGTATTTTCTCTTATCTACATAGTTTCTCGAACTTGTGGGCTGAGACATCGGCCACTTCTGCATGTCTTTGTTAGTTTGCTTGTTGTCTAGCTAAACTTATTCTAACAGGAAACAAGTTGGAAAACTTACTTTGCTGATATCTAGGTTATCTTTGGCCTTTGCGAAATATATGATTATGTTGTTAAGTGTGATTCTGTATGGGATCTTCTTTCATCTGGGATCTACGGCCTTTGTGTTTGCTTAATTTCTGAATTCATGATTTTTTCTTTTGATTTTGGTGAATAATTTCCTTTACATTCGATTAATTTTTGGTTCGTAGCTGTTGAATTTACTGATCAGATCTGTGGTGAATCTTGCATGAAGCTTTGTTTAGCCTAATTGTGTTCACACTAGGGAGGATATATGTTAGTTGTAATTTGAAATAAATAAATATTTATTTGGGATTTGTAGAATCATTGAGTGTCAGTGATAAGTTGTATCCTGTTTTTGAAATTGAATTATCTGAAAGAAAAGTGGAGTTTCTACATCCCATACCTTCTAGGTATTATTTGGAATGTTATACTGTTTATGAATAAAGTAGCATTTGTAGAGTTTTCACTCTTAAGATAAGATGGTAGTGTTATGTTATGGATGCTTTTCTTGTGTTAATGTTTAGCTATTTTCTATATTTATGTCTTTTTTTTAATCAGTTATTCTATATTATGTTTGGGCAAGTTTGTATGGAATGTGACCCTGATTTATTTCACATGTTTTATCTGTTTATTGTGGAATTGACTGTTCTTTCTCATTGCAGTCTTCTCTCAACAGTTCTCTCAACAGTTCAGCTTCAAACCTTCAAGATAATACTGGGCGATCTTTTTCTTCTTCTTTCTCTGGTCAGTCTGGTGCGGCCTCCCCTGTTTTTCATCACTCTGGTGGGTAGATAGTTCTGGAGTTTTTCCTCGTATGTATTTTCAAACTTTGTGAAATTCCAAGATTTCTTTCTGCAGGAACACTTCAGGGGCTACACAATATTCATGGGAGCTTTAATGTTCCCAACATTCCTGGTACACTAACATCAAGAAACTCAGCACTAAATAATGTTCCTTCTGGGGGAGTTCAACAACCTACTGGCAGCCTTTCTAGTGGGCGTTTTGCATCAAATAATCTTCCGGTTGCTCTCTCCCAGGTGCTTTTATTTTTCATGCCATCTGCTAGTTGCTAAAAGGAGTTCAAGATTATTGACTGCCGTATAGGACATCTGTCTGTGTGAATTTCAAAGAGTATACGTGTACGTTGTTATAGTTTGAACTATTACTTTTTTTGATAGGTAAACTGTTTTTGCAGTTATCTCATGGAAGCTCACATGGACATTCAGGGGTCGCAAATAGAGGAGGTATAAGTGTTATAGGAAACCCTGGATTTAGTAGTAGCACAAATGGAGTTGGCGGTTCTATTCCTGGAATTCTCCCAACCTCTGGTGCAATTGGTAACCGGAATGCTGTTCCAGGATTGGGAGTATCCCCAATTTTGGCAAATGCAGGTCCTCGGATTACAAGTTCCATGGGAAACATGGTTGGTGGGGGCAACATTGGGAGGAGTATAGGCTCTGGTGTCGGATTATCTGTTCCTGGTCTTGCCTCTCGGCTAAACTTAGGTGCAAATAGTGGATCTGGAAATTTGAATGTTCAAGGACAAAATCGATTGATGAGTGGTGTACTTCCACAAGGTATTAAATTGAACTAGTGAAGATATGAAGAAGTAGCTTGGTAGGAAGATGATTTGTTCTAGTACCTTTGGAACTACTTTCTTTTGCACACGTTTGTGGATACTAGCTGTCAGCTCTATTTCTGGAATAGGCTGAACTCCAATTCTTGTTAGATGCTTTGTGCTAATATCAATATACAGAGATTTATTTTCAATTCTTACATACTCATGTGCTTATTATTGCCTAATTCGTTTGAATATTATTGCCTGTCATAGTTTTACTTTTTTTTTCATTTTTAATCAATTGTGTTGATATTATAATACACGAGCTACTTGTAAAAAAAATGAGACATGAGCTTTTCTGTGGAGATGACATTTTCGTGATTCAGGTTCTCCACAGATGCTTTCTATGCTAGGAAATTCCTATGCCACCGGTGGAGGTCCCCTTTCTCAAGGCCATGTCCAAGCAGTAAATAACTTAAACTCTATGGGGATGTTAAATGATGTGAACTCTAATGATACACCTTTTGACATCAATGACTTCCCACAGTTGACAAGTCGTCCTAGTTCTGCTGGAGGGCCCCAAGGACAATTGGGTAAGCAAAGTCTTAAATTATGCCGTTTGGCTGTTTCTATTATTTACTTTGTGAAATTCTGACAAAGGAAAAATTTTTAGGTTCGCTACGAAAACAAGGTCTTGGTGTTAGTCCTATTGTTCAACAAAACCAGGAGTTTAGCATTCAAAATGAAGATTTTCCCGCTTTACCTGGATTTAAAGGTGCTGTTGATCTGGACTATTAATCTTGATTGTACTTTCTCAATAAAGAGTGATTAGCTGTTTTCTTGAAGGCACTTATTTCACCACTAGTGCTGGCCATGTATGGAATTGTAATATCTTAGATTAGGTTTATGTTTCAATTGCTACATCAGTTCTATGTTGCCAGCTTAGTAAAAGCTTTGCTAGAAGTGGAAAAAATAAAAGAAAAAGAAAAGAAAAATGCTCGGTGAAAGAAACAGCAGATAATGCCATGCAAGCTTATTTCTGCATGTTGTACTCTGAAAGAATAGGGTTTTGGGGCTTTATTCTTGTATTTTAGAATCTGAGCTGTGACACTGAAGCATGATGTCTCACAAAGTATTAGAGATTCAAATGAACATATTAGTCCATATGAAAAATATGGCTACTTGTGTTTGAATTAAATTTTTTCTGCTTTTGCGTAGTTATGAATTTTCTAGTTAATGGAAATTTGCTGATGAGGTTACTCTCTCACTGTTGTTACTGATTCCTGAGGTTTCAGTTTGGCAACTATTCTGCAATTTTAATTCTGTATTGGTGATATATTGCCTTGTAAGATATGCAAGGTGTAATTATTGGATGCCATTGTTCTTGGGAACAATATTTCTTTGGCTAATGACACTGAACATGTGACATCTTGTCATTCTATGGTATGATGGTTCTCCCATCTTTGCATTTGCATTCCCCAGCCCCAGACTCACCTCCACTGATGCTCATTGATGTTACCTTAAAAATATGGGATGTGAGGTGAAAATTATCTATGATTGTTGTATCAAGCATCTTCTAATGTTGTGAATGTTTTTGCAGTGTCATCTACTTTGTGGTGTTCTGATGATTCTTTGCTGTCTGATGTAAAATTTCTGCTCATGCTCAATCAATCTAATAACTTGCGTGTTCTTCTTTTCTCTTTTCTCTTCTTTGTTTGCAAATGGAAGAGATGTCTTTATTACTCACATAGATGCTTGGAAGTCTGTTTTTGTTCTTTTGATAAAATTGGTTGATTGCAGAAGCTTCTGCTGTTGACAGTATTATTAGATCTTGTGCAGGTGGTAATGCAGATTATGCAATGGATATGCACCAGAAAGAACAACTTCATGACAATGCCGTGTCAATGATGCAATCACAGCACTTCTCTGTGAGTCCTAAGCAGTGGAAATTGCAGAATATATGTGTTATAATCTATGAGTATTGGCATCAATACTGATAAAATTTTTATAATTATTTTCATATATAAGACTAAGGGGTTTTTCATTGTGAGAGTTAAAAGCCCAAAAAATATTAATAGTACCAGTTGACATGAAAATCTGTGATAATGTCATCATTTGACCTGAAAATGGGTGATACTATAATGTCATCATTTCACATGAAAATGGGTGAGTTCATGTCAGTCTTGTCGGGATGGAAAATGCCCACAGGATTTTCATTGTTGACATTATACCATGTGTAATAAGGATTCCTGATATTTCAATTTCTAAATGTGCAGATGGGGAGGTCTGCTGGATTTAACTTGGGGGGAACGTATTCATCCCATCGTCAGCAGCAACAACAACATGCTCCATCAGTCAGTAGTGGCGGTGTCTCTTTTTCATCTGTAAACAATCAGGATCTTCTCCATTTACATGGCTCAGATATATTCCCATCCTCACATTCGGCTTATCACTCCCAGGTAGTAACATGTTGGTGTAATGTTTTTTTTTACAAGTAACATGTTGCTGTAAATTGGCGGTTTCTAATAAAAAGGGGATCTTGGAGGTCATATTAGAATTGGATTTTATTTTCTCTTGCCATAATTGGATTTTAAATAAGAAGGAAATGGATTATCATGAAAATGCCATGTGCATTGTAGGATTGTATTTTTTTGGGAGATTATGGATGGTGGATATTTGAAATGCCATGTTGGTCAAGATACTAAGATAGGTCTCGTTTGTAGGCATTTACCTTCTGCATCAATATATGAAAGTATACTGAACATCCTAGTTATGTAATTTTGTTTTTGGTTCAGACCAGTGGGCCTCCTGGCATTGGACTAAGACCTCTAAATTCTCCAAATACTGTATCTGGTATGGGATCGTATGACCAGCTTATCCAGCAGTATCAACAGCACCAGAACCAGTCTCAGTTTCGGCTGCAACAAATGTCAGCTGTCAATCAGCCATTCCGGGATCAGGGCATTAAACCCATGCCGGCTGCTCAATCTGCTACAGATCAATATGGTTTACTTGGCTTGTTAAGTGTAATTAGGATGAGCAATCCTGATCTGACATCCCTTGCACTTGGAATTGACCTTACTACACTAGGGTTGAATTTGAATTCAACAGAAAATCTTCACAAAACTTTCGGTTCTCCCTGGTCTGACGAGCCAGTTAAGGGTGATCCAGAGTTTACTGTGCCACAATGTTATTATGCTAAACAACCACCTGTTCTACATGTGAGCTGTTCTTATCATTTTCTTTTTGATCATTGAGTGCTGATTTATTTTCCTTTTCACTCTTAAATCTCTTTTTGGTGGTTGCAGCAAAGTTATTTTTCGAAGTTTACGGTGGACACTTTATTTTACATATTTTACAGGTGTTTTTCTTTGCTGGGCTGAATCTCTGTTGCTCTTGGAATGACTTTTAAGATATTAGATCTAATGCAATCACTATTTTTCTCTTTGCAGCATGCCGAAAGATGAAGCCCAATTATATGCTGCAAATGAACTGTAAGTTCTCTCAGGCACACATGCGCATCTATATATGAAATGAATATTTACCGTCACCCTCTTCTTTGTTTTATTCTTCTATGGAACTGGAAAAAGCTTGCACTCTGCACGTGCTGGAAATTGGACATTGTATTTCCATCATATTGGACAGTTCTGTTTTGTCAAGTTTTTACATCTCACTCCTGCAAAAATTCCGGAGAAGTATTTTGCTATTTAAGAAATCCTTGTTTGTTAGAACTCTTTTTTGGATATTCTTTTCAAGTCCACAATATTACCAATACATGGATAGTTGAATAGATCCTGCATCCTTGTATCACGTTATTACATAATATATTGTTTAGTGCATTTATGCAAATACGGATGTACTTGATGTGTGCCAGTCCTGAAAAAATGTTCAACATTTCAGCTTCCACTCCAACTGCACCTCTACATGCACCTGCATTGTGTGACATGAATCTTACTTTCTGCAATATTTACCAACAAGGTTGGAGCTTGTTTTGCTAAAAGCATTGTGAAATCTGTTGGCAGTTACCTTAGAGGCTGGTTTTATCACAAAGAGCACCGACTATGGTTCATAAGAGTCCCCAACATGGAGCCGCTTGTTAAGACACCTACATATGAGAGAGGAGCTTATCACTGTTTTGATCCGAACAAGTTTGAAACAATCCGCAAGGTTTGGACTAATTAAACCCTGTTCCATCAATTGTTTTCTATATTATCATTTGTTCTGCAATTTTCTTCTAATTTTAGTTCTCCAGAGTCCAACATATAATTATTGTTGCAGGATAATTTTGTTGTCCATTATGAGATGTTGGAAAAGAGACCGTCACTACCTCAACATTAACAATGCCCCCTTTGTTTAGCAAACAAGATCCTACTTACAATGTAAAGTTTGAGTTTATTCGTTAGAAACCTAGTTAGTTTGCAGCATCAATGTTCCTTGTATCTGGCAATTGTAAGCAATTGTCTTCTCAATCTCGTTCCACTGATCTTTAGTCGCATCATTTTCGTTTACATAAATATGCTCTGTTCTTTGTCACTTTAATTAGCGACCTTGCCCCTTTGACTGTATAATTACGCAGTTAACCATTTGTCTGGGAGGTTTCCAAGGTGGTACCTTTCACAATTCAGACCCATAAGCTTCGCTCATTGTTGGAGGTATTAACTAGGAAAAATTATATTCCGTGGTATTCTCTCATTGTTCAGGAATGGACTTGCTTGTGTTGACTCTTAAGGAAAAGTCTTCTTGCAAACGAGTTTGCGCATCAAATCACGCACCGATGCTGACATGTAAGGCATTCGTTTAATAAAATGGTACGAATTGAAGATGAAAATGGTTTTCGTGAGATAGAATAATTTCTCTCAAAATTTTTGTTCTTTTATTTTTTTAATAAAAAAAGTCATGTCAGCGTGGTACGCGGTTTGGCGCACCAAATCACTTATACTTAGCAAGGCTTGACTCTTAAATCATGTCAAAATTGGACCTATTGGGACACGTGCCCCTATACCAATGGATCTAGTTGCAACAGAAACTGAATCCAAGCTAAACCTATCGATAACTACCTTGCTATAGTGTTTTTGTACTCGATATTGCGAAGCGTCCAATAGACACTCAAAAAACAAATTTTTTGTTAAAGTTCCATCGACAATAGAAAAAGGGAAAATAGATGAAATTGAGAATATGATTGCATGTCCACCTACTTATAAATCCGGGAACTTTTAATTGGTTTTAGTTCTTTCCTTCCCCAGGCAAAGAAAGGTTTGAAATTTTGCTAGATTATATTGCACGACTTGTATGGTAGGCTTGGGTTGTGCCACCTTGTCAAAAACCCTACATGAAGAATAGAGACAAAGTGAAGTGAAGTGAAGAAGGGAATGTCTGCAAAGGAAATCTAGTAGAGGGAAGTGAACTGAAAACGGTGTCGTTTGAGTAAGCTTTGAAACAGTGTGAAATAAGTGAAACGAATCGTTTAAAGTAGTGTTTGGGCTCTATCGTTTGGGTTGTTAGATCACTCTCATTGGATTAGCCAAAGTTAAAGTACATTTTTGATGAATGTAAGATGAATTTAACTTTTGGTTATTCCATTCACATAAATCTCCACATTAGAATAGCTATTTTTTTATTATATAACAATAAAATAATATAAGATAAATTTGACTTTAGCTATTCACATTAAATCTCCACATTGGATTATCCATTTATTCATTATATAGTAATAAGTAATTAATAATTAAAAAAGTATTTAGTTTTTTTAATTATTAATTTATTTTATTTTATCATATTTTAAAAAAATATTTAATAGACAGCACAATCACACGAAATCAGATGGTCAATGGACAAAAGAAATGGATAAAGTCGTTGATGGAGACTTCGGGAGAGAGAAACAAATGATATAAAATGGATTTGATGAATAAACAATGTCTTCCAAATTTGGAAATTACTTTAGAAGTTACTGTAATTATATTCCAAATATTTGGAATGCTATTCTAATGTGATATATTTTATGGCTCAATAGCTAAATTTTCATTGGATTTAGTTTTTAGCTAATCCAATGAGAGTGCTCTTACAAGACACAACGTTTTGGGTGTAGTTGTAGAGTATGTCGTTTAGGCCCTATGTAATATGCAGCATTTGGAGATATAACCAAATAATGTGTTTAATTGCTGTGAGTTTTCGTTAGTTGCTGTGTCTGTTGTTTTATCATTTCTAAAGTTAGTTACTAGATCGGGAGGGGGGGGGGAGTCTGGTTATAGGGAGGAGTCATGAGCAGAAGGAATTATATCTGATAGTCATTTTGATGGAGGTTTGGGCTCCTCAAATGTTCATTTGTATCTATGATAGACTTGAATTTATAAAGTATTTCATCTTTATTTTATAGCTTGTTCTTGTTTTACATTTACTATTACAATCAGTATCTATAAGAGAATGAATTATAACAATTTGTATCTTAGAGCCATTCGGTCCTCATGGCTGAAAATACACGCTCATGGTATCAGCAGGAAGGTTTCCAACGCTAGGTAGATGGCTTGACAGAAGGGCTTCAAGACACTAGGGGTCAGCTGGACCAACTAACAGATCGCCTGGATCAGCTCACAGATTTGGTGCGTACTCTTGTGACTAACCAGAATGCCAATAGAGAACTGCAAGTTCCACATGAGACAAATCAGTTCCAGCATAGAGGGGTTTTGCCTCGCGGAGTTCATTTGGATTTTCCTCATTTCGATGGGGACAATCCATCCGGGTGGATATTCAAAGCTTCTCAATACTTTGAATTCCACCAAACACCACCTACCCAACGGTTGCTAATGGCGTCTTATTACATGGAGGGAGAAGCTCTCGTCTGGTACCAAGACGCTATTAACTCAGGACAGTTCACCAACTGTGACACTCTTGTTCGCGCAATGCTAGTCCATTTTGGACCGACAACTTATAACGACCCTATGGAGACCCTTACCTGTCTTAAACAAACGACATCAGTGGCAGCTTATAAAGCTCAATTTGAAGCCCTCTCAAATAGATTAAGAGGCCTTCCTGTTCACAACAAACTAAGATGTTTTTTAAGCGGGCTTAAAGATGAGATCGGGTTACCTATTCGTATGTTTAATCCTCTTACTTTAAATGTTGCTTTTGGGTTAGCTCGAATTCAAGATAAGTATTTGGGCAGCGCAAAAAATCCCTTAAAATCAATACTAAGAAAGGAGAGGGTTCAACAAGGGGTATTCTAATACATTTGGCCTGAGTGGTGAAGGCAACATTAAGAACCAAAAGTATAATTATCCTACTAGAAAGATATCATCTACTTCAATGGATAAAAAAAAGGAGAAAATGCCTATGCTATCACGGTGAAGAAAAATGGAACCCAGCCCATGTGTGTAAGACCCCTAGACTTTATCTGTTACAAGGTCATGAGGAGGTAGATGACACTTTGGGGGAAGGGCATACAGTTACTGATTTAATCAATGAATGTAGAGCCTGAGATTCCACTTAATGCACTCATGGGGACACCCAGCTCTAAAACTATGAGGCTACTTGGTAGAATTGGAGGAGAGCAGGTGGTGATTTTAGATGATTATGGTAGTACGCATAACTTTCTCGACCCCTCGATTGCTAAGAAAACTAGACTACGGGTGGATGAAACACAAATGATTGTGGTGAAAATAGCAAGTGGGCAAATTATCCATAGTGAGGGGGTATTGCAGTGCATTCCAAGCAAAATACAAGGTACTTCCTTCCACTCTCCTTATTATGTATTAGCCCTTGGGGGCTATGATGTAGTGTTGGGTGTGAAATAGATGGAAACTCTTGGTCCTATTATTTGGGATTTCACTCAGCTCACAATGAAGTTTATGTATGGGGGTAAGGGAATTGAGTTAGTAGGACTGAGTTTGAAGGAGCTCGCTACAGAAGGGAGTAATAAGTCCTTGTTGAATTCTGTTAACAAAGGGAAGAGGCTGTTCTTACACTTGTTGGTAGGGAAAGAAGAGGAGAAATCTTGTCAATAGGGAGGGGAGGTGCAGAGAATTCTCACTAAGTTTCAAGAAGTCTTTGGAATTCCAAAGGGGTTGCCTCCCTCACGTGCACATGATCACAAAATCACCCTTAAAGAAGGTACTTAGCCCATCACAGCAAAGCCATACCAATATCCTCATTATCAGAAAGAGATTGAAAAAATTGTAGCTGACTTGTTAGAGTCAGGAGTTGTAGACCCAATTCCAGCCCATTTTCTTCACCAGTGTTGTTGGTGTGTAAGGCCGAAGGCGGATGGAAGTTGGTATATATGTGTCGATTATAGGACGCTTAATCAAGAAACAGTAAAGGATAAATTTCCGATTCCAGTTATTGACGAGTTGCTGGATGAGTTGCATGGATCAATGGCATTTTTCAAGTTGGATCTAAGATCCGGATACCACCAAATAAGAGTGGTACCTGAAGATGTGGATAAGATAGCTTTTAGGACTCACGATGGACACTATGTGTTCCTCGTGATGCCGTTTGGGCTGACAAATGCGCCGTCAACCTTTCAAGGGTTAATAAACAATGTGTTTCGATTCTATTTGAGAAGATTTGTACTAGTATTCTTCGATAACATACTAGTTTACAGTAAATGTTGGGATGAGCACCTAGAACACTTAGAGAAGGTGCTGAGAGTTTTACAAAAATATCATATGCATGCTAAACTATCCAAATGTCAGTTTGGGGTTTCTGAAATTGATTATCTGGGGCATGTGAGTAGTGAAAATGGGTGACAACAGATGCTAAGAAGATTGCAGAGATGTTAGGTTGGCCTAAACTAGTGAATGTGAAGTCCTTGAGGGGATTTTTGGGGTTGACAGACTATTATCGTAAGTTTATTAAAGGCTATGGGGTCATTGCAGCCCCACTTACAGATTTACTCAAAAATAATTCGTTTGTATGGACTGCTGAAGCTATGGAGGCCTTTAATAAGTTGAAATCAGTTGTTACACAACCCTCAGTATTCAGACTTCCAGATTTTTCCCGACTTTTCACCATTGAATGTGACACTAGTGGGAGAGGGATGGGTGCAGTTTGATGCAAGCTAGACAGCCACTAGCTTATATGAGCAAGGCACTCAAAGGAAAGATACTTCTTCTCTCCACTTACGAGAATGAGCTCCTGACCTTGGTAACTAGTGGAAGCTTGGAAGGAAGTGGCGGCCTTACCTTTTAGGCCAATCCTTTATTGTAAAGACAGACCAACAAGTTCTGAATTTTCTTCTGGAACAAGGGGTTGGGATTATAGCCCAACAAAAGTGGATTAGTAAGTTGTTGGAATATGATTTTACAATCACTTACAAGCAAGGAAGAGAAAACCTGATTGCAGATGCCTTGTCACGAATGGAGTAGCAGAATGAGGGTTGTGAGGGAGCACTAGTTATGATTTCTCTTCCCACGTCTGATTGGGTAGAAGAACTGAAGGCTAGTTATGCAGATTCAATTGAAATGAAGGAAATTGTTGAAAGGTTGCAAGAAAACAGAAACCCACATAAGGGTTATCAATTGCAGCAAGGGTTGATATTGAAGAGGGGAAGAATTGTGGTGGGGGCTCATTCCTTTTTTAAGGGAAAGGTGATGCAATACATACATGATAACCTTGTAAGGGGGGCACTTGGGTTACTTGAAAACTTATCAAAGAACCAAGAGAGACTTCTATTGAAAGGGGATGAAGAAGGACATCAAGAAATTGGTTCGAGAATGTGATGTTTGCCAAGCAGTGAAATACGAGACAACTCCACTTGCAGGGCTCTTGCAACCCTTCCAACTCGACAGTAGGCCTGGATCGACATCTCCATGGATTTCATAGAGGGATTGCTTATGCCTAAGGTTATAATGTGATCTTGGTTGTGGTCGACCGATTTACTAAGTTTGACCATTTCATTCCATTGTCCCATCCTTACATAGCTTTAGTAGTGGTCAACTTGTTCTTAAATTATGTTTTCAAATTACATGGGCTACCTAAGACCATTGTGACATATAGGGACCTTATCTTTGTGAGCTCATTTTGGAAGGCCTTCTTCTCACTACAGGGATCTGTCATGAATCACAATTCTGCTTACCATCATCAGTCGGATGGACAGGCAGAGGCCTTAAATAAGTGCCTCGAAAGTTACCTAAGGTGCTATGTAGGGATGAAACCCTAGAGGTGGGCGCAGTGGCTAGCGTTTGCAAAGTGGTGGTACAACACCTCGTATCACACTTCTATTAAACTTATCCCATTTGAGGCCTTGTATGGCTATTCCCCTCCCCAACTATTGTCCTATGTCCCAGGAACTTCAGCAAATAACACGGTTGACCAAACACTTCAAACCAAATATCAGATTATCAAGTTACTGAAAGAAAATTTAGAGAATGCAAAAAAAGGATGAAGATGAAGGTTGATAAGAGGAGATCGGAAAGAAGGTTCGAGATTGGGGATTGGGCTCACCTGAGGTTGCAACCCTATCGCCAAAATCTTTGGCCAGTTGTTAGAATATAAAGCTCGCACCTTGTTTTTATGGACTCTTCAAGGTGATGCAGAGGATTGGAGAGGTGGCCTACCGTTTAGATCTGCCGAGCTCTTCCAAACTCCATCCCACCTTTCATGTCCCGCATGAAACGCCAAGGGGGACAGGGCTATAACCGAAGTTTTGGTCAAATGGGCAGGCACATCTGAGGAGGATAATACATGGGAGAAGTTATGGAGCTTTAGCACCTTTACCCGCACCTTGTGGGGAAGGTGTTGTGAAGAAGGGGGCAGTTGTCAGAAACCCTACATGAAGAACAAAGAGGAAGTGAAGTGAAGGGGTGAACTAAAGAAGGGGATGTCTGCAAAGGAAATCTAGTAGAGGGAAGTAAACTGGAAATGATGTTGTTTGAGGAAGCTGTGAAACAGTGCATGAAATTAGTAAAACGAATCATTTAGAGTAGTGTTTGGGCTCTGTCATTTGGGTTGTTACAAGACGCAATGTTTTGGGTGCAATTGTAGAGTCTGTCATTTAGGCCCTATGTAATACAAAGCATTTGGAGATATAACCAAATGATGCGTTTAATTGTTGTGAGTTTTCGTTAGTTGCTGTGTCTGTTGTTTTATCATTTCTAAAGTTAGTTACTAGATCCCGAGGGAGAGGGGAGGGGGGGAGTAGTCTGGTTATAGGGAGGAGTCGTGAGCAGAAGGAATTATCTAGAATCTGATAGTCATTTCGAGTATTTTTCTTTGGAGGTTTGGGCTCTTCAAATGCCCTTTTGTATCTACAACAGACTTGAATTTATGAAGTATTTCATCCTTATTCGATAGCTTGTTCTTGTTTTACATTTACCATTACAATCAATATATGTAATAGAAAGAATTATAACACACCTCTTGGATACATTTATCAAATTGTGATTGATTTTGGTGAGGGCGAGGATTAGATTGACACCCTCAGGGGAGATGTTTTGCCCTACTCTAGACAGCCAAACCAACAATTGCGGGATGAGGTTTCTCGAATCTCAATCAACAGCTGAACCAATGATCGTTGCCTACATTGATGATGCAGTGCAGTGCCCAAGGGAGGACGTGCGATGAAGGTAAATGGAGGTTTCCACCCCCAAGAGATTTTGATATAAAACGCATGCAATATAAGTATATAATAACTTTTATTAAGACTATGCTAAATTATCAAAATAGGATAAAAATGTTTATAGATAGGCAAAAGTAATACCAACATATAGTGGTTTTGATCTCACTTTTTTAAGTCAATAATATACCGCTATATTGGACCCAAAAACTTGTCTTCAGACTGATTTGTGTTGGAAATCCAGTAAAAGGACTAACGGGAATTTCTGGAATTGCCATTATAGGTAGGAGGATCCTAGCAGCTCACTCTGCTAGGAGTAAGACGTGAAAATTGGTGGGGGTTAGTGGAGTGTGACAATTGGAGTTGGTTGAACAGTCAGTCATGTGTGGGTGTGGTGATTTTTTAGCAACATATTTGAACTTCCAACTTATTTCAAGAAAAGGAAAAACTTAAAAAATAAAGTTGATAAATGATAAAATTACTTCAAATAATGCCTGTGTGGTAGCATGTGGGTCGAGTGCATATTGAGTGCAGTCATTGAAGGTACTCGCATCTGAACCGTACCCTCCTTGAAAACGTTATCAACACGTAATTATCTTGCTCATTGGATGCCTTTACTGAGTACCCAAAAATTTCCTTCACAAAATTTAGAAGATACACCTATATTTCCATGAGAAATATATTGATTCTTATGGATTGATAGCGCAATAGGAATACCATATAGAGCAATATAAAAGACGAAGGCCAAACAACAATGAAACTAAATCCAAATTATAATTTATAGTTTCGCAGAAATCCCTATAAATGCTTCAGAGATATATATGTTGGCCTCTAGAAAATTGACTTCATGACGAGTCAGGATTGTTAGGAGCTCAAAACCAGGCCTTTCAATGCTGGCATTTGGTTCTCCAGGAGCTCCCTTTTAGTCAAAATTCTATCAGATGAACAGTCATCTTCTTCCTAACAAATGCAGAAGTTGATTAGCAAGAGACCAAAACCTAAAATAAACATTTTAGGATTTTAAACTGCTCTCAAATAAGAAAAACATGTCTGAAGCCTAATATATTATCAGTACAGAAAACCTAGTTTATCACGTTAATAATAAATCTACTTATTGAATATCTCTTTAGGTCCTAACCGTGGGGATCTATTTTAAAGCACGACCAAGAGAATAAGTTTCTCAAGCCCGACTTTTATGGTTTAGTTGTAACAATGCAGATATACTAAAATCAAGAATCTAATGAGCGAAATGCACATTTACTCACATTGCCAGTAGCAGCCGATATTAGTGCTAAAAGTGTCACCGTTGCAGTTTGGTAATCTGTTAAGATCTTGTATGCTGAATCATCTACTTTCTCCTGGAAAATTTATACACGGTTATGGGAAAGACATTTACAGAACCCAATAACTGAGAATGTTTCAAGTAAGACTAATAAGGTTAAAAACCATCAGTGAACAGCATGGTTGGTAGTTAGTACCTACAACCTAGCCCAGCACATAAGACCCCGTGGGGCTGTCTCAGTGGGTCAAATTCATTGTAGGTTTCACAGGATTTAAATTCTAAAATGTCTTGGCCCACTAAAAATTATACAAGTTCTAATTTGATATCCAGTACTCCCGGTCTTCATGCACAGATCCCAAAAGCTGGTGTTTGAAGAAATAAAAGCAGAGTTCAAAAGAAGATCACAAGTGGGGAAGCGAAGGTCATTTCCAGATTGGCTGTTAAAAAACTTATGATGGGGAAATGGCACTATACCACTAAGCATGGGATACAATCTGCTTACCTAGAAAAGCCAGGGGTTTTGGCATGAAGAAAATGTATATCAATCGGGCTCTAGTTTCCAAACTATGATGATGCGTCCAAACAAACTGTAACTGAATACAGGTCCAAACCTTTGGGGAAGAAACCTACCAACAAAACAATTCCAAGAGCAACAAAACAGCACAATTTATGGATTTAGAAGGGCATCAAGAGAATAAGAGATCTCCTTGCGAAAGGTACTTGTCTTCAAGTCAAGACAGTTCTTCTATAAGCACTTGGGAAGATTCTTGGGTCCCATCACAAACAACGCTAGACATTGGGGAGCGCATCAAGTAAGAGTCTGATTGACCATGACAATACCAACAACATCCTAAACATCCATCTTCCTCAGGGACTGACAAAACATAAGCACGAACAGGGAAAATGTTCAGTACAATCAGCCTACAACCTTCGGTAAACCATATCATCAGGACCGCCAACACAATATGAACCGAAAATGCTAAGGGAGGCAAGAATTCAGGACCGACTTAAATATATGCTACGGAAAGTGGATTAGAATATCAGGCCAACCCACAGCAAGATTGCAACATTCTTTTCTTTTTCTCCAGAAGAACATTCATCAGCCAGTCCCATATGCAACACAAAAGAAGAAACCCATGAGCATTTATTTCTGAATTGTCATTTCGTAAGAGTACTTTTGCAAGAATCAAACTGGCTGTTGGCCAATCTCAAGTATATGTGTTAGGCTAGTCATCAAGCCAAACCCTACCCTCAACGTAATCCAGAAAGAAGTGAACCATTCCATCCAATTTCAGCTATTGTGATAGATATAATCTGGTTGATAAGGAGCAAGGCAATCGATGAAAAGATTGGACCGAATGCACCTACAGGCATGGAAAACCAAAAACATGATAACCTGACCATTCTTGCTTTCCTCCTTTCCAAGACTTCTATAAAGTCAATTAATATTGTGGTCTGCAATAACATTTTTGGTACCAGCTCCTGTGTGCAGAAATTCTAGGGAATTGATTCTTCATGCATGGACAAATAAATCTTATGATCCGAAGATAGGTAAAGTGGTGGCTGCCTTATTGAAGCTATCAAAATGAGCCTTGAAAATCTCAGAGGGAGACTCCTTGTATCCTTGGCCACCCAAAATGACGGTCTGACCACAGATTGGAAAATTTTGCCCTTCATCAGCAATAATCGTATGTTGCAGAAAAAGCCATTGAAATTCATCAGTGCCAACTACCAGAAATTCATCAGTGCCAACTACCACGCACATTGCACAACAAGCCAATTTCACAGGCTCTTTTGTACACGCCCAGCCCACACAAAAATACAGACTACCAAATCATTTGCATTTTTTTAAATAATAAATTTTTATAGGTAAATACAACTCATGATAGAAGACAAGTTCAAATTTCACCTCTTGTTTATGAGCAGGAGGTACTATTTGGTCCAAACCATTGGCATCATTGACACAAATGATAGGCTGAATGATCCACTTATGTATACATCTGAATTCCAAATCCAAAGTAAAGTTCACAAATTGATCCAGGAGACGGGTGCTGACCCTAAAATTCCAGTAAAAAGACATGCCAACAGAATCCGCACCTAAAAACTACGCAGCACGCTTCCTCCCAGAACTGATAGCCACACAACCTCTACAAATTAATGGCAATTATATTCTATATTCCAGAATCACCACCTTCTGCAATCATATTTTAGCCAAATAAAGAGAGAGCGGCAGATTTTCAGATCTTATCTATGGTTTGTTAACATCTCTGACATCTCAACTTATCACACATAAGCTGGATGCCACCCAGTGAAGTCATTCACAGAATAGGTACCCACTAAAGCTGACTCTACCAGTAGTCTTTTTCTCCTTCTACACTGTTAACTCAAGTAACCACCTTTAGTCCATTGATCTTCTAATCAGATACTTGTGACACTTTGACCATCTTAACCAAGTCTATCATCTCAGTTTGTCTACCATCCATGTTTTCCTCATGCGAAGGTTAAATTTTATTTCTCTTCAAGGCTTCCTAAGGATAGTTACTAAAAATATATATGAAAGGTTTGCAGTCGCACTATAAAAGCATCTTCTCTTGTGATGAATATTATCATACCTTCAGCCGGGAAACAGCAACAGAAATTGCCCTTCCAGGGGCCTGAAGAGCCTTATGGTGAACCTATTCAAGAGAAAATTAACATTAGTAACAGAGAACAATGAATAGTAACATATAAAAATAAGTTAACTGACCTGTATATATAGCAAAGATATGACTTTTGGTAGAAGGGAAACTGGGTCAGTTTCAGCACAGACTTGAGATGTTAAATCCTGAACATAATAATGATACAGAGCACATGAGAAATAAGCTCTATAAGCCATAAAATCATAAGACTCATTCTGAGTTCCCCATCAATAAGTTTATCCTCTGGGACAAAGTTCCACATGTTCTGTCGTCCCAATCATTGACAAAAAGTTTTACTTGCCAGAGATTAGGTGGGGAAAATAAACAGGTGGAGTGGAGTTGGGGGTGGATTGAGCCTGGTACCTAGTATGCTTTAGCTGATTGTTTCCTAATATTATTACAAGTTATCAACTACTAAAACTAGAGTTTTAGATTTATAACACGAGCAAGATGAAGATGCAGTTAATTTGAAATTGGTTCATACTTTGTGAACTGTAAAATAAGATAATGCCATACTTGATGGTGCACGAAATATCAGCATCTTCATCATATTACAGCCATAAGATATTCAATAAGTAGGATTCTTTTGTCAGTGTTTTACTTTCTAAAAGTGAATTTGAAGTGGGGCCTGCCGCCTCCCACTAAAGTTGAAAATGAGTGTTTAAGTAACCCATTGCAAAAAGTAAAATTGGATCAATTTGTTTCACAAAGATTCTACGTATACTAAATTCCAATGTGACAATTGTTACAAAATCACTTTCTGGGACCCAAAATCAGTTTTTGCATAATGCTAGGACATTCTTTGTACTGAACATGGCTTTTGCCTATTCTTTTATTAATATACTTCCTCTTATAAAAAAAAAAAATCAGTTTTTGCATAATGGCCAACAACAGACCCTAAATTGCAACTGAACCATTTATTAACATTAGTAAATTTGGCATTTCCTTATAGAACTGAAAGCACGATTACCTTGCGATACGAATGCAGAAGTGTTCTTTCCAATTTCTTGTCAAGCTTTTTCAAGACTAATCCACTGGAAAAAATAAAGCTCCAAATGTTAATGCTAATTGTATGCAATATGAATGCTCCATAGTCCACATAAGGAAATCATAGTTACACTAAAATAAAAGATGTATAAGTACCTTTCTTCCGCAAGAGCTCTAAATGCATCCATGAATGTTTCTACCCGCTGTCACATCAAACATTCCAATTTTTAAATCATAGCTGTGTGTTCAAAATAAATAAATGAATAGTGCAAAATGGGGAAATGTCCAACATTATTAATTATCCAACACTCAAGGAAGTGTAACTAAACAAACAGTAGTTGTTCTAAAAGACAAAACATTCCCAAATTTCCAATTATTTCTTTCTTTGATGATCAACCTTCAGAGATGAAACTAATCGGAACTTTTCCACGTAAATTACAACAGAAGAATAAGGAACAGCTACAGAAGATAGCAAACCATGAATTGTGATTGGGTCCAACTGTGTAACTTAGTGTGTAAAATTATAATAAAATAAGAATGTGCAAACAACTCAAGAAATGTTTTCGGGAAATGAAAGAGAACTTGACTGCATTTTTCTTCAAATTTGTGAACAATTATAGATTCATTGTTGTAATCAAAATACAGGTTAAGAAAGGGAATGAAACAGACTAATAATTAAAATATAACAAAACAGACTAATAATTAAAATATAACAAAACAGACTAATAATTAAAACATAACAAAACAGACTAATAATTAAAATATAACAAAGCAGAACATTTATTTGTACGACAATGGACTCCAGTAGTTGAAACAATGCGTTTCTAACAAACAAGAACAGACCTTTCCTTCCAAAGCGTCAACCACCGCAAAAGCCATATTTGACAGAGATCCTGGAAAGCTCTTTGCCTGCAAAAACCAAAAGGAGAATATTAAAAGATATAACCACCATACAGGTATTCTTCCAGAATGACAGATTTGAGCAAAGGCCAGAGATCCACCATTTGCAACAGAAATTTTAAAATACTAATTATAGAAATATTTATCAGGAAGTGGATCTTCTTCGTACAAGAGCACTTCGTTCTCCAGGACTAAGTGAGCCAGATTCTGAATTTCGGGCTTCCTCAACTTCAACTCCATTCCGCAATTTGTTGTGGATGTCCTGTGTTGGAGAAAAATCACCATATTTAACATTTCAGTTCATCAAATATCTTGGTCAATAAAACTACAACAGAAGTAAACTATAAACTCAGAACAAAATATTCAGCAAGTGGTACCAAGTCATGTAAGAGTGTATCCACAATGGGAGCGGCTGTTGTTCTTAATAAATGCCGGTGCAAAATAACCTGTTATTATAAATTAGTATTCTTCTACACATTTAATAACAAAAATTAGCATGTTAAAAATGTTACAAATACTTATAAAAAGAAGTAACATTTTAAAAATGTCGTTCATTATGAAAAAAGCTTACCGAAGTTGATTGATCATCTTCAAACAAATCTAAAGCTTTTTCATATAGCTGCATGTTTAAGAAAGACTGCCAGAAACAATAAATACAATGAGACAGTTTATAATTCAGAACTGTTACGAATTCGTAATTCTTGAACAACAAGTTAAACACATACATACAGGTTATGCAGCACAACAAACTAAAAAAGTACCCTATAGAAAAGTTAAAATACCAGAGAGCTGATACAATGAGTGCATTAAAACATCCATTGTATCTGCACTAACCTCATCGAGTTTTCTTTGTAAATTATCGAGCAAGCGTTTCAATCTTTCCGCGTTTTCTGTAAATAATGACTTCCTTCTTTCCTTCCATGAGTTGATTAACATGGGTCTTAAATGATTTGCTAAAGGTCTGAGAATTATTTCGATATCATCTATACCTACAAAATCAGGCCATTGCATCTGTCAAAATTGAGTATGAAATAGATGCAACATTCTTTCGATATTTAGCATTAAACAGAACTTTATTTTTTGATTGGCAGCATTAAACAGAACTAAAGTCAGAAACAATAGACCTTGTTCTTCGAAATCAGGAACCAGTGTCATAATCTTGTGCATTACCCATTCTTCTGAAGGAACGCTGAGATTTTCCTCTTTTATCTTAACTGATTCTTTCTTGGCACCTGGTTTTGAATCTGATACTGGTACGGAAGATGAATCCTTGCCTTTCCTCTGGCTTTTCTTAGATTTTGTAGGAACATACTCCTGGTAATCAGAACCACTTTCAGCTGCAGATTTTCCCTTTTTCTTTTTTGGTCCTTTCTCGATAGGCTGTTTGCTACTAGCAGGCTCATTACCAGTCTCATTTGACTCAATTACCCTGCCCGAGTCATTTCCAACTCTAGCGATGTTAACCAAGTGTGAATCATCAGACAGCACGATGCCCGAAGAACCTGAAACACTGAAGGATTCCATCTCTTTCTCCATCCGATCGTATACATCCTAACCAACAAAGCGACAAAAGTGCGAATCAGTATTTTGTGACAGGCAAAATTAATATCAATGTTAGCTTTCTTCAACTACTTAAAAATCCTAGGTTTTTTGCTTTTAGAAGCAAAGAAGGAAAGCTGTTGAAAATCATTTCAATCAAGTGGATTGAGCTACAGGGTTCTATAAGAATATTGCCGAATCGCTGATATGGCAAATATGTGGTTTATTTTTCGTGCCAAAATCTCAGCTACATGTAAATTTATAACACAACACAAACACATATAAAACTGTTGAACTCTTGAATATTATCCTCCCCCACCCCCCACCCCCCCCAAAAAAAAAGAGCCAATATAACCATGTGATTATCCCATCAAACATGCTAGTCCAATGAATTCATCCAACCAGAAATCTCTGCAGGTTCACAAAACTAACAACTCGATAATATATTTCAAGGGTCATACCTTGATAAATCCATTGCTAAATATATAGGACTCCCCAAAAATGAGTGCTCTATTTGACTGCAAATAAACCATAAACAGATGATCATATGACTTAACAAAATAAGTATTAGATCAATAAGCTTGCATGCTATCAAGAATGCACCTTGAGAGCCAGCTGAACAGATGGACAGAGGGACAAAATTTTATATGCGTCTTGGGCTCCGAAGGATGCAGGTAATACAGAAAGAGAATCAATCCTGTATAGATCCGTCCAATCATATGAGCCAAGAAAGTAGAGAACATTGCACTAACATTATAAGCTATTCTGGATTTTTTTTTTTTTAAGTATAAGCTACACTGGAAATTACATTAGAAAAGTAACTTTAAATAAATATAAATATTAAATAACGCCTAAAGATCTCCTAATAGGTCATAACCCAAAACCAGAAAAAAATTGGGTTGGCAAATTTTGTCTGCACAACATAACACAACAACAATCTTACCCTTGGAAGTACATAGCAGAAGAACGAATGGAAAATATAAGGGTCAAATGATAAATTTTTTAGTAGACTAATATTTAATCTGCATCATATAACTGAAATCCTAGAACCAATTACTAACTAAAACAGTTCCAGCAAAATGTAAATAACTAAGCTAAGAGAAAAATATCATCTATGTATCACAAATAAACTAGGCTTGGAAAAACATGCTGCCTGATGCAGTGACATCCACTCACATCTCTGGGTAAGCACAGTGAAGTATATGTCATAGTGATTGAATAGACTTGTATTAATTGGTTAAAAGGCTAATTGAAACGGAACAAAAAAAGATAAAAATAAAAAGGGAGAAATATTTAAGTCAAGCCCTCACCAACTATTGTGTTCAAGAGCATCCTCGGTAGCAGCATCCAACATCTCAATCAATGAAGGGTGAACAAATGCAGTGACTAAAGGCATACCTTCAGGATATCTGGACTAAATTGGAGTGCACACCCTTGGTTTGATTAGATAAAAACCAAACATATTACTTCATAAAAAACCTATAGCCTCCACAAACATACAATTGACATAAAATCCATTAAATACCTGCAAGAAAGGAACAGGCTGGGGAATTCCAAGTTTCCGCAAAGCTTCATAGCTAATAAAGGAATTCTGCAGGAACAAGAGAACAGGAAAGAATATGAGATTGAAAACTTTCAGAAATTAATTCTGAAGAAAAAAAGAAGACTAAAGGTCCAAAACTAGTAATCAAGATGATTTCACAATTTCATGGTATATCACAACATTCAATTTGCAATAAGCTTAGGCTTATATATCAGTCAAATACAACATAGATTTCACAAGCAGAGTGGCATAATCCATCTAGTCACCAAATATAAACGTAGGCTTATATGTCCTTGGATGTCATTACTTTCTTAGAAAATCTTTCTTATTTCTTCTCTCTGAAAATTGTAGTACTCTTTGAGATCCTACTCTCCTCCCCGCGCGGGGGGGGGGGGTTGGTTAAGGAGGTCTGGAGGAGAAGTTTTCTTCCTGTAGTCAGTTTAAAGATTCCCATGTCTAAAGTGGAAAAATATATGGATTAGAAAGAGGGAGGAGTCTCAGTCAGGAGCAGCTTGGTGAGCAAACCACAGAATTAAAGACATGTGAAGAAGAGAAAGAAGATACAATTTTTCAAAACAACAATCCATCACCAAGACTCCACCTTGGATCCAGGTACTTCCTCTCTTCAACAAAATAAGAATCAGAACTGAAATGGAACAATAAAGTTGAATATGCACATTGACATACAAATACTGTTAAGATCATGCAATTCAGTGGGAGAAGAGGACTCCATACCTGTGAAAAGAAAGAATCTACACATTCCTTTTGTGCGATGGCAAAGACCTGTTGCAAAATTCTACGTAGTGTAAAAACAAGCTGTTTAAACAATTATAACAGTAACAAAACAAAAAGAAAACAAGAACCATGACTATTGTAAAGAGAACTGGGTAGGCTTCAAGGAAACATCTCTCTCTCTCTCTCTCTCCTACATATACATCAGAGGGGTGCTTCCTAAATCTGCATCATGGCTGCCAGCACTAGCAATATGAAATAGAGAAGATAAAACCATAAATTGGAAACTATAAGCATTCGGAATGCCCTTTAAAAGAAAAGATACTTGGTACTTCTACTTATACTCTCTTTTTTTTACTGGCACCGGGTGTCTAAGAACAACATCTCGACTAATCCCAGGGGTGCACAAGCCTCGGCAATGAGTTTCCCGCAAGTGCATATCGGGTAATTCAAGAGGAAAATCCCTCAGTCCGATGGCCCCTAGAGATTGTTTGCACCCAAGAGGATTCGAACCTTAGACCTTGGAGGAAGATACCACCAAGACCAAAGCCTTTACCACTTGAGCCAACCCCTAGGCCTTCACAGTTTATACTCTAAACTGTGAAGCATATGACGACAAATTTCATGGTCTATAAGAGATTTGTTTCCTTGAACCAGCATACCATTGATGGTTTCGAGAATAAACAGGATTCACTGAGGTCTTCAATTATAAGATCCTTGTATGATTTGTGGAAATGACTTAGATTGTCCTGTGAGCTCCAGAAGCCATCCTTTGTGGTTACACTTGAGGTGTGCTGACTTTGACAGAACGGGTAGTTTTCTCAGCAATTTCTTCGTGGTACGGATTCAGCTCTAGGGGAGGATAGACTCCAGCATCCACGGTGATTAGCAGGCTCATAAGACTCCTTCCACATTGCCACAAGCTTAGGAGTTTTCAGCATCCACAGATTACGTGGTTCTACATTTGAGTGAAGATTCATCCTTCAAGGAAGCGAGGGGTTTTTTTGTTGGATTTGTGTTGGTTTTGATTCACTTCTTCTTGTGGCCTCTGTATTGTTCTCCATGAAATCTCCCCGACATCTTGGTTCGAAGGTTTCCGTAGTTAGTGGTTTGAACCTATACAAATGAAACTGTTTTGGCACAAAATATATTTTATTCATGTATACATGCCTCACTGTGGTGAAAGATAGCAGTGGGAGTTACTGAAGAAGTAGAAGGTCAGGAGGAGGTATGCTACTAAGAAGGAATGCATCTCTATTGGAGTTTATATGATTATGTCTTCTCTAAATCATCTAAGAGCTCAAGTTGGTTTCATGGAGTTTTTTTTTTTTTTTTGGATTTTGAATTTTTGCTTTTAGTTGGGCTCAGGTGTGGGGTGAGTTGATCTGTTACATTGTATCATGGTCTGGTGCAGGGTTTTGTACCGAGAATGATTCTGCATTGTAGCTGGTGTGTTGATTGGAAATCCCTTTCTAGTGCAATTGTGGAATGCAGGTTATCTGGTGTGGATGGAGCAGTAGCTGGTGTATTGATTGGAAGTTCCTTTCTATTGCAGTTGTGGACTCTAGATGCTACAGTGGTGGTTGTTTAGTGTAATTATTTTTTGGTTTACACCTTCTGTTGTAATTCACAACTGCAATTGCATTTGAGTTATGCCTTCCATTGGTATAATAGGCTGGCATTTTAGTGCTTGTACAGTTTTTCTCTGAGTGAATGCTATTCACTTACCTCAAAATTTGACCCACGTAGTTTTATGATTGGACAGGCATTTAGTAATCTCTCTCTCTCCTTGTCTTCAATTTCAAATTGTAAAACCCAAAAGAAGAAAGTCCCACCAGATCTAAGGTTTGAATCCCACTAGGCGCAAACAATCTCTAGGGGTCATCGGACTAGGGGATTTTCCCTTTGAATTACCTGAGGTGCACTTGTGGGAAACTCATTGCCGGGACTTGTGCACCCCCGGGATTCATCAGGACGCTGTTACTGGATACCCAATGCCAATCAAAAAACAAAATCCAGAAGAAGTTGGTGCATACCCCTATATGCTTGACTTATCATCCTATTTTCTTTTATAAAAGTATTTATTATGCATCCAAAGAAAATATGAATTTAAAAAAAATCTAAGCGTTTAGTGAATTTGTAAGAAAGCGGCTAACACCTGCTCTCAAAGTGAATTAGCATGGGAACATTTTGGAGACCCACATTTAATAAGATACCCAAAACAGGCTACCAAAAAACATTTTAGCAGCTATCAGAACTCATCCTCGGGAAAAGATAAATCTAAACACATCCTATATATTAGATGAAGGTCAAGATTATCTCACGTACATTTGGCATCCAATGAACTCCTGCACGTAATGATCCCAAAACCTCGCCTTCCTTCACAAGCCCATTAAAAAGGGATTGGAAAAATGAAATGTCAATGGCCACACCACTGGCTCCATCCATTTCATACAGTAGTTTCTGTAACGAGCTCCACGACACTGATAAATTTGTTGGGACTGTAATACCCCTTGCAGAACCACGAACCATTGCACTAACACGAGCAACATAAGCAGGGGTATAAAGTTGCCCACCTTCAAGCCTTCCTTTCACCTAAATTCCAAGAAAACCCGCATCAAAATTATTTTGATTTGGACATTCTAAAATCACATGAAATTGGCAAGACAAGTTACCACAGTCCCGAGGCGGGGCTCCAACACCGATGTGATCAATTCTGAACCAACATGTAACTGTGCAGCAAGCTCCGCCAAAGCAATTTGACTACATTCTTGAAGCCTCTCGTTGATTTCTTCGGCCACGGAGTCCCAATAAGATTGTGATATTATTTCCCCTTGAATTAACATAAGGCTCGGATCATTAGAAACAACACGCTGAGCTTGCTTCTCGACATGGTACAAGTCAACCCCCGTAGTGACCGCAATATCAATCAATGAAACACGCCCTAATTTCTTGATCTCAGCAACAATTTCATGCCTCAGTTGTTCCTATTGTAACATTGGATCATCAAATTCCAATTATTCAACCAACAATCACATGCACATAAAAACAACAGCCTCATAATTAAGGAAGTTAATTAATTTTTAGGGAAAAAATAATCGGAGAGAAATTCGAACCCTATTGCTTGTTTGGCGACTAAAATATGTATGAAAGAAAAGACAGATAAAACGTCGCCTCTTGTAGTGTCCACAATCTGACTGGGAGAACTAACGCTACTACTGACTAAACGTTTATATCAACCAAAAACAGATTGATTATAAGATTTCCTGATATACATCATAAAACACGAAAATGAACTAGTTTTCTTTCCTTTGTCATATCTGTAAATTGTGTCAGTAAACAAATATACGCTTAGAGAAAACTGGGCGCGTGCGCACAAAAAGGAGAGAGAGAGAGGTACAGGAGTGATGTATTCTTTGCCAGAGACGGTGTGGAGAAGCTCAAAATCAATGATACGGAGCTCCTGAAGCTTCTGGACCAATTCGACGACGTTTCGATCCGATAATCGAATACTGGATTTCGCTTGCTGTGCGAACTCGAACTGTCTCTGCAATTCCAGCAATTCCTCATCCATCTTCGTTCCGATCACCGCGACCCAACCCAACCGAGAGAGAGTGTTTGAATAAATACGTATTTTTTTTCCTTTGCATTACATTCGGACGTTTCAACCCGACTGGCTCAGCTAAAAGTAACCCGGTATGTCCAATTTCAATGGGCTTCGTTTACTGTATTTTGGGTTTGGAAAAAGTTAACACAACCTCGTTTGTTTCACAAGTTCTATCGATTTATAATAATTCTACGTAAATTGTAAAGTAAATAAACATTGCATAATTATTTTAAAAAAAAAATGAGATTTATTATTAAAAAATTAATTTTTTTCATGTGAGTCTCATGTTTTATTCACTTTTTTCAAAACGATTATGCGGCGGTTGCACAATTCACGGTTGTAAATATCTTTTCTCATCAATTTATCTCATTTTACCTTATTTGATTTTTATAATTTTTTAAAATTTCTATATAAATTAAAAAAAAATAATTTAATTTTTTCAAATCTCAAAATAAAAATAATATTAAAAAAATATATTCTAATAATATTTTATTCAATTTTTAACATTAAAGTCAATTAATCGCATTTATAAAAACAAAGAGGCCGCAAGAGTTGGGTCCGATGAATTCTCCTGACAATTTTTTTTTTTTTTGACTTAATGATTAAAAAAATATTTTTTAATAATATTGTAAATTGTTTTAAAAATATATAAGGGTATAAAAAAAAAAGATAAAAATCAAAATAAAATATACCCCTCTTCTGAACGCCGTCGTCTGGGACCGCCGACAAGGGTAAGAACTGAGGGGAAGAAGGGTTTCTCTCTATTCCGTTTCCCAACATGAATCATCTTATGTGTTTTTGTGTTTGTTAGTTATGCAGTTTTGTGTTTGTATTTTCTTGTGATCTAAAGAATGGTAGGGTCGGGTACGTCCTTATTCCAAAAATCTATTTTGAGACAGAGGTCCTACGTCACAAGGACAGCCTATTATCAATTGCTGGGTTTCAGGCAAGTTAGTAATGCCTGGTTCAAGGGTCTGTACTTACCCTTTTATTGTTGTTAATTTCTAAGGCGCATGAGTTCGTTCTTGTTTTTTTCTTCTAGCTTTTATATTCTAGCCTAGGGTGAAGCTTTTGGTACACTTGGGCAAAGTAAATACAGCTAGCAAAACGTAGCTTGATTATTTCATATATTTCAGTTTGGATTTTTCTTCCTTCATTTGTGCTTATAAACCATTATGCATGTAAAAACATAAAAGCAATTAGAGATTAATTTGAATAAAAATTCAGTGAATTTAAACCTAAGGAATTAGGTATGATTGTTGGATCCTGATCTAGCATTTTCTATAAGACAGGTGAATATGATCCAAGTAAAATTTTAATTTCATGAACAGTTACCATACACTTCCAAAATGAGTTAGAAATTTAAACTCTTCATGAAGAAGTCTCTCTTTATTTTCCATGAATATTTACTCTATTCTTCCAAGTAAAAGAGAATGTTCTCCTCAAGCTTAGGATTCTTATATTCACCAAATTATCTTTTGGGGATACTCTGAGGCCATTGGATCAGAGAATGTTGTGAGGTTACTAAGATGGCAAGTCACTCATAACTTAATGATGGTGATATGATCTTGTCTACAAATTTCTTTGATTGTAAGTAGGTATGTATGATTGTTGGCTGTCAGCAGGTAGAAGATTTTTCTTCCTTCATTTGTGCTTATAAACCTTTATGCATATGTAAAGACATAAAAGCAATTAGAGATAGGTTTGACTACAAATTTAGTGAATTTTTAAACCTATGGAATTATGGGATCGAAGATTTAAAAGATGGATAATCTTCAACCTGGCATAATCAAAGACCCCTTACTGGCCATGTTCATGATGTCAACTACATTCCATGCCCAAAAGGATACCAAAATAATCACAGCAATAAGCTTGCAAATCTTAATTAGGTTCACAACAATGAAATTGTAGTGGTGTATTGGGTAAACCTTTTTTAGAGAAGTCATGTTCGCAGGTGGGGGGATTGTATGATTGAGATCTAATTTGAGTCTTTTACTGAGTGCAAGAGATGCATGCTTGGTTTTGGCCTTTTGTTCTCTTTTACGTATCAATTGGTTTGGTTCTGATCATGTTGCAATGGCATGATAAATGTTATGTGTATGTTGAGAGATTTCTTATACTGATGTTAATTTTGGGGTTGATGATATTAATTGTTGTTCTCAATACTTAGCTGAAATAGCATGATGGATGAAAAGGAAGATGGAATGCCACCCAGGCCTTCTATATCGATTTCACCTACCTAGGTATGATATACATTGGTTATTTGAAAATGTCATAGTGTTAGAAATTGCAACATTTAGTTCATCCATTGTTTATTTTTATATTATAGGGATATTATGATCCTGTAAATCCATATTACCCGCCATATATGATGCATCTAAATACATATCTAAATTCATATCCGTACTGTTGGGATAGCCAGGTAGACATATTTTTAGTTTATTGATTTTTTTTTAACGTGTGCGTGTTCAAGTCTTTCTAACATAGTGGGTAATTGCAGTATCTGGCAATGCCACCTTTTGGACAAACTATGCCTTACCCTTCGTCGAGTAATCCGGGGGAGTTTAGAGGAGTTCCGGATACGATCCAGGTAGTAAGTTGTTATATTTTAAAAGTGTTTTCTTGTATTTGGGTACATTCGATTTTGAATAAGATAGTGGGTAATTTCAGCATCCGGCGATGACACCCTTTATTATAACCATGTCCTACCCTCCATCGAGTAATTCGGAGGAATTGAGAAGAGTTTAAGATACAACCCAGGAAGTCCAATTTTACTCTTTTAATTGTGTTTTCTTGTATGTGCATACTTTCGAAACTGAATAATATAGTGGGTAATTTCAGCATCCGGTGATGCCACCCTGCGGACCAACTATGCCTAACCCACACCACACAAGTGATTCATCAACTATGTCATTTAGTGCTGAAAGTGAAAATGAAAAGAATGTTGGAAGTATATCATACGACTGATCAAACGAGTCATATTACTAACGGTTACACTTTTAACCCGATGAGTTAACATCTAGTGTATATAATAGAAATGTTAATCTCAACCATACATTCTTCCTTTCTAGAAACTTCATCCGATGTAAATATAGAGTCGGATGCAGAGGGGACGAATGAAGTATCATATGATGATGAATAAGTTGACCCTCCAAAATCTGGTATGGAGTTTGCCACTGATAAAGAGGTTCTAGCCTATTACAAATGATATGCCAAACAAGTGAGGTTTAGTGTTATCACAAAAAGGACAAAGAAAGAGGCAGATGGGAGTGCGAAATATGTGATGATTGGTTGTGCATGTCGCGGCAGGTACTATCCTAGCCACAATAATTTATCGAGGTCATGACCAACCAGATTGTAAGGCAAATGTACATACCCACTTGGTGAAAGGGGGTATGGGTTTTGACCACTGTTGATCTTGTTCACAATCATAGTACTGTCAGCCTACAGAAGTCTAGAGTTTTTAGATCTCACAAGTGTTTAGATAAATACAGTCAAAGGATGATCGATTTGAATGACAGAGCGGGTATTTGAATGAATAAGAATTTTGAAGCACTTGTTGTTGACGCGGGGGGGAGGGGTATGAGAATTTAGAATTTCAAAAGAAAGATTGTCAAAATTTTATTGACAAAACTACACACTTGAGATTGGGTAAAGGATGTGGTGAAACACTGAATGACTACTTTCAGAGGATGAGGGAGATGAATGATGGCGTTGTTTCTATCTTGGACGTGGATGATGAGTGCAGAGTCAGGAATGTGTTATGGGCTAACGCACGAAGTCGAGTGGCATATGAGTATTTCAAAGATGTTATCACCTTCGATACGCCATTCTTAACAAATATGTATGGGATGCCTTTTGCTCCCTTTGTTGGTGTAAACCATCATGGATAGTCTGTACTGTTAGGCATGAACTTGATTTCAAGCGATGACACAAGTACTTTTGTATGATTGTTTCGAGCATGGTTGCAGTACATGAATAGACGGGCACCCAAAGCCAACATAACAGACTAAGACCGAGCAATGAAGAGTGTTATTGCCATTGTATTCTCAGACAGTCGCCATAGATACTGTCTCTAGCCTATAATGCGAAAACTGCCCGAGAAATTGGGATCATACTCGAAATTCAATGCAGGGTTGAAGACTGTCATTCAGAGTGCACTCTATGATACACAGAGTTACAAAGAATTTGAGGAGAAGTGGGGGCAACTACTTCATAAGTATGAACTTGCTGATAATGCATGGTTGCATGAGTTGTACAACAATAGGTCATTTTGGGTACTAGTTTACTTATTCTAGGTTGGTATGAGCACTACACAACTGTTTGAAAGCATGAACGCTTCCTTCAATGGGTTTGTGCATTTCGGTACGACATTGAAAGAATTTGTTGATCAATTTGACAATGCTTTGAGGAAGAAGGTGGAGGTGGAGACGACGGTTGATTTCAATTCTTGCAACCAAATGATCCCATGCGTATCCCCATTCAAAATTGAGAGGCAGTTTCAATCATTATACATGAATGCGAAGTTAAAAGAGATCCAAAGAGCGGTTTGGGGATGATCTTATGTAATTGCGCACTTGTCAGAACACAAAGTTGCATTTCCACCTTTGATGTTTTCGAAGAAATTTCCACTTTCAATGATAATGTCAAAATTGTCAAGTATTCAGTTTACTATAACGAAGAGAAATGCGAAATTAAATGCACTTGTGCCCTGTTTGAGATGAAGGGGATTGTCTGTAGGCATGCATTTAATGTTTGTCAAATGAATCACATTCATGTGCTGTTAGAGAAATATGTATTGGATCAATGGATGAAAAACTTGGAGAGGAGATACACACTGGTCAAGAGTAGCTATGATGACTTGCGGATCAATACGGGTGCACTACGGTATGACCTTGTGGTTAAACGATGTCTGAAATTGGTGACACGTGGATCCCCAAGTGATGGCCATGCCAATGCATTCTTGCACCTTTTGGATGAGTTTGAGCACAAGTTTGCAGGATTACAACTTGAGTCCGGTTCAACTAAGATGAAAGAGAATGTGGTCACCAACAAGGGTAAGAAAATATTCCCACATTGTTTGGGGGAAAGGGAAACTGCCAACGAGAATAAAGGTTCCGCCGGTGGAGAAGGCTGGAACGAAGAGAAGAAGAAACAATTAGTACGTTTTGGATGAGTAATTGTGTAGGTATTAGACTGCATGCATATTCCTTTTTAATTGAATGTTAATTTTTCTTTTTCAATATAAACTTGCAGGAAAATATTTGAGGACGAACCACACTATAGTGACCTCTTGAAATCAGAAGTTGGTGCTAGCGCTGACGAGGTTGTTATCCCAATCCAGTTAGTACTCTAACACAACCAACGCCACTGGGCAGTGATGAGGTGTAAGGTTATTTTCACATTTTCACGTTTATAAATATTCTTGCAATATTCCATTTTTAATGTCTTTGTTTTAATTTTCCATTTTGAATATCTTCAGGATATGTCGTGCTTGCCCCACAGGACTTAGTGCAAATCAGTCCCCGAGTTTGAGCAACAATTGGCCTACTAATTGTGTATTTGTAAATAGGTAATTTCAGCCTACTAATTGATTGTGTGAGTTTAGTTCTTAGCTAGTTATTATAAAAAACACTACCTTTGTGAATTTACATAACTGTTAGTGTTATGTATTAGTGTATGTTTTTTTTCCTTTGTTGGTACAAGTATATACAATGAAGGTTCAACATGCAAAGGACACTAGAAGTGAAAATGCATGCTTTCCAACGAGTGGATTGATCCTAAAAGTATACTGGATGAGTAATGCTAAATATAGTCATGGATTGTGTAAGCGTCGCGCACTCTTTTAGAAAAAGAGTGGGGTCCACCATTAAAAAAATTAATTTTTTCATGCGGGTCCCATATTTACTCACTTTTTTCAAAAGGAGTACACGACACTTGTGCACTCTATGACTGCAAATATCATTTCTCAAAATTGTATTAAGGGAGTTTCAGACTTGAAGGCCTACTTGCCTATAATGTTTTCTCTCAAGGCTGGCATGAAACCTCATGAAGTGAAGTTTTAGATGAAGCACGGGAAAAGGAATAGGGCTGATTCTCTTCATTACTCCGTTTACTTTTCTTTGCACTTAGTCATGGCCATTGTACTGGGCTAATGTCATTGGTAATTGACAATTACATTCTATGTTTTTTGTTCAAGGGATTTTCCTTCTTCCAACTTTGGTTGTGGAGATGCAGGTGACTAACAATTATATGCACATATATGCATACAATTGGTCTATTTTTTTTTCTTTAGTTATTGCACAACAATAAGGTCCAACTTGCATTTCCACAAGAGAAAAAAGAATGCGTGTGGAGCATTGGCATTTTTTTAAGGACTTCAAATAATCTACGAATTACTAACAAACAAAAATAAATGCAACATTTATTTGTTCCCAAATTTATACTTTCATGTAGTAGATGTGTGAGAGGTGTTATCCCCTGGGCCAGACCAGGAGAAGGGACCAGGCTTGAGCCCAAGGATGAGGTCTGGGCTGGGTCGGGTACGCCCAAGAGACCCAAAGAGAAGGGATGATTAAGCAAGTAACACTAACAGATAGATTGCATGAAGGACAATCTGACACCCCACTGGCCGACAAACAGAGACATCTCCTGACCCTAAACATCGGCGCCCAAGCGTGTCAGAAGGGTAGGGATGTCTGGCTGAGGCCACGCCGTATTAATGAGATGGAAAAAGCTATGAAGGGCCGCATTCAATTCATCTCCCACACTGAAACTGACTTGAGCGTCGAAGGTACCTCAGACCCAAGCTCACCATTCTTTACCTTAGCAGGAACCAGTCGTGAGTCCCAACATCGTGGAGTTGCTCGGGTTGCGAAACATGACATCAACAAGATGCACAATTGAATGAACACCAGAAAGCTGTCATAATTAACAACGAAAGTATACAGTTATGATTCGGTTTTTTTAATATCCATAATAAGTTGTCATAATTATATTCATAGAGAATATAACATACAGTTACGATTCAAACAATCTATTTACATTTAAAACTAATATGATATATCTATAGTCCAAACCAACCAAAAACTATTACAATAAATACGATCCAATACAAACACAACAATATACGTATACCCATATTCTCTACGATCTACTTTCGAAGTATGTCCTCTTGCTTGTGAAGCTCATTCTCTCTTTCTATTAGTTTATCCTTTTTTTTAGCTTCATACTCATGCAACAATAAATCATCCTCTCTCTTCCGAACTTCATTCTCTCTTGTCAGAGTTTTCTCCTATACCGATTGAAATATATCTGCCTATATGAAGAATTGATATATTGCTTCTCCCTACGTACAATTCAAGAATTTCAAGTTTCAAATATAACAAATTTGTACATGCATTCAAGAGCAATACAAAAATATGACAAATTAATTATTGTGTTATACTTCAAAAAGACATAAAATTTCCTTCCAGGATGTTTGTCGGTGTGGGAGATCTTTAATGGTGGTTTCAAACCACACCAATTACTTGGTGATTCCATTTCAAGCGTATCAACTAGACATGATGATGATTGACTCAATGCCATAGGTGATCTACGTGATGATTGACTGACCGGAGATTGAGTAGATTTTTCCATCATGAATATATCACTCAAATGATGGGAACTGTTGGAATGTCGCACACAGTGACACATTCAGCTCATTACGTATCCATTATATGGTAAAGTAAGTTGGGGAGCTACATTCAATTCTGTAACCATCTTTCTGTTAAATGGAGTCACATGTTGATTACTTCTCTCTGTGTATGAATACACCTTTAAGGCTGTAAGAGCCGTAACATATATAACATAAAAAAATAAAAAAAAGAAGTTAAATAATCTAATTGTCAATAATCTAGCTTGCAAATAGATTTTTTTTTCACCAATAAATTCTTGACGAAAGGGATACCAAGATATTTGAGAGAAGGCCGCCCGTGTTCATAAATTCATGAAGGGTAGCCTAGCAAGTGAAGGCAAAGAAGGCATAAATGTTCATGAAAGGGGGAAGGGAGAAGAAGTTGCCCACCACACCCAATCTTAAAAGATTGAGATTGAAGATGGATGTCAATGGAATTATGTTGGTGCCATCTAATAAAATATAACATTAATTAAAATTATCGAAGATGGAATTAATAGTTGCCCTCGACAACTAAGGAAAGCCAAACTCACTTCAACTTAATATGTATATATATATATATATATATATATTTTCAAAGCATTAGCATTTAGGGAGCTTTGTTTCTGTTTATTCATGTAATTTCTTCCCTATGATAATGGATAACTGTCAACTTTCTCGAACTGAAATCTTTTTGTTTTATCAACTCATGCATTTTAGCCTTGGTGCTAATGAATTCATGAAGCTTAAAAACTTATAAATTATGGCTCTTGATGAGTAGAATTGGTTTGACACACTAAGTAAAGAACAATGGTTCTTCTCTCCACTAAAGTAAAGTCTGCAAGGTATTTCATCACTATCGTACAAGCATGAGAAGAGTAAGGAAATAAAATGCCAAAATGCTCAACCAAATTTTGGAGGGCAATGTATTAACATTGACATCATCTTAAATGATGTAATGCCTCAAAATATACTAACTTAATCAGGTATATTATTTTGAACTTCAACCATTCATGCACATTCTAGAGACGTGAAAGGGCAGGGGTGAGGAGGAGTGATCTGTTGAGGGGTGCTGGGGTGAGAGGCGTTGGGGTGAGGGGTGAGGGAGAAGTCTGGGAGCTAGGGTGAGGGTGTCGGGGTGATGGAGAAGAGGGAGAAGAGGCAACTCAGGCCTCGTTTGTTTTCTGGAAACATCTCATCTCATCTCACCTCATCATTATAATTTTTTCAAATCCCCACACAAAATAAAATAAACAATTCAACTTTTTCAAATCTCAAAACAAAAATAATATTAAAAAATATATTCTAACAATATTTTATTCAACTTTTTAACTTTAATCTCAACTCATCTCATCTCATCTCATCTCATCTTTAAAAACAAACGAGCCATGTGAGGTGAGGGGTGAGGGAGAAGAACCGTGACGTGGGTGACAAATCGGGTTCAGTACATCAAGTTTGTGGTGTATGACCTGTGGACTGGAGGTTGGATAGATTTTTTCTTTTACAAAATATTTCACAGACAGACACGTTAGTGTAACATTGTTCATTCACTGTGTACGTGAACAGTTTGATCTACATTTGTTAGCAAGGTTGGCATTTTTAGCCTTGTATTAATGCAACGCCTTCTATATTTATTTATTAGCTTCGTACTAGTTAGGTGCAACAGTTTTATTGTTGATCTTCCATAAGCTGAAAAGACGTATTTCTTGTTTCACTTTGACCATTTTGTTTCACGACACAAGTTGTCAAGGTGCCTTGAAAGTCTTGCGCGCATTTGAGCACTAGCTTCAATCACCATAATTCAGTTCACCACATTATTTGTCACGCTAATCCAGTATAGCAGCAATAACCAAAATTTTGAAGAAAACAAAAACTACCATGATCTTCTCAGGAGATATACATTTTAGATGTCAACTTTGTAGAACCATAGAGATCACTTACGCCAAGCACTAAAAACTTATCTGGCGTAAGGAGAGTTTCAAATTGCGTACATTTTTTTGTATTCATTGTTAAGGATCTCAGAATCTGACATTACTGACATTGACCCGGACCTTGATCTGGTACCCAATGATGATCTCCGAATGCTCCTCAAATTTGAGGTTTCAATCCGATGCCTGACAATCCAAAAACACATGGTACCCAAAGTAGCAGCCATTATGGTTGTTCCTATAATTGTAACTCCAATTGCCAGCCACCTTTGACTCTCACCCACAACAACAAATGAAAGAGCCAAGAATGCCACTGAAACAAGCACGCAAGCTAACCACATTAGCTTGTTGATAACTGCCATCATCTGCTTCTTTGCCTGGCTTTCTATAACTACCACTGACGTCTGCACCACCACAACTGCCAGGGAAATGAACAGGGCAATGGAATCAAAGATGAAGAAGATCAAGAATGCAGCTTTTGGAGCGATATTTGCTTCCCCAAGGGAGAGGCCGGGAGGAATGTCTTTTGGGTCATCAACATATTGGCCAGGGACTGTGAATATGGCTGCAAATGCGACTGTGGCAATAAGGACAGCCACAACAGTTGTGGAGTTGATTGCATTGTTAAGACCTTCTGAGTGCATTTTGTTGAGACGTTTGGCAATGCCCTGAACACGTTTTCTGGTTTGGCGGGTGTGCTCTAGCTGATGGTGGACTTCGTGCTTGATGTCACTTACCGTTTGTTTTAACTCACGAGCAGTGCTTGTTGGTGCTTGAGGCTTGATATTCTTGGCGCTCTGAACCCCATATTCCTGAAGAATAGCTGCGATATCTGAGTGGCCGGTTTTCTCGGCAGTGTCAATGGCAGTTTCCCCAGTCCTGTTGACGGCTTTTGTGTCTGTTTCATTGTGTCCAAGAAGCATCCTTACAATCTGCACAATGATCAGTACTTAAATCATGGCAACTTCTTTTCAGTTAATTCTATAAAGAAAATTATTCACTTGGAAGAGGAATTTTGGTCAATCATAGACTCTTCTAAAGAATTAGGACAACGAGTGGCTAAAAAACATGGTTGCATATCAATCTTGTTTGAAATATTGCACATGATAACACAGCCTAGGTGTCTCGTATTTGGTGACAGAACCATTGGATGCTCTGAAACTAAATGGTTTTCACCAGTAAAATTAGGTTACTTATATCATCGTTCAATAAAGTTGTTAGGAAAACTAGACTAGGACGTTTAATCCAAAAAAGAAACACCAGTAATGTTCTGAAAATGGCACCCTCCATAATGGCTCTAGAAGACAACAATTATGACTGTCAAAAGACAGGAAGGAAATAGAGTGGCTTCAAAATAAATCTTGCTCTTTTCAAGTAAGTGGATGGGAAGAGGTAAATTGAATTATTTACAGTATATCTTAACAATCCCACCTCGAGCACAATCAAATACTATGATCTATAACATTTCAACAAGGCCAGCTCAAGGCTACAAAATCTTGCTCTACATAACAGCTGACAAGGAGAAAGAAATAGAGAAATTTGGATTCACGCAACATATATATCAAACACATGATAGTTGAGTTCCAGGCTGAATTTTACTTGAGTTGCTTGTCTCAATAACCAAACACTAAATTTAGGCGACCGATTAATTATATAAAATATTAAGTGATTTATTTTTTATTTTTTTAAAAAAGAATCTCTAGGACACTATGGTGCATACAATTCATCTGCGTAAGGTCAACTCTTGAGATTTATATCAAAACCATTCTCATCATTGTAGATTAGTAACAACTAAAGAGGCACTGAGAGGCTGATTTACCTGAGCTCTAGCCTTCCTGGTTGCTATATGCAACGCGGTGTTGCCCTTATTATCAACTATGTTTACAGAAGAAGGATCTGCCATAATCAACTCCTCCACCACCTCACTACTCTGTCCTTTCACTGCCATGTGCAGTGCTGTCTGACCCTTCTTATCTGTCCGTTTTGTAATGCCAGGCTCCTTTTTCAGAAGCCCTTTCACAACCTCCAAATGCCCGTTTCTAGCTGCAGAATGCAAAGCTGTTTTCCCATTACTTTTTGCAATGGTTGCCAGGCTACTTCCTGCCTGCAACAAAAAGTTCACTACCTCAGTGTGCCC